>CAJQUW010006675.1:0-206129 GCA_907163375.1 Prostheceraeus crozeri
TAAATGTAGGAATTTTGGATTCATTTCTTAGTCGCAGTTAGTACTCAAGTTTAGCACTCTTTTTTAGTATCTATTTGGGATCAAAGATATTTAATATTATAAAGGGCTAGATAGGAAATAGACGTGTTTAACCTTGTGTGCAACGAAGCCACTGAACATCAGCTGATATTGCATGAATTTGAAAATATTTGTAAGCGAGCAACAAATATTCCTTCTCATTGCCACTTTTTAGTAATTACAGAACCAAAACGCATTTTAATAATAAATCAAGAAATTTTTGTGTATGTCTAAAAACAACGCCCTAATTGCAACAAACAGGGTCTAATAGTCCAACATTCTGCTTTTTCAGATGTTTTGCAAAACGCAGTTGTAAATATGAGTACTGCTGATACAATTCTTTCAATTAGACTTTATTGCATTATTTTATGTCAGTTGATTATTAGATCTGAAGAGCGCATTGTCATATAGGAATAATACAAATAATACATAGAAATAATACAAATGAAAACCAGACGCGATTGCCATGCTTGTCAATAATCTAACGTGTATATGCAATTTTTGATAAGAAAGTACATGAACATGTGATATCAGAAAATTTGATATACAATTGGCTTAAGCAAATAAAAACAAACAGCGTATATTACGTATGTTCTGCAATGTACATTGACAGCATCTTTGACATTGACAGACATGCGATAGTCCATTCCAGTTGGCCCTAAAATGCCTCTGTTAATTGTTTGCAATACATAGATCCATTGTATTTTCAGCCTGATGAATAACTCGAAGAGCGTTGTTGACATGGGTGAGCCTTATTAAAAACCAATTCCTCAGTGCAATATTCGGATTCTCACTGAAATTGTTTATAGTCATGAATCCTACAGAGGGAGTTGAGTGTTTATCAATACCCCATCAGTCTTCATGTGAATATTTTTTCTTCCAAATTGATAGTACTGCTTTAAATTGCTGTATTACCGCTCTCATCTTCAACATTGTTTTCAGAGAAACTACTGAATGAATACTCTTGAAACTTGCCTTATAATATCAGTGAATTATACCTTATATCATATGCCATTTCTAAGGCTTTTTGTCGCATCGCAAATTGCACAGCCGACAAAACAGCAATTTCGCACCATTGCTGTAATGCCTTTTTTGCCACGATAAGGACCGCACGAAAATGGGTTCAAATTTAGGCATCTATTTCTCATTTAGACCTTTTAAGCAATCAAATATCTTTGTTTGGGACACAATGAATAACAGTGTAGCAAGCGCCTAAAACGTACTTCCGAAAATGACCAGCAAAAAGAATTCATTCATTCTGCATGTCAAGTTTTGATTTCAGAACCCGATTGGAGCAATTACACAAATGGAAACGGTTATTGGTTTGAAGTTGCAACCAAAGATGAATTCTTCTCAAAATTTGAAGTGGCTGCTGAATTTTGCGAGAGTCGTGGAGGAAAGCTCGCTACAATACAGAGCCAAGAGGACTTTGAATTCGTCATGCAAATGCTTTCAAGAGAAGATGATCAAGAATTTGCCTTCGTTGGTTCACGGCTTTTCAACTCCGAATGGAAGTGGTTATATGGGGAATCAGAGTTTGAGTAAGGAGGCCAAATTGTTTGTATCAACGTTTTGCTATTTAACTTCTAAATGTGCGCCATTTCTTTACTCATTACTTAAGCAATTAATAACATTTGATAAATTTAATTTCAACCATGAAGGTAGAGTGTCGACTCAAAAATGTATCTGTATGGAGTGAAAATTTTTATATGAAAATATTCAGCTTTTTGCGGAGATTACGTTCCTGCGGTCCAAAAAATTATTTGAGCAGTTTTGAAAAAGCTAAAAACTTTTGCCAATTTAAAAACTACTGAGATAACGCCCCGTTATAAGTAGTATGAAACAAGTTGGATATCAAAAGGTATGAACATTTGCTAACTAAGCGGAAATTATGCTGATGATCAAGGAAATCTAATGAACGTCATTATAGTGGAAGTCTTCATGTCTTCATAAAAAAGTCGAGATCTTGTTGTGCTGTCATGGCTGAAATTCATATTTTTAATTCAGTTTTCATCGTCATGAACTTATGATTCATGTTTGACACTTTTTGAATCTGAATAGTGATGTGGACCCATTTACATATTTTAAAGTTAATTGAAATCATTGTCTATGAATCTGCGATTTTGCCATGCCAGTGACAGCTGTTGCCTGATCACGCTTAACAAACGATAACAAAGCTAGTATGCAATAGCAGAAGGCGGGAGGACCATGATTCCGATGATAGCAATAGAAAAACCTCTCCCGAGTGAAAATTACTGCCGATGTATGACTTATATAAAATTCAATAAAATATAATTGTGCCGACGTTTCGCGTCCAGACCCTTAGTCGTGGCAGAACTAGCACAGATAATGAAAGAGTGATTTACAAAACTCTAATTCTCGTTGCAACAGTCTCGTGACGCCTGTTCATCAAAGGTTGATGGTAATTAATTAAACGAGCTTCCACCAAACTTGCCTCAACCGAATCACTCTCGAAGTTCCAAAAAATGGTGTTCTCAACTTTCTTGACTTGAGTATTTGGGTTGATAATTGCAAGGTAGTTCACCAAAAATATACAAAAGAGCTAGCCTCTGGTAACACTTTAAAAAAGACAGTTGGCTTCCTAATTCAGTAAAAACCAATTTCCTAAATCAAAAATTCAAAGACCTTGAATTAAGGAACAGCAATCTTCTACCGACTGAGTACCAGTGCACTTCAATAAGTAAGTGCGAAGATAATTTATTGCGCAGCGGTTACTCTCAACAAGACATAAAAATGGCTCAGAAAAATCAAATAAAAAAGAAATACAAAAAAGACGCGTTCGTGAAGTCTCCGGTTGATGGTGGATACAGAGAGGTTTAGCTGCGCTGATAAGTCTACGCTGTGAAGTCTCCGGTTGCTGTTCGACGGCATCAAAAACGCGCTCAATATTCTCTTTCGTGCGAGCCGTTCGCACGGAGCCGCCGCGTGGCTTATGTGCGCTTCCAAAATTGTCTCACGTTTTGGCCGAGGATCACGAGGACGAAGTTAAAAGAGATTGCTACGAGTTTTGTTAAAGAGTTAAAGTTTTCGATGATAGCAATAGAAAAAGCCTCTCCCGAGTGAAAATTACTGCCGATGTATGACTGTATAAAATTCAATAAAATATAATTGTGCCGTCGTTATAACGACGAAAATCCAATAAGTGTACTCTAAAACTTCCTTTTGTTAGTGATAGTTTTATAAGAAAAATAAACTACAGCATTCGCAAGCACAAATTAGATATCATTTTTGTTAGTACCGGTAATAAAAAGCTCCGTAATGTGTTCAGTCATAGACCGATCTATAAGCACAATAATTGTGACCTATGTGACAAATTGCCTTCTTATTATGTCTGTGATGTGACTTGAGTAATTTATCAATTCACTTGCAAATTTTGTAATGGCCAATATATCGGTAAAACTGCTCGCCCATTTCATTTAAGATATAACGAACACAAAAACATTATTAAGTATAAAAACAATTCAAGCGCTTTAAGCGATCATAGAAATATTTGTGGCAATGTCAATAGCATTGACGATTTTAATGTAGAAATTTTAAAGCGTGTGCGTGATTCGGTTGAGGCAAGTTTGGTGGAAGCTCGTTTAATTAATTACCATCAACCTTTGATGAACAGGCGTCACGAGACTGTTGCAACGAGAATTAGAGTTTTGTAAATCACTCTTTCATTATCTGTGCTAGTTCTGCCACGACTAAGGGTCTGGACGCGAAACGTCGGCACAATTATATTTTATTGAATTTTATATAAGTCATACATCGGCAGTAATTTTCACTCGGGAGAGGTTTTTCTATTGCTATCATCGGAATCATGGTCCTCCCGCCTTCTGCTATTGCATGCATATATGAAATCATTGTCTTTGATTTTTGCTCTACCAGTGGTAGGTTGCTTATGAAATGATCACGCTTAAGAAGATTCTCTTGAGGTTCAGCATGAAAGCAATAGCAGGTCATCGAGTTGCCAATTTATCAAGAATTACCTCTCCAAGGCTGTCATGACACGGACGATCTGTAAGATAATATCATTTCCTTCTGCTTTATGCTATCATGATGAGTCAATTCCATTGTAATTTCTTCAGAACTGCATAAATGTGCATAACTCACATTTGGAAACAATTCCGACTGTATCATTTAATAAAATCGAAAGTGTATACACATTGGGGATTTAATAAATGCCAAGTTACCACTCTACCTAATATACTTTCTCTATGATTTCAACAGCTTATAGATGAACTTTTATAAATTGTAACTTTATAAAACTATAACCGCATAAATTTTATAGAGGGAGACGTCGATTACAGAGGGAATTTAGAATGTAGATTTTGTGGTGATGAAACCATGTCGCATTGTTCCGTGTTTAGTGACGTCTGTATGTAGAGAATGTCGTGGGTTTCGTAGATTGTTTTGAACGAAGCGATGATGTGCCTTGTGCTTTGTGATGAACATTGGTGCATCCTTTGTCGTAGCAACGGGTCAGAAAGTCGTTTATTTTGGAAATACACTGATATGCCATACTGCACTCCTAAACCAGCACACTATTCGTAACTAACAAAAATATCCTAAAACGAAGCGTTTTAGGAGGCTAGCGCACTAGGGTTATTGTTCTCTTTAGTATGTCAACATTCTATTTCACGCAACCTCCTAAAATTCTAGTGTGGCGTGCTTTAGGAGCAGGCTTCTTCGATTTTAGGAGGTGACAGTTTACAGGGTGGATTTTTGAAACTATGAGGGACTCGAAGATTTTGTCTATTTCTACTTCCGAAAAGTTATTCATTTTGAGGTCTCGGATTATGTACAGAAGGGATTTCAGGTAGGAAATGAGTCTTTTAACATGGATTGTGAACATGCAGTCATTTTGCAAATGTATTCCCAGGATTTTTACAATGGAGAGGGTTTCGAAATTTTATTTTTGAAGTCGCAGCTGCAATTGGGTTGGCGTCTTTGTAGACAAAATCGGATGTGATTTGTGTTCTCTGAGATTATTTCCCTTTCATTCTTCGCAGACCATTCCTTGATACTATCAATTTCCAATTTCAGAGCTGACTTTTCATGTTCTGTGGGTGATTTCATGCACGGGATTACTACAGTGTTGTCGTCGGAGTAGGTGGAAGTTTGGTAGAAGTATTCCTTGAAATAGCTCTATTAAATGAAAAGCATATAAGAAAGTTGCGAATTCAGAATGCCAATATCTTATTTGAAAATTACAACCGGCAACTTGATGCCTCTGCCATCTCTTCATAAAATGGACACATTTCATCAGAGATTATTGTCTGAGCATTCTATTTATGTTTCTTCACACTTTCACAGTTTATATGGAATTTCAGCATTGATTGAAATGTTCATAATGGCGACACTTGGCTATCGTTTTCTGAGATTTCTTGTTGAAACCCATTGTTGTTTCCTTTGGAAGAATAATTTCAAACCACTTTTTCATAATCTCTCTGCTTTTTACATGATATTTATGTCGCGTAGACTGTTGCAATCATGAGCGCAGTACTTTCTTTGCTACTCTCCCTTTTTGTCATCTGATTTTGTGACAAAGTAGCTGATAAACATGAATGTTGGACTCTGATGTACGCAAAAATGTTGAATTTTGCTTGGCTGACAGTCCAGGCGTTATATCTAGGAGTCCATGCATGGACTATCGGAATTAACATAGATAATAGGCATAATTATCTTACAATTATTCATAATTATCTTATCTATGTTAATTTCCGATAGTCCAATGTCTCGATTTTAGTATGTACCTATGCATAACTTATTACTTTATCTCTTTTCATAGCTATGTAATTTGAATGTCTACAACTTTCAGTGTAAGATTATTTAGAATTCTCTTATAAACCGCGTATCTTATGATTAGAGTCATCGAAAGCGCTCAAGATAGAATTTATTATCATGAGTTTAGTTATATTTTCCTTGCTAAAATTCAGTGGAAGAAAAGGCTGTTTTAAGTTTTTAAACTCAAAGTTTATTTTTATGTTCCTTCGTTGTCCTCCACACTTCACATTCGTATGTCAACACAGGGAGAATGCACTGATTGAATGTTTGTCTCTTTAGGCACAGTGGTATGTCATTCTTGAATACTTATTTTCTAACTATGGAATTTTATATCTTTTGCACGATTAACTGCTTGCCATGCTTGTATACATCTCCTACTGATTTCCTTAGCGATGTTGCTGCTCATGTTTACTAAGTGACCAAGGTAAATATATTCTTGAACCTCTTCGATCTACACGTTGTCGACATTCACCGGTTCCGAGATAACACTTTTGTTTTTCATGATTTTTGTTTTGTCTACATTTATTCTTAGTCATCTTTGTTTACTGGCAAGTGGTAACTCATGTATCATTCTTTGGAGATCTTCCATATTTTCTGAGAAAATAACGATGTCGTCAGCAAATAGCAAATGACTCAAACACAGGCCATTATCAATTATCGACCAATGTCATATCCGCACTTAACTAGGACTTAATGATTTGCACTGTACGCATAGTTCGACAAGTTTTAGCATGACTTCTGAACAAAGTTTTTCGAAAAATGACAGTCTAGTATTTCGGTTTCAGTCCACCAACTTTTAACAATGTCTCTTCAAATGAAGGTGACCTGTGTTTGGCGATGAATTCATCGGGCTCTATAGGAATGGAATGTCACATGAAAGCCAAAGTTGTCTGTCGGTACCCATTCAAAGGTAAGTTATCAACTGTTTTCCATCTCAATAGAACTGCGGCGTATTTCAATCGCATTCGAGTATATTTCCATGAATCCATGATGGCAGTCGAGCAACCTTATATGTGAGTGTTCATTGAATTTAAACGGCAATTGGCACAGAAGGAACTGTATTTGTAGGCAATACGATAATACTGTTGCAAGTTTGCTGTGTTCCTTTTAGCCTTTGAATTGTAGCTCTTTTTCAAATTTGTCCCGTAATTAGATTGTCATTGGGTATGGCCCACTGAACGATCGCTTATGTGACCTCCTTTGTGAATCACTTTATGAGGGACATGAATGTGATAAAATTCAAAGCTAAAATATAAACGACTTCACCAAGGAAAATGTCGCTTTTACGCATCTGCCAAGATCTACCCGGTTCCTCCTATTGTCTGACTGAATCAAAGAGAGACATATTTATGTCCAATTGGACGCAGATGGAAGTATTCGGTAAAAATGAGATCTTCTATTTTTACTGTAACTAAGTAGAATTTGGAAGACTGAGGGCAAAACCGAGAAGCACTAGAAAGCTGAGTTTTGCTCCCATTTTCGGACTAAGAATATTCTATGAATGGCATATATACAGCACTAGGTGACATGCCATGCGTAATTCACGCGCAATTACGGAGTACTCCAAACATCTGTGGTTTAAGACCTTCTATTCTTCTACGCGCGTACATACGCGCGGCACTAAGAGTAAAAAATCATGTGATCTGATGTGTTAAAACATGAGGAATGTTTATGAATACCGCGTCGTCTACGGTTGTCTGCGTTGCCGCTTGAACCACGGATGAACCTCTAAGCATGCTCTGTCTTCCCTGAGCATGAAATTGAGGTCTTGTTTAGCTTCTGATACATGCAGACACATGAGACGCAAAGTCTATATAACAGGACTGCCGACAGATGTTGCAGCAATGTCACGCATAGCCACGGATGTTTACGGTCATGTGTAATCACGCGTAATTGAGCGCGGCATGTCACCTAGCGAGATATCCATCCATATTTCATCTTTCTGGAATTGACGCTCAAATTAAGATGGCGATATAACACGTTGGAGTGAATATTTCCACTGTATAGCAGGCTTCATGATCGTGTTGAAATCAATGTCACAATAGAAAAAAATATAACACACAATTGAAGGAGTACAACATGTATATAGCTATTCTAGGATGAAGAGTAGTTTCCAGGCATTCTACTGTCTTCACAAAGGAAACCGTAAAGTTTAAGCTACACGGTTATGCATTATGCGTCCGAAACTGAATTAGCACATGCTGGTGCACATGTTAGCAGAAGCCCAAATTTCAAAACTGCTTTAAACAAAAGTTAGTGATTTAAAATATCTTGTAGTTTGACAGATTTTATCACGTTATTTTGAAAAAATCATGGAATTAAAGCGGCAGGGTTCTCAGACACAATATGACAGTATTGCAATAAATTATTCAAAATTGCAATTAATTATATCTTACATGCACATGTATATGCGGTACATGACATTATTGACACGCTGACATCAAATTGTAACAAGAAGTGTGTCGCTTTTGGGTTAGTGAACTACAAATAAGTGTTGGAGCGTTAAGTCACACATTTCGTCGGCATCACACACTAGAAAGAAACCAAGGCAGCTCCAGCATGACGAGTGCAGTTAGCAGTTGGTTAGCGAGCTACAGAAGACTTAGTGCACGCTCAGACATGAGTAGTAATAATTACGGACTTCAGCAATTCACAGTGGCACTAAAACAAGAGTAAGATAAAGAAGATATGCAAAGATGTAGAGCAAATCCAAAAAAGCTCCTAACTCATTGTCTTTGGTCAATCAGAGACATGCAATGGCCTAATTTTCTTATGGCAACACATCAAACTTTAAGTTGATGCTAGATCCACCATGTCCATGTGCATTTCAGATGTAGTGTCATTAGCTTTTGAAATCGACGTGCTCAAAGTTCAAAAATGGTGCAAATTCATATGTCCACAGCTTCGAGTACTAATTCTCGGTGTGCATGTAGTAATTCTTACTAACGAGTTAGAGATTACCAAAATGCGTCAAAATCCTGTTAAAGACACGCAGTTATCCGAAATATTTTTGATTCGGAGCATGGACATCTAATTTTTGCGAAAATTGATAATATGTGCCTGTCCACAGTTTCAAATATCACATAACCGACGCCACATTTGTCACATAACCGACGGCTACATATCAATGATATCAATAGCTAGAAAGCTTCATTTTGAGACTCAGATGCGTAGATGCATCCACAGAATAATAGATTGTCATATCATTGTCACTAATTAATGATCAGCTGAAAAAATAAATTTTTATGCAAAAAATCCAATCTTACTGAGCACAAAATGTCACATGACCGACGCCAATGTTGTAGAGATTCTAGAATATTGAACAAGATTGACTACTTTTAAATCATAAATACTAGCGGCTCTACTTTATGCGTAACTAATGACAGTAGAACTTTCACTCTCGCTATTTTCTTTTCATGCTAAATTGTTTGATAATACCACAAACTGTCACATGACCGACGCTATCGATTATGTGACAAGAATTCAGTGGAAAAATATTGTCACAGGCTGACCACCTCATACAAATATTTCAGTTCCTCTAATAAATACATCAATATTCATCTGCATTTTTAAGGTGTTTGAATTGAGTTTGAGGACAGAACTCGTACACACGTAATTTTGGTGCAACACAAAGTTTGCCACTAAAGCACATTTTGTAGCGAAATTAATCTCCAATTATTGTGGTATTCCGGATAACTTTTTCATGCTTTCGCAATTCTCATTTTGTGAATCAGAAGGCCTATGTTCGTATGAGCTTTAAACATGTAAAATAGTTTTGCTTGCATACGAGACATGCAGTACATGTAGGCCTACAGTAGTATAACACATGCAACCCAACAATAAGTCTATAGCGCATGTGCTACTACTACATGTAGGCTACTACATGCAATGCAAAATATAATATGTAGACGCGTGTAGGCTTATAAACTACAATAGCATTAACCTCAGCATGTATGTATAATAGTTTTAATGGCACACAATACTTACAGTACATGTAGGCCCACAATTTTGTATTATGCAATTGATATAAGAAATATTGCGAACTGTTGAGTGACAAATTCAATTTTGCTTTTTCTGACAGTTGAAATCATCTTGTCACAAAATATAAATAAAGAATTATTAATCAGATGGATTTTCTCTTCCATTATCTCTTCCATATATACAGGTCTAATTTTTGTACTACGTTTGTTTACTTCATTCTATCACCAGTTTCAGCATTAATATCGGCTTACTGACAAGTAAATTAGCTCAAAGACTTTCAATCAATATACAATGATGCGACAGATGTAGAACAGTGTTCACAACAGCAACGACACAAAAAAGAAGCACAACTATATTACATGATCATGGGTCTGATGCAGCAGTCAATGCTACCGTGTCCAACGTTTACAGCTTGATCCTGCGGTCAACACTAGCGTGCCTTCGCATGTGGCTCCTTCCTTGGTTGGACCGTCAGTTGATGCTTAGGACTATATTATGGATGAAACTGCATTAGATTTTCCTCAACACAGATTTCCTAAAATTTTGAATGAAGACGACGACGCAAGAAAGGCCGAAATACATAACTAATCGCAGCAATTTCTAATGAAGAACAACATCCGAATTCAGTAAATACTGGTGCACGAGTTTAATCAAAATAACGAAGTTCAATCAAGAAAAAATTGCCGTGAAACACCCGTTTGATAGCTATTCTTGCCCCACAGTAAATTGCCAAACAGATGTAAACATTTGAGTTTGAAAATGTCGATTTTGATGCAAGATTAGTCATTCACGATCAATATTAGTCGAAAAATGCTCAAGGCAGACATGAGTTTTTATTTGAAAATGTGAAATATACGACTGTGAAATCCAAAGATATCAACTTAAGTAGGCCTACATCGCGTACTCGTCTGCAAGCAATTCTTTTTTAGAACTTTATGTTATTCAAATGACCCAAGAATGTTATCCGTATTTGATAACATGGATCTTAAAAGCTATGGCGAGAACTGTGAAGCTCCACCTGACAATCGTGGAAAACACGATCCACTAAACAAGATCTCGGATGAGTATAATGATTCGATTATCAATTTTGTGAATTCTCTGATTTACATGTAGGATGCTTAGCTGGTCTTAATTGAAAATCAAAAGTCGCCTAGCGAATGCTCATTGATACTGAATCATTTTACTTGAAAAATGTCATATTTTCTCTAAAAAAAGTGACCACAATTTGTCATCACATCGACGGCTTTACATGTGATCTCCTATTCAGAAGAAATGCTCGATAGATCTAATACTCGTATTTTCATAGCCTGCCCAAAGACTTCCATAATGATAAAATAGATTTGACATTCGACCTTTTGACTTTGTAATATTTAATGGTTGAGGAAGAGCCAAGGTTTTAATGATGTTGTACTTTAATTATGATATATTAACTATCTGATGATGGTTGCCGAATAGCAACCGAAATTAATCATATCATATCATCCCGTTTTTTATCTTTCAATCAACGAGTCGCTTCTTTCACAGTGATAAAAGAAGGAATCGAATTATTGATCACAAATTCCGGCATCGATTCTGACGATCTTTTACAGATGATCTAAATAAAGTATAAGAGTCTGAGAATGGCATAACAAGGTGAGGATAACATAGAAGAGATCAACAACTGTCATGGCAGCTGGTACTGAAAACTATGCGAGTATCTTATATTGTGGCATTTTAAGATAGGCTACCTAATTTATTTCAGTTGCATTTTGATACTGTGGATTAAATACCATTGCTATGATCAGTGGCGTCGTCTCCGTGCCTGCGAGGCCTTCGCCGCATACCCAAAACTAATTATTTACATTCATAAAACAAAGGTTCACATAGTTATAAGTTTTTGTTTTTGAGAGCATCTTTACAGTCAGTACTCTTAAATACGTTCCGAGCGCCATCGCTCGACTGTAAACTGCAGGGATCTTCAAGCAATCACACAATGAGACGGGGATGTGTTCACATCAAATCACAGAGACTTGTGTGTTTTTGTGATATGTGAAGCGTGTGCACTTAGCTCGATAATTATAGTCGTCCTCTCCCGATAGAAACGCAGAAGCAAATACATTGCAACAATGTAAGAAAAGATCTATTCATAAATTCATAGATTCAGATATAGAGTGGCGCAAATTTTCCCTATTCGTGGCTTCGCCAAATTTTGGAGAAGATGATGACGCGTTGAATCGTCGTGTCTGCGTTCACCAATGGCTGAATGTCGGATCGGAAGGTCAAAAGCCGTTGAAAGATAAAGCGATGAAGTTTCCATAATTTTATGTGGGATTCAGTCAGAGATAATGATTCAAGACATATTCTGATATTATGTTTATGGCCGCGATTTCAACAGTGGTTATTTTCTTCACTGGCCAGTCGTCCAAGGGATTATGCAGAAAAACTCTAACCATCGTACACGAAGTTTATCGCATTGAAATAAAAACTAAACCACTCTCAAGGGATAGAATACGAGGAAGAGCACAAAAAACATTTTAGCAGCCCTAAATTTGAAACATGTAAGTGATTGACCGATTATAATAAACACAAGATTCTTGCGTTGGCGAGAGCTTCCTCGAGAGTGAATGTTCTTTAGTCTCACCAAGGCGATCAGCGTCATGTGAGAAGTAGACATCACATTTTCATTGTCATTTAACGTTTAAAATCTTGGGAAAACAAGAGTTGCGTCGACGAACAATCAGCTTAGGATTGCATGCTCAAGGCTGTTCAGAAAAAGAGGCAGTCACGTAGGACTCATAGTGAACCACAATTTACATGCAGAATAGTCAACATTAGGTAGTCTATGGACGTCAGTGTACCTTTCATTTAAATACCAGTATTTATTTCTCACATTATTTCATTTCATTCTGTAGTCACGAATGCCAGCATGATTTGAATGTTCATGTACTTGTACAAGTGTTTGAAAATTCACTGAAATTACGATAGCGTCAAGTTAATTATTTTGTGCAGTTCATGCTGTCTGCTGCAGAAATATGGGAGTCCACTATGGAGCGAAGGCCTATGGTCTGGGAGCACGCGACGCCACTGGCTATGATGCCTATCATATAAAAATCACGATGATGTGATGGCAAAATATTAGAGTTTTGCCTACATGTTTGGCCTACATGTACAATTGTACATTAACACATGTCTTCCGTGTCTGTTTTTGGACTACTTCATGACGCTGTAATGTGAATATAGGAGAATAACCATGAAATATGCAAGTTAATACTTTCATGATGACTCTTGTCATAGAATTCAGATTCAAAATTCAAAAAGCTTTATTTAGACTCACAATAGCGGTGAGAATTCGACAAGGTAGTAGATGCATAAAAACATAAAAAAAGGACACATAAACCTAAAATCATGGACAATACTTAATAAAAGAGCTTTGAAATCTCTTTGTTCTTGCCAAAGACTTCCTCAGACAACAGTTATTCCTTAACGACACTGCCTTGGTTCAAAAAAGGGACGAAGCGGATGATGAGGTTCTCTTAAAACTTTCTCAAAAAGACTACGACACATCTTGTCACCTGCAACAAACAAGGACTCTTTAATACATGATTTATCATCAAAAATCAGATAGAATCAGCATATGATAGCTAGAAACAGTTTCGAAATTTAATTTTAGAATCGCATCTGTTATATGCTATTTAGGCGTACTTCAATTGCACCACAGGTCTAGATTGTCAGCTTTTAAATTCATCATGAATGCTGTGAGATGTCAAATTGTGAGTACATGTCCTCAGCATGACTATTGTAGTAAAAAAATAAATATAGACATGCGTATATGGATATAACATCTATATATGAGCTTTCGCTCATTACCGACGCATCGGCATCATCACATCGACACCCTAATATCAGAAACTCGGCTACAGATCTCCTAATATTAATTAGATTGTGGTTTAGTACACATAATGTCTTGCAAGAACCAAATACATCTATCAGGAGCAAAAGAAATCAAATTTTCGAGAATTTTTTTCAGTGAACAAAAACCCGACCACTTTTGTTGGATTTTACCATATATTTGTTTATTCTGTTATTTTTTGTGTTAAGCTGAATTAGAGTGGAAATTTAAGGGCTACTGAAACTGCCTTTTGCAAAGCTGTTATATGTTAAGTAATAACAACGAATATTACAACAATATTAAGCGATAATTCTAGTCTAAATACAATCAGGTGGCTTCATGAAATATTCAAATGATATTTGATCACGAAGTCGGTTTAATAGTTACTTCAGTCATGCAAATACAGCAAAATACTGTACAGCAATTCACGACGAAAAATTAGGCCTCGTAACTGTTACAATTCGCTAATAATAGATAAGCTTACAGAAAGATGATTACAAATATCAGAAAGATATGCACATGGTTTTGCTGTAGCAAAAGACAATTTCGCCCAATAAACGACTACCATTGTACTCATAAATATCGTCTGCGGACTACGCGTTAGAAATTTGTCTACACGGTTTTGCTGTAAGAAAACATACACCAGTCAGACGAGAATTTCAAATTCTGATATATACACTGTAAACTGTACACCGTTAAAAACAGTGAAAATAACCGTTAAGCTTCACGGAAAATATCCTTAAATATTTGTTAAAATGATGACGTCACAACCTGATGAGTAATGACGTCACAACGAGATGAGTGATGACGTCACAACCTGATCAGTAATGACGTCACAACGTGATGAGTGATGACGTCACAACGTGATGAGTGATGACGTCACAACGTGATGAGTGATGACGTCACAACGTAATGAGTGATGACGTCACAACCTGATGAGTAATGACGTCACAACCTGATAAGTGATGACGCAACTGTTAAAATACGATCATATCAGATAAAAAACGTCTGTTTTTTCGGATATTTACAGTTAGATTGTATAAAACGTGAAACTAATTTTAGCTGTTGATTTTAGCGCGTATCTACGGTTTACAGTTTACAGTGTGCCATGAACCATTCAGTAAAAGAATAAGTAATAACGAAAGAACTGATAGCCGTGTTTCTTATGAGTCTCGCTTCCTGTTATGTTTCGCAGCCAAACTGACAAGTTGCATTCAGTAAGTTCAGCTATCTTGCGAATGACATGTAATTACAGCTAATGTGCATTACAGGTAATCCCACATCGAAGCAGTTTTGCATCAGAAAATCATAGGCAAAAACAGTTCATCTTGAAATTCTGCAATCCAGTTATAAATTGGAAATGGCCTTGTCGCTGCAGCTGATGATGGCTTTATTTTTTTTAAACTAACAAATAATCCAAATTAATTTTATTTGATCATATTTTATTTATGTATTATATTTATTTTATATTTGACTAATTTAAATTGTGCAAGTCATGGGAAGTGATCCGTAATTGCGATTTCCAAGATACTTTCCTTTAAATGTAAATGACCACATTCGATGACGGTCGTGTGAAGATTGGTAAATTGAAATGTAACTATCATCATTAACACTGAATGTAACGATTCATATGTAGATGACATTTGCTCACAAATATCGTGAAAAATGATTTTCCTTTCAGAGACTAAAATGTTCATCATGTTCGACAGAAGGGAGACAGATTTTTTCAATATGAGCTACCCTGGATTTGAAGAAATTTCAACGATCACAACAGCACCAGGCAGCTGTTATGCTAATAAGCAAATGGACAACAGAACCACCGGTTTGAAAATATCGTCATTGCGGTTTGCCACAATGCCTGGAGGCTGGGTTGATTTTGAAACCTTCAAGAAAACTTTGAAAAAGGTGGTATATGCAAGTTTTGATATTATCCCATTCATAAACAGTTTCTATCAATATCGCGGTCGAGTAAAACCTGAATTTGCAAAACGGTATCCCACATTCGCATCAGAATGCCTGCCGGAAGTTCAAAATCTACAAAGCCAATCGCAGACGACATCATTCTGTGATTCTGATGGCAATGCGTATTCTTTTCGAGAAATGGAATCCATATGGTTGAAGAAAGCCATATCCACAGATTTAAGGAAAGAGTGGCTGTTGCTTGGTGCAGGTCCCAAACGTTTCATTGTATATGTTGGACGCTGGTCCGATAAAATACCTGCATGTCTGCATGAAATAGTCAGATCGAAGCCATACATCTTCGTTGGAAACACATTTTGGCCAAATTTTGGCAAGCGACCTCAAAGTAAGCTGTCTATCAGTGTTTTTAATTTATAGTGTTTACTTCATCAATTCAATTATCAGCAAATTGCTTACCAATTTTCCGACGATTCAAGGATCAATAAAAAAATGAAATTTATCTCTGCCATGACAACTTGGTGAATCTTACCGCAAAATTGATTCGATTGTATTGGCACGAATGTACATGTATGGCATTATTGCATGAATTTCAGCACAATGCGACTGATCAAAACACATCATTTGTAGAGCGTACTAAAGTGAGAAAATAGACTTCTTCGGATGCAGTTAGCTTGCGTAAGTTGGCAGACGTTTCGCTATTACAATTTTCTCAATGCCAGTGGAACACATAATAAGTGCAAGCATTCACAAGACTGATCTTTACGGGGTGAGCAAGATTCGACAGACTGAAATCAACGCGGAAACTGAAATCAATAGATAAAGTCCATACAGCCCAGTATGTCAAGTAAGCTGGCAGGTAGTATATGGTAAGTTTACAACACACTGAAAACGAGCAAAAATGAGTTAAACGTTAAGTCAAAACATACATGTAACGTAAACATATGAAGGAGAAAACAAAATTGAAAAAAATTGAAAACATTAATTCGAGGTTGGAAAATAAAATATAAATATAAACACAAAAAATATGATCCAACATTGTTCAACTGAAAATCAAACAAGTCACAAGAAATTTTTGAAAACATAAGAAAATAATAATCCACAGGTGAAAATAAAAAGACATAAAGTGCAGCATAACTTACAATTTAAAAGTATTCTTCCTCCCTCTGAATAAAGGTCCGTCGATGGTCCCTCGTGTGCCTGATGGGAAACCTTTGGAGAAAGTGTGCACCGAATCATATGCTGATCTCGAATGTGGTGTCGTGAAATGAAAGGCGATGAATCATTCCAGGAGTTTGTTGGAGGAATGATCAAGCTGTTAAAACAGGCAACATCTTTGCCCCCACCACCAAAGAAGATTCATCAATCCCTAAATGAAAACATAATCAAAACGATATGTTTATTGTACCATCCGATAAAACACAGGGCCTCATTGCTATGTCTATATCAGACATAGCAATGAGATGCTGCATAAAGCGTTTTTTTTTGAATCTGGAAATTTTGACAAAGCTCAAACAATATTGGTGACAACCCATCAAAGCACTAAATTCAATCGTAAATTGATGAAAATAGTGAAGTCTTACGAACTACATTCTCCAGATACGTTTCGTGTGATTCATTCTGTGAAAGTCTCATTTTCGGCCTCGTTCCCTGCAGAAACCGCTTTGGCTGCCGGACTGTGGCAAAACATTGAGGAAGACGTTTAATCGAAATTGACCAGACGACGGGAGATCATAATGATTTTCAACAAAAAAGTGCAGGAAAACTCCCCAAAGGATACGGTCGTCGATGTATTGAAATTAAAGTAGAACACGACAGATCTTCGGCGTCCCTCGCCTTCGGTGGTCGATCTTACAATAAAACACGTTTTGAGGCAAGCAAGCCGTGTGAAGATATATGAAGAAATAATGTATAATAATAAGAATTTATGTGAATATAATAAGAATAAATGAATTTCTTCATATATATTCACACGGCTTGCTTGCCTCAAAACGTGTTTCATTGTAAGATCGACCACCGAAGGCGAGGGACGCCGAAGATCTGTCGTGTACTACTTTAATTTCGATACATCGACGACCGTATCCTTTGGGGAGTTTTTCCTGTACTTTTTTGTTGAAAAAAAGACGCTTCATCCACCAAAAGAGAAATACTATGTCCTGAAGACGGTGTTACTTGCGTTAATTGCAATAAAAATAAGCAATGTTTTTCGAAGAATATGATACATAGCATTACCTGTAATCTATGCAGTAAACACTATGTTGGTGAAGCCGGCCGAGTCATACGCCATCGGATTTTGAAGCAGTCAAATACAAAAAGCAAAACCAGTGATGTTGCTCAGCATTTTATTTTAGAACATCCAATTTGTGAAATTTCTTTTACTTGGAGTTTGTTGCACACAGGTACTCGTTCCTATGATAGAGATTGATTTTAGAAGCTCATTATATTTCTCTTATTCTCCATAAGCAAATCATCAACGGTTGTAATGGGAGGAAAAATACTTTTAAATTGTAAATTATGCTGCACTTTATGTCTTTATATTTTCACCTGTGGATTATTATTTTCTTATGTTTTCAAAAATTTCTTGTGACTTGCTTGATTTTCAGTTGAACAATGTTGGATTATATTTCTTGTGTTTATATTTATATTTTATTTTCCAACCTCGAATTAATGTTTTCAATTTTTTTCAATTTTGTTTTCTTCTTCATATGTTTACGTTACATGTTTGTTTTCACTTAACGTTTCCTCATTTTTGCTCGTTTTCAGTGTGTTGTAAACTTACCATATACTACCTGCCAGCTTACTTGACATACTGGGTTGTATGGACTTTATCTATTGATTTCAGTTTCCGCGTTGATTTCAGTCTGTCGAATCTTGCTCACCCCGTAAAGATCAGTCTTGTGAATGCTTGCACTTATTATGTGTTCCACTGGCATTGAGAAAATTGTAATAGCGAAACGTCTGCCAACTTACGCAAGCTAATTGCATCCGAAGAAGTCTATTTTCTCACTTTATTATACAATTTCCCGGATACGTGGAGACTCTATCTTTACCATTTTGCAGAGCCGTTTACCATAAATTTCCAACACATAGACCTGCTCAATAAACTTTGTTTGAAAAAATATAAATTTTATTTTAAGCTACACTGAGTGAAAAGATGACCAATAGAAACCAATAGAATCGTAGGAACAAGGATGCGGCAAAGATTTCAAAATTTTCCACAAGCTCCAACAAAAATCCAAATGCTCTTAGGATAGAATAAGCGTTTGTATCAAGTGTAAGTTAAGTATTCTATTAAGTTTATATTAAGTATATATACTAAGTATTACCAGTGGCGTCGCGTGCTATCAAATCATAGGCCTTCGCTCCATAGTGGATTCCCATTTCTGCAGCAGACAGCATGAACTGCATAAGATAATTAAATCTTAATTTTCATTTCATATTTTTTTAATTTTTATATCTTTAAATCTCAGGATCTTTAAATTATAATTGGTGAACGCAGACACGACGATTCAACTTGGATTCAACGTCATCATTCAGGCGAAGCCACATACAGGGAAAATTTGCGCCTCTCTCTATCTGAAGCTATGAATTTATAAATAGATCTTTTCTTGTATGGTTGCAATGTATCTGTTACTGCGTTTCTATTGGCAGAAAACGAGTCGAACTATCGAGCTAAGCGCACGTGTTCCAACTGCCATGCACCACACAAATCTTTGTAATCTCTAGCGCATTGTGTGATTGCTTGAAGATCTAACATTGAAGATCCCGCAGTTGACAGCAGCAGAGCGCTGGCGCTCTTATTTGAGAGCAGTGACTTGAAACTGTAAACTTGTAAAGTGTATAGAAATGTAAAGATGCTCTCAAAAACAAATGAAAACTATTTTAACCTTCTGTTTTTTGAACATAAGGAATTATTTTTGGATATGAGGCGAAGGCCTAACAGGCATGGAGATGACGCCACTGAGTATCATGTCAAGTGAAATTCATAGATATGTACAAAAATTGCAAATCATTTCGATATGATACTGTTAAACAGCATGGTGCAATACGGGAAACATAACTTAGCGCGGCGTTCGATGCGACACAATAAGACTGATAAATGTGAAGATGACTTCAATACAGCGGGTGACAAATCGTATGCAACATGATCTGAGCTCAAAGTTTTTCTGAAGAGCTTCACAGCTTGTTTTTCTCGTCGGGTTTTGAGATTTGACAGATAATAATTTTCACACTCTCTACCACATATCACTTTGTGACAACGCTTGTTAAATTGTTCGAGAAACTTTGAGTTTTTTAAATCCAGTCCGACGAAACAAGTTTCATTTTACTCAAGGCTGTTCAAGCATCTGCATACACGACAGAAGTTCACGTATAGAAATACACTTGAATTTGCATAATTGCTTGAGAGGACAAAGCTTTCTTCAACATGTCTGTCCCATCGCAGGGATTCTTGGAATGTAATACCAAGTACACTGTAAATCGCTGGATACGAAAATTACATACAAACACATACCAAGTTTACATACAATTTGAAACCAACATTTGATACGAGATTCTGGTATATATAAAGAAATCTGGTATGTTTTTCATACGAATGGCCATTTACTTTCGTATGTGATTGGTATGTAAACGATACGAACTATGCTAACTGTGATTGGCTGTTTTACGTTGAAATACGAATTCTTGGTATGTTTTATATACGAGACCTGATGCAAATTGGTATGTGTTTCGTATGTCTTTCGTATGAATAGCTTTATGTCATATGGCAAAAAATATGTTATACTACATACTACTTACAAATAACTTTTTTCCAGTAATACCAGCCGTGAATATTTCTTTGTGAAAGTGTGGTATTTAACTAGATTAGATTTGTTGTGGAATAAAGCCGATGTCATCTTTGCAACTTGTCTTATAGCATTGACAAGACTCATAATTAGCTCATTTCCTTGAACTTAATTGATAAACATCATTTCAATAAAACGATAACTTTTCAGCAACCATGTTGACTTATATATCTCAAACATAACTATTTTTGCGTTCATGAATTATAATGTGTCTTTATTTTGGATTGATAATATGCTTAATTTCAAATTTACATAATGCATAATTGCTGATATTTGAATACTTATTGATTATTTATGAAATGCCTCGGACTTACATGTATTAAAATCGAATTCAGTATTGTTAGCTTGACTATAAAATGTCATTATCTCACTACTTACAAAGCAGTAGTAGCATTAGTGTGATCTTTATTGACAAAAAGCCTTAAATCAACATACTTTGGACATGATTGATGCTTTCTTTTAACATTGTGCTGGTATGGCTTTAGTATGTAAAGCATACCACACTTGAAATAACATGCGAAAAGCATACAAATATATACAAGATCATACAGAAATATACCAAAAAAATATTTTGGTATGCATCCTTCGTATGTGATTGATATTGAGCGATTTACAGTGTATGGCCATCTAAAAATAGTTTTACTGGACTTTAGTCACAACAACCGAAGATGGATCGGTCTCCTTCACAATCATTTCATTATATTATACATTATTATATGTTATTATATAATGACAAAGTCGTCTCCGGACCTAAATACTTTAGAGTTCGCTAAAGTTGGATTGAAGGATCCGACATATGCCCCAAACAGATATGGAGTCAGGATTGCACCTTGAGGAACACCTGTCGTTGTATTCATCTCATCACTCATAATGTCATTCACGCGTGCCCGTTGTTTTCGATTCGTGAAATAGTCACAACATTTATTCGCAATGTTCGATGGAAAGCCATTCTGAATAATATGAGCAAGTAGTGCGGAAGGTGATGAATGCGTGAGACAGGTCAAATGATAAAAGTGAAACACCTTCATACGGAAGATAAACATCAACTCGATATTTTTGTCAGTGCACAAAGCACACATGTCTCTCAAAACTCTAGAAAATCTAGTGAATATATAAGTAAGCTACACTTGAGTGATACATTTAACCTTCAAAATAACTTTTTGACCGATCCTTTTCTTCATCCGAATAGAGAAAAAATGACTCCCAATCATTGAGGGATGCTGCCCGATTCTTAAGTGTTGAACCCACTTATTTATTACTTTATAGCTCCTATATGTAGGCATTTATGAAAAGCTTGTGTGTTTAATGTCACAACTTCATGCCATTCTATTGCAGGAGATGCAGAGGTTTCTCAAGGAATTCTATTAAATACAAAGACGAAAAACGCCCATGATGGTATGTGAAATGTTAAGTTTAAATTAACAAGCAACGCACGCAATATCATGATTTTGAAAGATATCTGTTCATTTAAGAGTCTAACTCATCGAAGTTCAATATTAGGGTTGAATGAAATCAATAGCTCAAAACGCTTGATTTTTAGAAGACGCGCAAGAAATCACATGACTTATCACCTCACTGTAGCTTTGAAAATTGCTTCAACACTCTTTCACAGATTGAATACATGGCTTCTCTTTGCATTGCTTAAGTTAATGGAGGGAAATGTAAGGTTTTCAATAATGAAAATGGAAGTTTGCTCCCTCTGTTTTTATGCCTCAAAATAAAAATGAAAAGTAAAAATATCTAATTTCTTCAGCGGACGTTTCGGGTCCAGACCCTTTATCAACGCAAGAATGATGTAATTTACAGAAGAGATGAAAAACGTATTTATACAAAATGACGAGAACAACTCTATGCAGCGCAACTAAAATGTGTCAGCCAAGCGGCAATTCATGTCGTCGATTAAGGCTCGGAGACCTAGCCTGAATCAACCTCGCTTCCCACAACGCACATTCAACACTGTCATACGTACACTTCAAGATATTGACCGTAAAATCATCAACACTCGCACAATTACAATCGCTAAGGACATGCGCACTCAAGGCACTCTTTACATCTCCATTATTTATACTGCGACAATGTTCTTGATAGCGAATTTTGAAGTTTCTAGATGATTTACCTATATAAATACAGTTACATATTTTACATTTGAATTCATAAACAATATTCTTAATGTTACATTTGTATTTATCTGGCAAAATATTACAGTATTTACAGTTATCGTGCTTATTTACTTTTTTATTAGTGAAACAATCTTTTAGCTTTTTACTGTTTCTATTTACCAATCGGATGTTCAAGTTATATTTATTAATTAATGAGTTTATTTTTCTATTCGTTTTGTCGTTGAGGTAAGGGAGAAATAAATTGGCATCATACTTTTATCCAAACGGGTCTTTCGACGTTTACGTTTATTTTTTATATCACGTTTTCTATATCCATTTTTCTTTAATTTTTCATTTATCTTAGTTAGAGCTTCATTCTTTAGTAAATCAGTTTTACATCTATTTTCTACCATATTCAAAGTAATAGTAATGAAATTATGTTTTATATGGCCAGGAATCCAACTATCCCTATTTAACAAATTGTCAGACTTTATGTCCTTGGTGTATTATTTATAATACAATATTTTTTCTTCTATCCAAATACTTATGTCAAGAAAATTTAGTTCAACTTCAGGTACTTCTATTGTAAACTGGATATTCTGGTTAACTTTATTAAAAACTTCGAGGATCTTTTTTGCTCCTCCTTTGGCTATCATATTTATGAATCACATTGAAGAAATCGCTTTAGATAATTTAAAAAATAAATGTAAGATTATTCCAAGTATCTACAAAAGATACATTGACGACATCATCATAGGACCATTGCCAAAAGAAGGCAATGATTTTGATAAGATTCTCGAAGTTTTTAATAAAGTTAACCAGAATATCCAGTTTACAATAGAAGTACCTGAAGTTGAACTAAATTTTCTTGACATAAGTATTTGGATAGAAGAAAAAATATTGTATTATAAATACTACACCAAGGACATAAAGTCTGACAATTTGTTAAATAGGGATAGTTGGATTCCTAGCCATATAAAACATAATTTCATTACTATTACTTTGAATATGGTAGAAAATAGATGTAAAACTGATTTACTAAAGAATGAAGCTCTAACTAAGATAAATGAAAAATTAAAGAAAAATGGATATAGGAAACGTGATATAAAAAATAAACGTAAACGTAGAAAGACGTTTAGATACGTAGTACGTTTAGTACGTAGTAAACGTTTGGATAAAAAGTATGATGCCAATTTATTTCTTCCTTACATCAACGACAAAACGAATAGAAAAATCAGCTCATTGATTAATAAATATAACTTGAACATCCGATTGGTAAATAGAAACAGTAAAAAGCTAAAAGATTGTTCCACTAATAAAAAAGTAAATAAGCACTATAACTGTAAATACTGTAATATTTTGCCAGATAAATACAAATGTAACATTAAGAATATTGTTTATGAATTCAAATGTAAAATATGTAACTGTATTTATATAGGTAAATCATCTAGAAACTTCAAAATTCGCTATCAAGAACATTGTCGCAGTATAAATAATGGAGATGTAAAGAGTGCCTTGAGTGCGCATGTCCTTAGCGATTGTAATTGTGCGAGTGTTGATGATTTTACGGTCGATATCTTGAAGTGTACGTATGACAGTGTTGAATGTGCGTTGTGGGAAGCGAGGTTGATTCAGGCTAGGTCTCCGAGCCTTAATCGACGACATGAATTGCCGCTTGGCTGACACATTTTAGTTGCGCTGCATAGAGTTGTTCTCGTCATTTTGTATAAATACGTTTTTCATCTCTTCTGTAAATTACATCATTCTTGCGTTGATAAAGGGTCTGGACCCGAAACGTCCGCTGAAGAAATTAGATATTTTTACTTTTCATTTTTATTTTGAGGCATAAAAACAGAGGGAGCAAACTTCCATTTTCATTATTGAAAACCTTACATTTCTAAATGCGCCTCCCGTTAACTGCCATCACATTAATGGAGGGAAAACCACGGTTCAATCATCGTTGACGTGGGCAGGACGAAGATAACGGTCGAAGCGTTCAGTCAGTCTGTAACCATATAGACAGCATCGTCGAGCCGGGGTTCTACATTCGTGTGTCACCGATCAGGCACATGTTCAAAGGTGTCAATAACAAATACAACCATGTATACCAGGGTACCAGCATTTTCCCATGAAACACAAAGTCACTTCCAAAACGTTGATGAAAGAAAACCTGCTGAAAAGAATTTCATCACGAAATGTAAGTCAAAGACCAACATAATGTTGTCGGGAATTGTACATCTACCTGTATTCCGTCCGACTCATAAAACAGACGATCGAAAATACAGTCCATTACAAGATTTCATTGATTGACCGTGTCATACTTTCTTCACACACACATTCTTTTCATAGCCTTTCTTTCACAAACGTTCTGTAACTTTTCTTGTATTATTTCACATTCAATGTCTTCACTTACTGGTTTCATTTTATGCTTTAATTTATAATGTTAGCAAATCATTATTATCTTTTGGTTGAGATGCTCTAAAACTCGCTTTCGACTTACGAAGATAGAATATATAGTGTACTCTGCTCTTGTGGCTGCACATGCCCCTGCTTTTGCATTTAAACAATTATTCTGCAAGGAGCAGTCATTTTCTTTCTCAAAAGAACTGATAACGGATGTGATCTAATGAGGGTTGGTATAACTCTGAGCATAACTTTGGCTTTTTCAATTTTCTGTAGATCGATTTTACTTTTTTGTTCCTGAATAAAGAATAGCCCATAGGTCATCGGCCCGCCTCACTCGCTCTTTCCGTTTCACGGCTGTTTTCCTCGCTTGTGCAGTGTCAACATGTGAATTAAGTAGAATCACACCAGCTTAATTGATTATTTTCATCAGTTGCTCTCATGAAATGACGATTGCAGCGTCTATCAGCATGGAAGGACATCGACCACTTGAAAGACCTCATTGGAGCAGATTGGGTGACAATTATGCCTGGAATGTGAGAAAAAGTTTCTCACAGTGTCATTTCTCCTTATGAGGACAGTGTCAAGACTCGAATGGTTTAGGGAGATAGCTGCAGGTTGTACGTGTGTGTATTGTCGACAATTAGTCGGTAAATATTATCTCATTTTCAATAACTTCATTAATAACTTGTTTTAATTTTACTGTGTGCGACGGTTGCGGCAGCACGTATTGTCATCGCTCGCGCATAGCTATTTTGACTAATCGCGAAATTCACAGAGAATCCCACAGTAAAGACTTTTTGTATCATCGGCTTCCTCTATTCGGTGTGTACCATATAGTAATACTCTCATGGTCTGTGCCTCCGTCATCTGTGATATCTTTCATTTCTTGAGTGATTAGTGTTGGTTTGTTGCGTGTGGCCATATATCGGCTGACCGTATTTACAAAGGTCATTTCATTTGTTCAGAGATCGTGTTGACATCAAATATCTGATTAATATCAAACTACTGCAGCTGCGTTAGTGGCCTTGTGGTTCATGCTCCTGGTTTGATGTTGGTAGATTTGGGTTCGATTCCAATTTGGTTCAGTTAGTGCAGATATCGATGAATTCTGAAATTCATAAGCAATGGTGTCGCCCGACGATATTTCACAAGTATCTGAAATGGATCTTCGAAATAAGAAGGTAGTACAACGAAAGATAAGTGGTATGATTCGCTTCTTCCATTGAAACGGCATCATGAAAAATTTGGTGAGGATAGACTTTTACGAAGTTTCGCCAAACGTTTGAACGACAAGCTTGATCATCTGTTCATTGAAATGACATGTAATCTGTTGACTACTAGAAGCATGAGTAATTGTTCGAGGCGTTGTAATGTTTCATTCTCTGTATGTAGGAGTGTACAAGTATCTTACCCGCTGACCGGCGTAAACGCCTAACAGTCCTTTTTAGGACTAACATTATTAACTATTGTGTATATGTTCATTATTGTGTATTATTATCTTTTAAGTACACTAACCTGACTTTTCTATGTACACAGTGAAAATTTTTACATGAAAATATTCAGTTTTTTACAAAGATTATGTTCCTGTGGTCCAAAACATTATTTGAGCAGCTTCTAAAAAAGCTAAAATTTTGCAAATTTATATACTACCGACATGAAGCGCCTTTGGACGAAACATTGTACGAAACAAGTTGGATATCAAAAGGAATGAATATTCGCTAACAAGCATCCTAATTCAGCGGAAATTAAGCTGATGATCTAGGACATTAAAATGCAAGCCCCTGCAAGTCTTCAAGGAAAAGTTGAGATCTTTTTGTGCTCCCTTAGCTGAGATGTCATGCTTTTTAATTCAATTTTCAGCGACATGATTTAATGATTCACAAGACTTCATTTCTTGAATCTGAATAGTAATGTGGACCATTTTACATCTTTTGAAGTTCATTGTGATCCGTTTCTTTGATTACGATGTTTTACGCAGGCAATTTGTGATGTGATCACGCTAAAGAATTAATGTAATTAAGCCGAGCTTTTAGTAATGGCCCATGGAACTGCTAATTTATCACTACCATATTACTTCTCCAAGTTGTCATTACATGGAGGATTTGTGGAATACTATTCTGTATTGCTATCATGATCAGTCAAATTCGTGTTAATTTCTCCAAAAGTCTAGAGATTTGCATATCTCACAAGTGGTAGTGGGTCTCGACTCATGTTCACTTAATGAAATCGGAACTGCATACATATTGGGGATTTAATAAATGCTGGGATACTACTCTACCTAATATACCTACTCCATGACTAGAAGTAAAAATTCGGAAAATGAGGTAAATCAGCTGAGAAGTAGGAAAGAACGCTTTCAGAACATTCAACCGCAATTTACTTCGACTGAGCAGATGATGAGTATTATAGAAGAAGTCAATAGAAAGGAAAGAAGTAAAGCGAAAAGGAAAGCCGTCAAGGAACAGTTCTGACCGATTGCTCGATCTCTGATCGGTCAACAGAAGCAGCATTTCGCTTCATGATGGCTTGCGCACTTGCCCTAACAAGTAAGATGGAGATTCTGCCACATATAGACAATGTCACATCTCTGAATGTCGCTCCTGTTTGTGTCGACAGTCTGTGACTAAGGCGAGTGATAAAATGGGTAGCTTCGTCTCCAAGGACAACATATGCTGTTAGAGCAAATGGGAGACATATCCATCCCAACTCTCGGCAAAAAGCTACAATTTTGAAAATTTATTTACTACCGACATGAAGCTCCTGTATAAGTAGCATGAAGCAGGTTGGATATCAAAAGGAATGAATATTCGCTAACAAGCATCCTAATTCAGCGGAAATTAAGCTGATGATCTAGGACATTAAAATGCAAGCCCCTGCAAGTCTTCAAGGAAAAGTTGAGATCTTTTTGTGCTCCCTTAGCTGAGATGTCATGCTTTTTAATTCAATTTTCAGCGACATGATTTAATGATTCACAAGACTTCATTTCTTGAATCTGAATAGTAATGTGGACCATTTTACATCTTTTGAAGTTCATTGTGATCCGTTTCTTTGATTACGATGTTTTACGCAGGCAATTTGTGATGTGATCACGCTAAAGAATTAATGTAATTAAGCCGAGCTTTTAGTAATGGCCCATGGAACTGCTAATTTATCACTACCATATTACTTCTCCAAGTTGTCATTACATGGAGGATTTGTGGAATACTATTCTGTATTGCTATCATGATCAGTCTAATTCGTGTGCATTTCTCCATAAGTCTGGAGATTTGTATATCTTACAAGTGGTAGTGGGTCTCGACTCATGTTCACTTAATGAAATCGGAACTGCATACATATTGGGGATTTAATAAATGCTGGGATACTACTCTACCTAATATACCTACTCCATGACTAGAAGTAAAAATTCGGAAAATGAGGTAAATCAGCTGAGAAGTAGGAAAGAACGCTTTCAGAACATTCAACCGCAATTTACTTCGACTGAGCAGATGATGAGTATTATAGAAGAAGTCAATAGAAAGGAAAGAAGTAAAGCGAAAAGGAAAGCCGTCAAGGAACAGTTCTGACCGATTGCTCGATCTCTGATCGGTCAACAGAAGCAGCATTTCGCTTCATGATGGCTTGCGCACTTGCCCTAACAAGTAAGATGGAGATTCTGCCACATATAGACAATGTCACATCTCTGAATGTCGCTCCTGTTTGTGTCGACAGTCTGTGACTAAGGCGAGTGATAAAATGGGTAGCTTCGTCTCCAAGGACAACATATGCTGTTAGAGCAAATGGGAGACATATCCATCCCAACTCTCGGCAAAAAGCTACAATTTTGAAAATTTATTTACTACCGACATGAAGCTCCTGTATAAGTAGCATGAAGCAGGTTGGATATCAAAAGGAATGAATACTTGCTAACAGGCATCGTCACTAAGCGGACGTTATTCTGATGATCAAGGAAATTTCATGAAAAAGTCGAAATCTTAGTTGTACTTTCTTGGCTGAAATTTCATGTTTTCAATTCAATTTCCATTGGTGTGACTTTATGATTCAGTAAACTCATATTTCATTTCTTGAATCTGAATAGTGATGTGGACCCATCTACGTCTTTTAAAGTTAATTAAAATCATTCTCTGATTATGTTATTTTGCTCTACCAGCGGCCGGATGCTTGTGATGCTCTTGAGGTTGAGCATGAAAGTAATAGGAACATATCGAATTGCTAATTTAACAGACATTATCTCTCCAAGGCTGTCATGACACGGACGATCTGTAAGATACTATCATTCCTTCTGCATTATAATCATGATCAGTCAATTCCGTTGTAATTTCTTCAAAACTGCAAAAATTTGCATATCTCACATTTGTAAACAATTCCGACTGCATCTCCATTGAGTTCATTTAATAAAATCGAAAGTGTATACACATTGGGGATTCAATAAATGCTGAGTATTATGCTAACCACCATTTCTAAACTACGATCAGATAGCTTTGATGAACCATGAATGATGGATGGCCACTAATATCTTGGAGTCCATGGATGAACTGACCGGGTTGATGTTGAAACTATGACATTGGCCATTCAGTGAGCATAGACTTCCCATATAGGGTTTCCATATATAGGTTCTCATATAAGCAATACAAACCAATTCAAAATTCAAACACCTCAAGATTTACGTTGTCATTTGCCCTTTCCTAGTCTTAAGCCTTTATCAGCAAACATGGATGACATTGAACGGTTTGATCATGTTAGCCAAGATGATTTTATCAAACGAACAGAGCAGTTGGTGCCATCAACAACAAGAAAGAAAGTTAATTGGGTTATGAGAATGTTCAAATCTTATCAAGATGAATGTATCAAAAAGCAGTCAGAAGAAGGAGAAAACAAACGTTTAATTGTATACAAGCCCATAGAGGAAATGAATTGGGAGGAGTTAAATCACGAACTGAAATATTTCTTCCTGTGTTTGCGACGAATGGATGGCAACAGATACCCACCGAAAACGATTTATGACATCATGACTATGATAAATTTTCATATGCGCAATGATTTGAAACGTCCTGTTAATATGTTTACAGATCCTGATTTTAGTGATGCTGTTAAATCGATGAATGCGGCAATGAAAGAATCGGCTGCAGCTGGAAATGTAAGTGGTGAACAAGCTTCAAGACCAATTTCGATACAAGACGAAGAAAAATTATGGGAGGCTGGTGTTTTAAGTTGGGACAATCCGAAGCAGATCTTGAATACTGCAGTTTTTTTGTTATCTATTCATACAAGTGTTCGAGGTGGAAAGGAGCTTCGCTCTTGGACGTATGGACAAGACGGTCCATTTCGAATAGACTCTCGACAAGGAAAGGAAGTGCTTCTATACAAAGAATCAAGGAACAAGACATATCAAGGCAATGTCAAAAGCATGAGACTTGAGCCTCCCAAAGAATCTGTTATCCAACATAATGAATCTGATCACATCCGCTGTGCGGTCTGTGCATACAAGAGACTTGTTGAGGGTAGGCCTTCAGAGTGCTCAAAAAGTGCACATTTTCTGAAACCTCTCCCCAAGAAAAAGGGAACGATCCTCTTCGCCAACCAAGTGGTGGGGGAGCATATGTTGGACAACATAATATCCACTATCATGGCTGGAATCCCAGGACGATACACTAATCATTCGGCAAGAAAAACTGCCCCTACGAGAATGTATCAGGGAAAATTTGAGGAGCAGATAATCCAAAGCAAACCCGTCACCGCTCACTTTTGGTTCGCAAGTACAAAGAGACAAGCAATGAACAATTGATGGAAAAATCAAAAGTGATCTATGGTGTAGGCAGTGCCAATAGTGAAATTAGCGAAATTCAATGTGAAGGAAATTCCGATGCAAAAATGATTGTCGAAATAGACGGACAAAGCAAGAAGCTTAAGATAACATTTTTCTGATTGTTGAAACTTAGCGTGATCTCCTGTTCGTTTTCTTCATTTTTTATCATTCATAATTTATCTAATGTACTAATCTTTACATGGATAGATTAGTACCTTTGTCTATGTTACTTGTGTACTAATTATAGAAATCTTACAAATATCTATTGAATTCGTTAATATGAAATAGATGGGTTAGTGAAGCTGATCGTAGTTTAGTTGCTACTCTACCTAATATGCTTACTCTATGGAACACAGTTGAAAGAAAAACGTAGGCAAGGTGAAGACATTGATATTCGAAATAGGAAAATGGTATTAAGGAACTCTTCACACGAGTGTTTTTGAATCGCATTTCTTGTAGAAAGCGGAATGATCCCATTTCTGTTAATTCATCAAAAGTGCGAGCTTTGTGTAATAAAATTGATGACTTGCATGTCATCACGTCCGACGGTGCAGCGATAACCGAGTCGTGGATGAATGACAATATTAGCGACATTCAGATTTCTGCACCACATTATTCCATTCCATTTCGTCAGGATAGTAAATTTAGATCCGGAGGAAGAGTATGTAGACAGCAATGTAGCATGCTGTCAGATCTCAAATTTGATCAAACCGCCATCTTTCATTAAATGTTTGTGACTCAGATTCTATGATAGCAATATTTTAGCCGTATTGTATACATGTATTTCGCCGTCTCTTTCACGTACTCAGTATACGGAAATAACTGACTATATCATCTCAGCCTCTGACACCCCTCTGGTCTGCCAAGGAAATGGCAGAATGATTTTAGTTGGCGACTTTAACCGTTCGTGTATGTTCTCAAAAATACTAGCTAGTTTACGTTGTGGGGTAGAAAAAAAGACATTGTACCCCCAAAGACATTGTAGAATTATTGCCGTAATTTTTCTGTAAGTTAGATCTTATACATCTCTTGCAAAGATATTTGGCACCTATAGGCATATGAGTTGCCCTGCGGAGACTCTAGTTTTGATTCTATCTCTTCATAATTGATAAATTGGGGCCTACATGTAGACAAGGGGTCATCTTGTAATAGTCATGAGCATGTCTTTTGTAGGTAATTATGACTTCATTTTATAAACTGCCAATTCCTATCAATTAGAACGAGTTCTTTTATTTCTTGATGTTTACTTCCATCATACCGGCTCCTGTAAATCATACAAAAGTTTCGAAATCTTAATTTGCATAATCGTGTGAGCTTACATGTAGAGTAGAGGGACATAAAAATTTATTAAGTTGAGTCTTTCAGACAATCTGGATTGAATTACAAATGAAGATCACTGGCACAGATGACTAATTGTCATTAATGCGATAAGCATGGTGTGTGCTCTACTTGTATGTAGCAACAAATGTAACAAAATATACCACTAACGAATGCCTGTATGGCTACAGTTTTCACAGATCACAAATTGATACCGTGCGCAGATGAATCTGTAGCATTGCAAACATAATTGTCTTGTTTTGCTGTCACTAGATCGAGGGCAAACTTGGCATCGTCCAGGTTTGCTTGCCTTCGCAATGCATGTTGTAGGAGTGATGACTTCCCGAATTCCAAATTTCGACAAGCACTACCTGATGTCAAGACGTAGTCGCGGGTTTTCAATACGCCTTTGCATAAGGGGTCGACATAATTCATATGCCAGCTCCTTTTTGAATTCATAGTGATCTTCCATTGAATTGGACTGACTTGTCATCATTTCATGAGCGCAGATAACACTAACGTCAACCAAGTTCATGGCAACTGCATATGGACACCTCCTGCACTTCCTCTTTGATCTGTATGTGCGTACAAGCTTGTTTAGATTGTCGACACCTCCTTTTGTTTCGTTATAGGTCTTCACTATATCAGGCTTTCCATCTTCCCCAGTCTTGTTCGTTTGAGGTCCATGGAGGTGCATGGATGACAGCAGCAAAACTGGACGCCTTTGCTTGTCCCAAAATGAGCAGAGAGTCATGTCGGGGGTGTAGTAGTGACGGGTGTCTCCCTTGACACGTTCTGACAAGCATTTGGATCTGGCAGGAAGTACTCGGTTGTTTTGTCTCACAGTACCAACATACGTTGTGTTGTGATAACTCCTGCACTAGACCTTCGCTGGTGACGAAATTATCGGCAGTCACTTTTCTTCCTCGATCCAAATAATCTTCAACCAAGCCCATGACAATGGCATGAGCTGATGGTCTAGATTCTTGCTCGCTCAGTGTCTCTTTACCGATGTAAACAATGCATTTCAGTGGAATTGTTGTCTCCGAGTCAACACACCAAAAAATCTTGATGCCAAATTTTCCTGGCTTGGATGGAATATACTGCCGAAACTGGACTCGACCGTGGCACTCAACTAACATCTCGTCAACACACAGGAACGGTCCTGGAGTGTACACTGACTTCAGAGTTGCATTGAAAGTTTCGACAACACTGCGAACTGGACTCAATCTGTCGGTAGTATCACTGCGTCTGCTATCATCAAAACGTAAAGCTTTCTTGAGTTGAAGAAATCGCTCACAACTCATGGTTGCCCTGAAGCAAAGATGCCCGTCTCGATGTGTCCACAATTCACGTAAGTCACGGTGATGAGCCTTGAAAACTCCTGCTAGCAAATGAAGTCCTATGAATGCCAGAATCTCGGCTTTATCTATGCGTCTCCACTTTCCGTTTCGTGCAAATCTACGCAAGCTTGTGTTCGTGTGAATTACTGCTGTATCTATAAAATCATGCATCATAAAAGAAAAGCTTCCGTTCTAGATGCAGGATGCAAGCCAGTTGAGAAACCAGGCCGAGAAATATTACACATATTCCGTCTGGGACGACGACCTTGAATTTTCAGTCCACTTCGACTATCGGTAGCTGCAGTGCATGACTATTGAAGGATTCTCAGAGATCTGAATGTATAATAGCATAGGCCTTCATTCGAACAAACTTTGTCAAGGACAAACTGGCCTAAAATAATTAGAAGCTCAAATCTCGTCTCGGAGGCTATTCAATCAGGATTCAATCAGATGCGGAGTGGATTCAATACTGTAAAAATCACGTGATTGATATAAGTAAAGAAGTTTGGCACGCTTCCAATGATATCATGATCGCCTAGTTATGTGGAAGTTGATCGTAAATCCTGTATATAAAACCTGTGACGTGTAGGCCTATAGGCCTATACTTACCATTCTATTAGGTATTTCCTGTGAAAAAGGTTGAAAGATGAAAGAAATTCAGATAAATCAAATGATTTCGAATCGAATTTCGAAATCAAATCGAATGTTTTCGATGATCGAAATAGAAAAACAGAAGTAAAATGAAACAAATAGTTTTTTCAGCAACAGATCAATGATATTTTTGACAAATAATTGTTGGGGTAGAATTCTACCACAGAACATAAGTAACTGTGATTCTTGAAATATCCGATGAAGTACAATATATTTCTAATCAAGAATGTAGCGTCTAAAATTGACCCTATCTAACAAAAAAAGTCATAGAGTATCAATGATCAAATGTGCGTAATAAAAAAATGACGATTGTCTGAAAACGGCTTGGGTAGAATTCTACCCCACAACGTAAACGAACGGTTAACCACATGACTATACGAGAGACATTGAATCTGCATTAAATTTAGAACCGATCGTTGAGCAACCAACAAGAGGTGAGTCTATGCTATTCAGTGTCTGTGTCTATTAACTGAATTTTTTAACTGATTACGTAATCAACTCTCCGAGGTCTCGAGGCTGTCTTGGATCAAATATTTGTTAGTCCAGAGTTACGAAGAGAGTATCATGAACCAAAACTTGGTTAATGAGATCAGAACGGTGGTACAGCACATATCAGAACCGACACAATGAGTGAAAAGGTGAAAATTATGAAGGGAGTGCGTCAGGGTGATACTTTATCACCAATTCTCTTCACAGCAGCATTAGACGAAATATTTCAAAGAGTAGACATCAGAGAAGGAATCAGCATAAACAGAGAAAAAGTGAACAATCTCAGATTTGCGGATGACATGATAATATTAGCGAATACAGAATACCTGCAGATAATCATAGCATCATTAAACGAAGAAGGAAAGAAAGATGGCATGAAAATGAACAAGAAAACAAAAGTTATGTGCAATGAAATAGCAAAGCGAACAACGCGACAAGGAATTCAAATTGATGGAGAAATACTAGAAGTAAATGAATACCAATACCTTGGAAGATGGCTAACAGCAAATAACGAAATTGGCAGAGAAATAGATCACAGAATAAATATTGGTTGGAGAGGGTTTGGACAATACATAAAACTACTCAAACACAGGAACATCCCAATATGTCTGAAGCGAAGGTTGTTTGATGCGGTCATACTACCATGAATGACGTATGGTGCAGAAGTGTGGACACTAACAAAACGACAAGAATGGAAACTAGCAGTGGCACAAAGAAGCATGGAAAGAGCAATGTTAAACAAAATACGGAGGACAAAAAAAGGAACGAGAACATCAGAAAGGACAAGAATCATTGACATAACGAGTAAAATCAGAACGATGAAGGGACACTGGGCAGGACACCTAGCCAGAATGAACAACAACAAATGGACCAAGAAAGTAACGGAATGGACACCGCTAGAAAAAGACCAAGGCGAAGAGGAAGGTCAAGGAGAAGATGGAGAGAGGATATTGAAGAAAAGAGCGGAATCAACAGGATTCAGAAAGCGCAAGATCGAAGAAGCTGGAGGAGTGAGTGGACGCTATTTGCCTGCAGTGGCACGAAAGGCTGATGATGATGATGAAGTGTGTAATTTGGCGACCGGTTTCAAAAAAATCCTGCACTCTATCGTTTAAAAGGTGGTTGATTACCGTGCGTCGACATGTTTTGTAATAGCATTATGTATTAACCGTGGAACGAATGGCTGCATTGTGAATTAGGAGTTCAAGATAAACTGATATTTTTTATGAATGGATCCACATGGAATTTGCAAAATTGCCACGATATTTTGCAGAAATGACGTGCCGTGGATTATCCTCCCCATCATCAAGATACTGATTCGCAAATGCGAATAATAATAATAATAAGTCTTTATCGTCAATTACAAAGGGCGGTGCTGACATAAAATGGCATCACAGAAAACTGAACAAAACTTTTGTGGTACATAACAAGACTGTTTAAAGGCCGCAAAATTCTTGAACGCCTCATGCAACGCTCACTCCTCCTGACATCAAGAAACACAGATAAAGGATGTTCCTCTTCCATACAAGAAATTTTCTTGACAATTTTGATGCAGTTTTTCTCAAGTCTGCTTTGCAAGCTGGGAATGTTCTTCATATTAGCCCATTTTTGAGCTACACGATCCAAACGTTTGGGCTTTTTAAAGTTGCTCATGGAAATATCGCAGATGACAGGCCAGCAAAACACCATGTGGCTATACACAAGACCAACATAGGCCTGCCAAATAACAAAATCAGGGTTGCAATTTCTTTTGACGTGCTTAACCATGGACATTATTCGACAACATTTATTATACAAGTGAGCGAACCGACTGTCCCATTTGGCGTCATGAGAAAAGTGAACACCACGGATCTTAATGCATTTCCGTTCTTCAATGATGGTACCATTTACAACAACAGGAGAAGTCAAAGAATTACAATTATTCCGAGTAACGGTTATGCACTTTGTCTTATAAACATTAATCGAAAGCTTTTTGGAGGAAGCCCAATTGTTGAAGATATTAACAGCTCTCTGAAAAGTGTCAGTATCCTCATTGCTCAAATTAATGAGGGCAATGTCATCAGCATACGCAATAACTTTTGTTTCAGGTAAATGAGGAAGGCCGTCAATCAATTTAACAAAAAGAAGAAGTCCCAGGACAGAACGCTCCGGGACACCACTGGTGACCTGCCTCCAAGGAGTAACCATGTCAGCCAAATGGACACGCTGGAACCTATTTGACAAAAAGCTCTGAATAAACCGAATAACGAAAGGATCGCATCCGAAGTTATTAATGAAGGATTGCAAAAGAGTAGCGTGACTAACGGAATCGAAAGTCTTGCAGAAGTCGATGGCAATGAGTCGAGCATGATGAGAGGGGTTAATAGAAATATGCTGTAAGATTGTTTGCGTTATTGCAAGAAGAACATTCGTGCAACAACCGAAACGTTTTGGGATGAAGCCAAATTTGCGAGAGTCGAACTGATGATTTAAGTGAGGGAAGGAGAATCCGATCTCTAATAAGCTTTTCCATGATTTTGCTTAGGAAGGGAAGCATTGAAATAGGACGATGATCATCTTTGCCTTTGGGTAAGGGAAGAATATTGGCAGATTTCCAGAAATCCGGGGAAGCACCTGACTGTAAACAGTGATTGAAGATATCAGTAAGAAGAGTTGATAATTCATCGACAAACGAACGGAAGAAGCACCCCGGCAAACCATCAGGAATTTGATTTGGATTGTCGATTCATAGTCGCAATTTGTACTTCATCAACACTGGAGAAAGTAGAGGTAACCATCTTTCGACTATCCCAGAACTCATGCAAATCACCAGAGGAGAAATAGGAAAATAACTTATCGTTCAGCTTATGTGCAGTTGACTCTTCGATATCAAGTTTCGAGCTGAGACCTTTCAATTGGGAATTTGCTGTTTTCCATCTATCCGTGTTAGATAAAGAATTCAAACTGTTAAAGTGCGTTCTTCTACCTTTGGAGAGAGCATCAAGGTACCTATCCCTAAGGTGCTGGTACTTCCCACAGTTCCCGTTGTTAAGAGCCTTGTCTCGAGAATCAGAGAGAACTTTTTAAGCTGGGGTCATCTATGGTGGCTCAGTACACCTCATGCGAACCTTTTTTTCGTTCGTAAAAATCATGAAGGCAAAAAACAGGAACTTCTGAAAGTCTTCAACTATGTGGTTGATGTTATCAAGATAAAGACAGCATTTGTGCTAATCAACTGATGCAAGATATTGCTTAGATGAAGCAAATGATGAAGGAGAAAAAGAACGCACCTTAATCTTAGCAGGCGGAATTGATTTGATTTTAGCAGGTTGAATAAAAACACCCTTGTGGTCAGAACGGCATAAAGGGGAAACACAGTTTGGAAAGTCAAACAAAAAAAGTTGGTTGGAAGCAACAACATCAAGCACATTCTTCCCTCTAGTAGAAGAAGTGACAAGTTGCTGAAGATCGTTAAGCAAGAAAAAATCATCAATATACAGTCTTATATTATTGATGTCTCCGGCAATGATAAAGTACCGTGTTTGACAATCATCTAATAATAATTGAAGATGTTCAATTAATGCAGAATGTGCGGATGCTTTACCACAATAAGGGTGATAGATGACACAAATAGTAACATCAATGTCATCAATTTTGCAACACAAAACGTTAGATTTGATATCAGGCAAAGGCCTGTCATTAACGGCAGGGAAATCGAAAATGGATTTGACATGGAGAGCTACACCTCCTCCATTACAGTCACGGTCTTGTCTTACCAGTCTGTAGTTCGGTGTAGATACAGATGAGTCGTCCACTGACGCACCAAACCATGTTTCGGTAATCACAATAACATCGGGGTCAAATTTGGAAACTCGTGCTGTCGGGTCATCGAGTTTGTTGAAGAGGGACCTTGCATTAAACAAGAGAATCGATGGTGGGGAAGGAATTGGAGGACGTTTGGGATTGCGTAATTTGTTTAAGCTGTCAGATGATTTCGCAGGTGATGGAATAGTCATTTGCGGATAATAAAGTGTGGCCATTGAAGGAGATACACGTGATGACGTAAGAGACTGTGACTGCAGCAGTTTATGGAACCACAGACTCCTTCTTTGTTTGCTTGGGAGAGGATAATTCTGTCGGAGCTGCAGTAGATCTGAACGACAGTGGCAGATGCGTGCAGATGACGTCATTCGCGCATGCCGTTGGATGACAGGATCACACGGAACAAAGTAATGATGACTCAGAAATTTGAATTTTTGAGTTGCTGAGACCGGATTAGAAGCAAGTGGCTCAAAAGTAGTGGCAAAGGCTGGCGAACGATGAAACGAATCGAATGATGTCAAAGATGACAATGTAGTCCACAAGAGATTTCCATCTGTATGATCACTTCACACAAAAAAGAAAATAATGAAATCGAATTTTAAAAAAGGATCAGAAAGTTTTAAATCAAAGCCCAACAGTATTTGGAAAATTTCCAAGGAGATAACGAACAAGAATGCAAGTAAAAATGATTCACTATTTTAAATCAGATATTGACGAATTATAATAGTGCTCAGATTGCAGCCGAACAAATCATCTCGCATCTCAGCAAAGTATTTGAAGTCTCACAGAACTGGGAACTCTGGTCTTAACAAAACCATGAGAGAAAGGCATTTGGAACATTGACATCTCCGTTTCTTGTGTACACAGAGAATTAATGGAATTGAACGTTAAAAAAGCAGCTGGAAGCAATGACCTCCCTCCATCCGGGTTTCGAAGAGCAACAATAGCTCTTGTGGAACCCCTGGCACTTTGTTCAATAATTAAAAATTTAAAAATTGTAAAAATTAAACTTTGTTCAACAATTACTTGTATCGAAAATTGAAAATCCGGTACGTACGTGATGCCAATTTCAAAAAGGAAAGTATGTTGGCCCGTTAATGACTTTCGCCAGTTATATTCAAAGTTTTGGAGAATATTGTCGTCCAGTCACTGAAGCATTTGCACACAGCTGCATATGTCAATGATCAATTTGACTTTCGCCCATGATCAGGAAATTGAAGCTCAAATTTCACTGAGTGATTTCTTAGCGTCTTCCTTTGACCTGATAGATGTCATCGGAGCTACTGTTTCGTATTTCTACCTGAGTTGCGAGTTCGATCACGTAAAGCATGAGAATCTGATCACAACATTGATGTGGACGAGACATTTGGTTTTTCATCAGAATGCATCTCTTGGTGCGCAGATCTTTTACAGGGCTTACTCAGCAAGTAAGAGTAGAATACTCATCAAGCTAATCTCAAGCTGCTACCTTAGGAGTCTACCAATGATTGAAGATTTCCCCGTATGTTGGCATGTCACATTAGTTGCCTCAAGGTGGCATCCCTGAAATCAAAAAACAATCCACTTCATAAATTGTTAGATATTAGTTAAAACAGCAACATTTTATGGTAAAAAAGTTTTTAAATGTAACTGAATGAATTTGTTTCCTATATTATATTGAATATTTTTCTTTGTTATATACCGCACTCATTGACAAAATTTTTGAAACATCTACTTCTTTAACTTCTTTCATTTTTGACTGGTATATATACATGTATGTATGATACCTTGATACTGGTGGAAGTCAATAGCGGTCTCTCACTCGCCGCCCAAGCTCGTCCCAGACTTGTTCAATGGGTGACAAGTCAGGTGAGCGTGCAGGCCAGTCAAGGGTTTGAATGTTCAATCTCCTAACAGTGGCAATGACAGCCGCGGAGCGATGTGGTCTTGCGTTGTTGTCTTGGAAGACGAGATCCTCCACCCTGACGACTGGGACAACAACAAGAAGCACAATTTCATTGAGATACCTCTCTCCAGTCAACGTGCCTTTGATGATGACTGCTGTCGTTCGTCCGCCATGTCAAATGCCACCCCACAGCATAACACTTTCACCACCATATCTGTCGTGTTCTTTAACACAGCATGGGGCAAAGCGTTCACCTGGAAGACGATGCACTCTGACACGAACGTCATTGAAATCCAGAGTGAATCTCGATTCATCGGTCCACAAGACTTTCTGCCAATGATGGTCATTCCATGAGCGATGGGCATCACACCAGGCAACTCGTCTTCTGCGGTGCTCAAAACTCAATGGAATTAGGACAGCTGGTCGTCGCGATTGAATGCCAGCTTCTCGCAATCTTCGGTAGGCCGTTCGAACGCTACAGTCTATATTTGAGGCACTCTTCCAGTGTACGACTAGCTTTGGGACTGACACAAATCTATTCCTCTTTGCAGCTAAAACTAGACGCGCGTCTGTCCTTCCTGCAGACTTTCTTGGTCGACCAGATCCCTTCTTCTTTTTAACATCTCCTTCTGTTTTCCATCGACACCACCACCTCCAAACAACAACTCTCGATAGTTGCAGATCTTCGGCAACACTCGCACGACTTCTACCACAACGAATCATTCCAATAGCCATACCTCTGGTAAACTGATCGTGTGCCATTTTATTTTACAAAAGCTGGATTTCAGTTCACGTTTATGTTCAATTTGTAAAAGCAATTGTGACAGTTGTATCGATATCAAAATTTGAAATTTGCCCATCATAGATCTTTCTCCATTCTCTAATGTGTTGAATGGTAATACATAGAAAGCGAGATATTGCATCATATCTGAGAAAAAATGAAACAAACTTCAATTCAAGCCAATGATAGTTTGTTTCATTAATTATGTCAATGAGTATATATTGGCCCAGTAAGGGCCTAATCCTTAAAAGGACTGATGGGTACGTTCCCTAGTAGCCAGATTCTTCTGTAAGTTCTGTTACCTTTCGGATGCGATTAGGCATACTGCCGATCAAATTTCTTATCATCTGTTGATCCTGCTTCACTAAAGATTCCAACCGATTCAAATCATTACCAGGACAGATTCGTCGACGAACTCGCCGTTTCAAGATAGACCTGACATGCTCGATGGGATTCAAATCAGGAGACCTTGCCGGCAGTCCAAGGTTCGTATTCCTGCCTGTCTTTTATGCAATTGAGTTGTCCTGGACCGATGGCATGGGGCATTGTCATCCATGAGAGTCCAATCAGATGATGGATCACCTAAACTGATTGCTAAAGGATAAACATCTTCGAGCCCTCGAACGTAGCGTATCGTTCGAAGTTAATGTTTTCCCTCATAACATGTAGTGAAATGCGACCATCACTCCAAATGGCTCCCCAGATGAGCAATTTCCTGCAATCTTCCTGACCCCTCGGTGTAAAAAAACGAATAGGAATGTCTTTCACAGACTTTAACCAAAGGCGTAGACGTCCTTCTTTGAAATTTAATGGGACAACTGCCGATTAAATACCAAGCAACACGTAACAACTGATTCCGCCACTGGTGACGTTTCATTGACCACTGTAGTCTCAGTTTCTTGTGTCGCTCGGACAGATTCAGCCTCGATGGTCTCTTACGACTTCTTGCGACTGGAGTAGTTCAGCTACTTATATCGTGTCCAAACAGTTGTCCTGGAAAGATATGAACCTGCTGAAGGCTCAGATAAAGAGGTAGAGGGATCACTATCGACCACACTGGTGATGTAGCGATTTGACCGGCGAGAAGTCAGCATTGGTTAGCAGAAGACCTTCCATCAGGCCGCTGACAGCCTCTTCGCAACCAAAAGTAAATAGTTCTTCTGAGGACCTGTGATTGTTGCGATATAGCACTGGCAACTGGCCGGCCACTTCGGATCAAAGCCTTTTAACTTGCAAAGCCTTTTTCGCATGTTACTGTGAGACACAACGCAAATGAAATGTGTGAATTCTTTCGATTACACAGCATTGTTCTCGTCTGCATATACATGCTTGAGAGTGATGAGTCACGCTTTCTGGTTAGCGAAAATGAAATTGCAACTATTTTTAACGCGTTATTTTCATTAATTCTTCCCTGGCCGAACACTTCTGGGCCACTCTGTATCACGGTGGGTAGTGTTTTATACAACTTGTTTAAAACACTGTTTAAAACACGCTGAAAAAACATGTTTTTTAAAAGTTATTCTTAATGCAACTTTTTTCAATGCTTTACCTGTGGTTCTTATCCTTCTGCTCAGAACAGTCCCTAAACGTTAAACTATGCTTAATTTCTTCCTCCAAACTAGTAGGTTCATATTCCAGTTTAAGAAGGAGTCACGGATAGTAGGCTATCAATACATAGACCCTACTTTTCAGATAACTAACCTGTAAGTACGTGCTTTTATGAAGCGTCATCAAGAAAGATCGCAACAGAAAGCATCATGTAAATTGATTGATTTTGAGTCTATTGTTCACTTAGTTACCAAATCTGATACCGACGTTTATAGTAAACCTATTTCAATGAGTAGCCTATTTACATGCATCATCACTGTAGTCGCAATTTCTTTGTCTAGAAGGAAGTCAACAGATGTTGCTCTTTCAAGATACTCCTTCCAACATCATTCTTTCCAAATCCTTTGAACGTCATTCCACCCCTGGCATTTTGAATTCCTACCTAGGGACCACCCACGGCAAAAAAGAATATGCCCGAAACATCATACAACCATGTGCCAGTTTGCTACCATCGACCGCGAGGTGCTGGACACCGAAGACCGGTCTTGAAAAGTGAATTTCTTGATGAAAATAATTTTCGATTAAAATTAAAGAGTTTATCTTTACATTAGGCTGCATCAAAATGAATCACCCATCCATTGGTCATATATTTTATGCAATCATTTGAAAAATCATGGACAAGATACAATGCATGCTTTGAATCGTGTTTTAACTTTCTTAGACAGGTCAAAGGGACGATGGCACTATGGGAAAAGTGGTAGATAAGTGAAATATTCTGTATGAAAGACGAAGCTCGTAGATAAGCGTGTGATCCAAAACCGAATGACAATGGCAGCACAACCAGCGATTGTCTATGCCTACTTGCTGCGAATTTGCATAGACAAAATTGACGATGACTGTGTAATCAAACGATCTAAACGTGTCTTATTTAAATCTTATTGAAAATTGAATAATTTTTTCTCGAATAGCATTTCATCGAATTTTGAAATTGCATATTTAATTTTCACTGTTTTGTTGAAATGAACAATTTTTGAAGAGTCAAAAATTAAACATAGATTCATGAAAAATGAAGAAATTTGGAAATTCAATTTTTGGTATGAAGGTCTTCGAATCATGCAAAATAAGCACTACCATTCGAAGGGAGGCTCTGGTTTCAAAATGTTTTGTCCTTCGGAACATCAAAACTCCCCTCCCCCCGGTCCTACGACGCTAGAATCGCCCTGTCCTGATAGGGTTAAGTGAGAATGTGAGTAGTAACCGGAAAAGTGATGAAATTGCAGAACTTAGATTAACAGAAGTACTAAAATGCTTGTAAGTACTAATATGATGAGATATTGATATTAATAAAGGACGGAAAGAGGCCAAATTCAGTGAGTCAGTGTGCAACTACTAGTGTTAACGGCGCACGCTTAGATCTGAATAAGTCTTTTGTCTACTCTTCCCAACTGAGACATTGTCGACGCTGTGATAAGTAGCGACTGTGTGGGAAAGACGGCGTCCATGAACATAGATGTTCATTATTCCTGCACCAAAATCGTCACTCGGCTCGCTTTTGTCTCAGGTAGGGAGTGCTCACTGCTCACAATTGGTAGACAGTTTGCTGTCTTCCTCCCTGTCGAATTTGGTACAACGAAACAAGAATCCATCATGGAAACCAATCTGTGACAATCTACCGATTTACTCTTAATGAGCCAACGATATCTATTTGTATGAAACAAAACCGAAAGAACCAATAAAGAAATAAAACAACCAATAAGAAAGCGAATCTATCGATATTTGACGACTTTTTCATGACAAAGATATCATTAATCTGATATTCAGTAGACGGCAATGGACGGAAAGAAAAACTTTTCGAGACAAGAATCAATGAGACTCGTCGAGCTGGTGCTTGAGAGCCATAGTATTATGAAGGGGAGCGACAGGAGAGGAAATTCAAGCGCAAGAAGGGAGGAAAAATTGCTGGAGATCACGGAGAAGCTGAACAGCGAAAATATTCCAGGGTCGGTGAAGCGAAGCGTCGTTGAATGTAAGAAGCACTGGCAATATAAGCAAGGGAGATCCAAAACCGAAAACATGGATAGAAAAAGGTAAGTAGACTGCATTTGAACATGAAAAATTGTGTGTTGCATACATTCATGCATAGATTTCTTTACTTTCTTAGATCAATTAACAAAACTGGTGGTGGACCAGAACACCGAAAGTTGATGTACCAGAAAGCCTCATAGCAGAGCGCCTTGGAGAGCGCATTGCAATTCGTTGGCGAGAACGAGTACGTGGATACACTCGTTGGTGGAGTTGGTGAAGCGGTTCATAATCAAGAAGTGAGCATGGCCCTAACAGCATCATAATAGCTACAGCTAATTAATTTGTGTCAGTATCCGGATGAAGGGATGATTCAGTGAAGAATCACGAAGTCATTTTGTTTTACATCATGCTTTTAATAGTGTCCGTAGCTAGGCTAAATGTAGGTTGCATACTTGTTTATCATGCTCCTCATCCATCTATGTAATGGAATAGTTTTATATTTTCAGAATAAGAATCCAGAGCCTTCACAGAAGAAATGTAGAGCGACGAGCATGAAAAGTCATGATCAAGATGTTGCTTCTCTTCAAATGGAAGTACTGGAAAAGCAATCACGACTGATCGATGCCCAAATGGAATTCAATACAAAAGCTAGTAGGGTGCTCGACAAAACTGAAGTCCTTATTGACACTTCTGGAGACAGCTTCCTCTACATGCTAGCAGGGCCAAGTGGTCTCTCTTAACTACATTAATTTTTTTTCTCTTTCTCATTGTATTTGCCATGTTCTTGTTTGATATTACATGCCATTTTGGATATGACTCTCTTTTATCTATCTGGTATAGCAGGAATATCACGAGAATATGCATGAGAACGAAATGATGATGTTTGAAAATGTATCTGATTAGGTCTAGATACATACAGGCATTTACAAAAATTCTCAACAGTATGCAAACAGCTCAATAAGCAATTGGAAATTGGAGCAATTGACATCAAAAATGGGCTTCGGCAAACTGTTCTCGATGGTGTAATCCATCTGGCATCTCCGATACCATTTCCGAATCCGGTTGTTCATAGTCTTGAGGAAACCCATCCTCAATATGAGGCAAGTTGCGATCGATTGATATGTTGTACAACATTGCACAAACTCCAACAACCTTCGGTACATATTTTGCTTACTGCACCATGCTGTGAAATTCCAAATCTGCGCTTGAGTCGTCCAAAGGTGCATTCTATCATAACTCTAGTTTTCTTGTGACTTGAATTATAGTTTCTCTGCTTTTGCGTTGAAGGTGCAAGAAATGGTGTCAACAGCCATTTTCGTGCAGGATAGCCACTGTCTCCCAAGATGATTCCGTGGCAATTTCCATTTTCGAAAGCAGTCCAAAGTTGGCTTTGACGCAATATCCATGAATCATGACTACTTCCGGGCCACCTTGCGCTGACATTTATGATCTTTCCTCTGCTATCACATACCATTTGTACGTCTAAGGAATGATAGCCCTTCCTGTTAACATATACGTGCTCTTCGGTTGAAGGAGGGGTCACATGAATATGAGTACTGTCAATAGAGCCGACTACCCGAGGAAATTGTGCGATCGCGTAAAAATCATGTTGGATTCTTCTCATATCCTCAGAACTCATTGGGAACTTGACATATTCTTTTATGTGGTTTGATAAAGCATCAACTACGTTGTGTACACATCTGGAGACTGATGACTGGCTGATGCACAATGAGTCTCCGACAGATATTTGGAAGTCATTGGAGGCCAAATATCTCAGTGTGGCACAAACTTGGACATGTGGTGGAATTGGACGATCTCGCTTCTGTTCGATGCAGGGCAACTCGTCTTCAATCATGCCGGTTAGCATGCGTATGCTTGCTTTATCAAAGCGGAATCGTCTGAGCAGTTGTTGGTCGTTCAAATTTTGAAGTGGATCGAAAATATTATTATATTGCCTATGGCTTGATGATGTTGACGATTGCAAATGTACAACTTCCATTTCACCTGATGGTCAACTGGCGTGCAAACTTCAAGTACAGTGATTATAAACTATTTCAGTAATCACTAGTCACTAACTGGCATCACGGAGAAGCTACTCACTTGAAATTAGACAACGCCATGGCTGTCTAACAATATTGGATTGAACGAATCAAATATCACCGCACATTTCATTCTCTGAATACCAGTTAGATTAGAACGATCTAATCTAAAAATTATTGGATCAATCTAATCGAAAATTTATTCTAATTATTCCTGAATACCAATTAGGTTAGATTGATCAAATATCTCAGAAATTAGATAAGTCTAATCTACTTTCGAGACTCTGCATACGGCCCCTGGTGCTAATATCTTCGAACTCAATGAGTATTAGATTCTGGGACTCATTTCTTTGTTGCAGTTAGTGATCAAGTTCAGTACTCTTTGCAGTACGCATTTGGGACTTTATGAACAACGGTGTACACTCTCTCAACAATTTATAACAAATGTGCTTTTCTTTCAGATATTCGGTATCTCATTACTTGTGACCGTTTCTTCATCGTATCTTCACCGGATAGTCGGAACTTATATTACAGACAGATTGATGGACCAATACGTGGAAATGATAAGATACATCAGAGCCTACACTATAACCCTCCAAAAGTTCACCCCTTCAAATTATCATTTCATGGGAATGGTGTATGGTACCTGAGTTTCGACAATTATTACATCGTCAGAGACAAACTTACTCTTTGTCATAACAAAAAAGAATGTTTTTTCAATTTGCCTGGATTTGACTATGAGCGTGACGGATGCTTCACTATGAGACCTGTTGATGACAACAAACTGTGTATTGGATTTGAACACGGAAAAACATATGTGAAAGGGATGTGGTGGAGCGGCGAAATAAGAATGGTAAAACCTCCTTGGGGTGGTCATTGTAAATCGTTCAGATTTGTTAAAGATTATCGCATTCATGGTGAGTAAAATATCAGTATCCCTTATGTTGCTTTCATTATTTCTTTTAAGTAAACGAAGCTGATTTTACTTTGATTGACAGCCCAGAACAATATCATACTAAAGTCAGTGGCGTCTTCTCCGTACCTGCGAGGCCTTCGGCGCATCCTAAATAATAATTTACCAACATTTATGAAAATGAAAAGTGTCATCATTCATTATATTTCATTTAAATTCGATAGCTTCTCGTGGTAGCTGTCCGTCTCAAAATCAGACGTTCAGCCTCAGAGTGAACAGTTATGCTGCGCGTGCACGAATCACAGCTGTTTTCTTCTAACGATTAGACACACATGCTAGTCGTGTGTTCAGACGGAGAAAAAGAGAGTTGTGTGCGTGTGAGGCAGCAAGCGCACGCGCCCGCACCAATATTGACTTTTCCGATAGATATAATGCTTTGCCTTCTCCAATTTTTACAATGAAATTCTCCGTTATTCTTGATCGAGGCTCGGTACCTAAATATAGAAAGGCAGGCGCAACCCAATTGTTTATGTCCTTCGTTTTTCGTCGGAGAGGTCACTACGTCAACAATAGCAGCTGACTGACGTTCAGATAAGACTGTGATCAGGTGATGAGTGTTCGCCAATGAATGCAGAGTAATGCATCTGACTCGAACACCCAGATTCCGTAGAATTCCATAATTTGTTTTTACGTGATTGATGTGACGCTATGTTTAGTGCTGTAGATGAGGTCATAATCACGCCTTTCGTCCGAAGGGAATATGCTGAAAAGATGACAGTCGTCAAGCAATGTAGGCCAACACCTGATTTAAGAATTGAAAGTACTCACAGAGAAAGAAATAAGAAATGCACAAGACATTTTAATGCATCAAAGTTCAAATACATGAGTGGCTGACCAGCCGTGAGAAACGCAAGAAACTGTTGACCTTGCCTCCTTTTTTCCCGAGAAAATGTGGTCTGGACAGAGAGGGGATATAGTAATCTCAGCTGCTTCAGTAAGGCGGTCAGGAGACATGAGCAATCAACTTCTCATGTGCACATTCACTTGTCATTAAAAATGTTCGGGAAATTGTTATTAAAAATTCATCTTTTATGAAAATTAATGTTATAACATAAAAAAGTCTGGTGTAGAAATAGTTTTCCGATGCCGAGCGAAGGCCTGTGGTCAGGGAGCACGCGACGCCAGTGACCAGTTGAGTCTGCTCCCAGATGAGTCTGATTTGGCGAGACTTTAGACCTGTACAGCAGAGATAGCTACTTTCATCAGGAACAGCAACTTGGCTTATTAAACAACGGCTGATAATAAAGACTCTGTTTTTTCAGAATCATAAACTTGTTATGTAAACCATTTTCTCTTATCATTATACCTCTTGGGATGTTTTTGATATAGTTATTAAAGTACAGACATTGTTTTTGAAATACTATGTAAACGCATTTTGTCGTGTAAAGTGATAGTACCGGTACTTTGCCAATCTTAGGTTGATAAAGGTTCATCTGTAGAGTAGTTTTGTTTTGTATAGAAAAACATTGAATTTCTACATGAAGCAAATTTTGATTAGTGATTAATGGAGGAGTTTGAAGTTATTGTGCGATACTTTACAAATCCACTTTTCCGTTTTGAGATTCATAGAACTATCAAACATATCTAATGATTCAATGCCTCCGGCTTTCACGAGGTCGAAATGATATTTCAATGCGCCTTGCTCTGGGTACCACCATGAAAAATTCGAATTCACCACCATGAATTCCGCGTTGGCAATTCAAAGACTGGGTTCGATTCCAAGCCGGCAAGCCATTTTTCATGGTGGTGACAAGAGCAAGGCGCATTGAAATATCATTCCGACCTCGTGAAAGCCGGAGGCATTGAATCATTAGATCGATTGTCCGAGGTCGCCTGGAAGCGGTTGCTATTGTTATCAAACATATATTCGGAGCAAAAATGATCTATACTGAAAAAACATGTTCGACTACCTAGATTCAAAGCAATGCGATTAGTACGAACCCAGAGAGTACTAATATTTTCGAACTCAAAGAGTACTAGATCTTAGGACTCATCTCTTAGTCGTAGCTTGAGCATGTAATTGAAACCACATTCTCACAAAGAAAATTTTCAGAATCATATATTCTAACCTTGAATTTCTGTAACACCGAACCAAAAATGAAGCTGCCTAATGCCCGCTTCTTCTCTGTTCTTTTTGGTAAATGTGAGCCAGCATCAACATTAATTATGAGGGAACATAAACAATATAATTTCAACTAAAAAAAAGCTCTACCAAACTGTAAATCGCTGGAGACCAATCACACACCAATGATGGACACCAAGATATATTTTTGCGTATTTTTGATATATTTTTGCGTATTTTTGATATATTTTTTCGTATATTTGTATGTTTTTTGAATGATTTAATGCCTTCTGTCAATAAAGATCGCACTAATGCTGCATGGTGCTTACTACTGTTTTGTAAGCAGAGAGATAATGACATTTAAGAGTCAAACTTGCAATATTGAATTCGATTGTAATCCATGTAAGTAAGTATACGACATATTTCATAATAATCAATAAGTATTCAACCATCAACAGTTACGCATTATGTAATTTTGGAATTAAGCATATTATCAATGCGAAATAAATACACATTATAATTCATGAACGCAAAAATAGTTGTGTTTGAGGTGTGTGTTGTGTTTACTGCCTGACATAAAAAATGCTCCACACAAATATATGAACTTTATTCCACTCACACTCATGAATTATAAGATAGCATTTTACATAAAACATTATATTTGAATAAATGGGAGACATTAGTACCGAGTATGTCCTCCCCGCACTGAAATGCAGCTTTGAAGTCTCATCGGCATCGAGTCGCAAAGATGATCAAGCCGTTCCTGATCCAGCAATGACCATTGATCGATGAGTCTCTCTGAAAGAGCTGTCAGTGTTGATGGCGGATGATCATATTATGCAACTCTCACTTTCCGACCAAGTTCATCCCAAGCATGTTCGATCGGAGACAGCTCGGGGGAGCGTGAAGGCCAATGGAGGATGCGAATTCCAGATCTCACTATCGCTGTTGTTACACAATGAGCTCTGTGTGGTCGAGCGTTGTCATCCTGGAATATGAGGTTGAGTTCATTTACCGTTGGGATGACGATTGGAGATATGATATTCGATAAATATCGCTCTCCGTTCAAGTTCCCATTCACAATGACTGCGACAGTTCGACCTCCGTACCAGATACCGGCCCAGATCATCACGCTACCACCACCATAGCGGTCATGCTCAGATGTACAGCAGGGTGAATACCTCTCACCAACCATTCGATGCGCTCTAATGCGACCATCCTGAAAATCCAAAGTAAAACGGGATTCATCCGTCCACATCACTTGACGCCATTCCTCTGTGCTCCACGACAGATGCTGCTCACACCATTCCATACGCTTTCACTTGTGTTCGAGACTTGCGGAGAAAAAAATTGCCAGTGAAACAATGTCATTGTGTGAAATTCTCGCATTACTTACTTAGAGGAATTCTTACAGCAGGTCGGTATGACCTCAGGCCCGCTTCTGCCAGACGGCGATATGCTGTTCGTATGCTGCATGCAATTCCTGCTGCAGCTTTCCAGCTGATGGCCAGTCGAGGAACACTCTTAAAGCGATTGCGCTTTGCTGAGATAACCAACTTCCTATCGGTAGCATTGTTTGTCAATCTCGGTCTCCCTTATCCTTTCCTTCTTTTAACATTTCCATCATTGTTCCATCGACTCCACATGTGACACACCCAACTTCCGTCCAACAAACCTACAAGTCTTTCCACATCGTAGCATTCCAACAGCCATTCCTTTTACAAACTCCGATTGCGACATTTTTGCTTCAAAATTTAGTTAGAAAGAATTGCTTGATAGTGATAAAAGGTCGAATTTGAAATGCATCAACTATGCCAAAGATATCGACAATGGACAGCTGCTTTATATTAGCATGACAAATTTGATGCATAGACATCCTGGTCAGTGCAGTATGAAATAAAAGTCGTCCACTTCCATTGAGATTTTCTATATCAAGTGGATCGTTTTTAATGTCATAGATTATATATAGGTCAACATGATTGCACAAAAGATATCGTTTGATTGAAATAATAATAATAATAATATGCGTGTATTTCGAATGGAATGGAGATCGTTTTTTACAAATAAAAATACAAATTCATCAGAGCAAGATAAAAGTAAATACATTCACAGGTAAGTCACATGCTCAAATCCCACGAAAAGAAGGGCAAAACGGATCACCGCTGGAATACTCTATAATTATACAGACTACAGATACGTAGAAAAAATTAGCCACTTCGTCGAGTTGTCTTTCGCTGTGGAATAATGAACCTTCCAGAAGAAGAGATTGGCGGGAGCAGATGGTGGAGAATATGGTCTGGATTCATTATTTGTCTCAAAAACTTTAGTGATATTGTAAGTCGACAATCATCTAAGCTAGTGAGACAGGCACATGCATCTGAAACACAGTCTTTTCCACAAAGAATTTTGTGAAATCTTTTTTGGATCTTTACAAGCTTGACAGAGTTGCTTTTTGAAATACCGATAAAGACTGGATTACAATATTCCAAGAGACTTCTCACTAAAGCGTAATAAACTTGCCCAAGATGTTTCCAACTTAAGTACGGTTTTAACATGCGAAGTGCATATAGTCGTCCTGAGGCTGACCTTGTGAAGGGCAGCAGTTGCACACTGGGTTGACGAATGAGGTCTAAACCCATATTGATGTTGGTCATAATGCGCTAACATTTTGTCTTTCATGGATTGGATCACAACTTTCTCAAGAAGCTTGCTGGGAAATGCGGTGATACTGATCGGTCTGAGTTCATTCAGTTTAGCGGGACAAGGTTTAGGAACTGGGCAAACAAATGCTCTTTTCCATATATCTGGCACATACTTTTCTTCTATCGATTGCTTGAATAGATTGCACAAAGGGATGGAGATGTCATTGCTAATACATTTGTATAAAGATAGAGGAAGATCAGCAGAAGCTTTTGATTTTGGCACTTTGTTGATCAAGTCATGTTGATCAATGATGTTATTCAAGTCAGTTCATTAAATAGAGCTAACCAAGAGTCCTGTAAATGTTGCTATGCAAGTAGCAACGACGACATAACCGTGGAGCATAAAATTCACAATAAATCTAAACTAGTTGAATACCACACTATCGAAAAGAAATATTCACTACTGGTATTGCTGAAAAAAGCTATTTGACAGTAGTATGTAATATATGCATATTTTCTGCTATGTGACTTAAAGCTCTTCATGCAAAACGCATACGAATGAGGACGAATTTGCATCGGGCCTCGTATATAAAACATACCAACAACTCGTATTTCATCGTAAAGCAGCCAATCACAGATAGAATAGTTCTTATCGCTACATACCAATCACATGAGAAAGTCAGTGAGCTTTCGTATGAAAAACATACTAGATCTCTGTAAACATGCGAGAATCCCGTATCAGATGTTAGTTTCAAATTGTATGTAATTTGAGTACATGGATACTGAAGATACGTTAGGGGAAGGAGGAAAAGTTGGGACAAAAATGTAAATCACAAAAAATGAACTTAGCCGATATACACGTTTACACAACTCTAAACATGAAATTTAATCAATAGACTGCAAACATGGTTTGATGAATGCTGTTTACAAATTACGCTAACATACCCAGGAGTACGTTTCGAAAAACAAGTCTGATATATTGTCTAATAGTCGGAAACGGAAATCTCGAGATTCTGCAAGTTCATTCAATATTCGCGAGTTGAAGTTGGAACAAATATATTCTAGATTTTTAGTTTCATTGATATAAGATCACATTATCAATTACTTAGAATAATATAATAATAGAATGCATAGAATATAAAATTTCGGAAGAGCCTCCGGCTCACCTGGACGAAAATTGCTTTTTTGAATTATTCATTTTATTTTCTTTCATACGTTGTCCGACTCAAAGCTGCTTGTTCTGCTGTTAAGCTCTATACATGACTCTACCTACGCATCAAACTACTGTATTTTGATCTGCATATTTATGAACATCATTTTTCACATCATGAGGGTAAAGCTTCACTCAGTATTTGACAGGAGGAAAGTAGAGAAGAATCCATAATCATAATCACAATGTAAGAAAACATAAGTATCTGGAAAATGCGAGCCTAGAACTCATTGCACAATATGAGTGGGACACTTTAAATATTCCTGTTTACTAACTTTCAGATGCATGCAAGATTAAAACATTTAAAACTCGTATTATACACATTACACTGAACAACAACCAAATTTTTATTGGAATAAATTGTATCATTTCTGGTTAATTCGGGTGTGCTGAACACGATGGTGAGCTTCATTTTAACGTCACAGATCTGGATTTTGAGAAAAATTTATTTACTTTTTAGGTACGGTTGCTGGGTTTTCTGTATTTTATGATCTTAAGTTGCAAATATGTTTTCAAATTTATTCTAGTAAGCCATAGACAGTTTTTCTAGTTTAGGCAAATCCCCTGAATATCACCACATTTCCCATTGTCAAAAGAAATAATTTGGTAGATGTTAATTTTTTATATCAACAAAGCACAAGTATGTATCTCGACTAGGCTATATACAGGTAGAAGACATGACTATACAGAAAAGTATTTGGAGTCAGAGATGCTTCTTCTGTGCTTTCGTCTATGTTCAGTTTGGTGATCTTCCCGCATTAGTGTCCAGCAGTAATCGGCTAACATCAGTGGAGTCAACTGAGAACTGTACCTCCTCTCCATACTTGCAATAGCCTGGTGAAATTGTTCACCATGCTCATCACTCACATCACAATTGTTATCAGGGAAAACGTCCAAATGTGAGTGAACAAAATGAAGCTTCAGGGACATGGTAGCACCAAGTCTTTGAAAATCAAGCACCAGCTTGTCAATTATCTCTTTGAAATTTCTGCTTTCGCCTCCGATAACTCCATGTCTCGCACGTAATCATTCAATTGGGCCTGATTCCATTTGCGCAGGGAGTAGAATTCTTCATCGGGAAGGTAATCTTATAGTCGCTTTCTATCACCGGTACTAGTCATTGGATCTTCTATGTTTGGCAGATGCATTGGGGGTATCGGAAACGGTACATCATCAGAATGCGGTACGGGACGATTAGATGAAGTGTCAACAGGATAAGTCGCTTTCTTCAAGGAATTTTTGTTTCTATTCCTCGGTTTCTCGACACTGCAGAAATAACAGTCAGAACGGTGATCCTTTTGCTCACGCCACATCATAGGAATTCCAAATGGCACCTTCTTCAACTTGCCGCGATACCACATTGATAAACTGCCATAGCAAACTTTGCAAAAATGTTTAGGTGCCCAAGTTTTGTAACTTTCCTGGTCTCCAATTTTGCATGGATGAAAATAAGCTGCATATAACTGTTGTAATCTTGGGTTAGTCGAAATTGGCCTAAGATCACCTTCATTTTCATACTCCCCGCATATATAACAAAAGAACTTGGTCTGATTTACACAATCGTTCCGACTCATTTTCTAACCTGCAATGATTAAGCGGAACAGTTTGTCTAGTGCTTCGGCTACGTGAGATTCAAATGTCAGCCAATAGCAATACGATTGAACTGTGATTGGCTGATTCACTACGCATGCGCCATGAGTTGAGATTGAATGAATGAATACAGAACGTAGCTATGAAAATGGCTTCGTGTAATGTCGATTAGGCCCATGCATACATGTGTACATGGCACGAATGCCCTGAACAGCAGGACCAAAATATAATTGCGCTGAATTGCTTAGAATCTAGCCTAATTCAATGCTAATTTTTTATGGATTCAATTAAGGACTTCAACAAAAATTGGGGGGCCCTACTGATCTGTGTATCAAAATCCACAAAGGTTTTGAAGAAATACATGATTTTGCATAAATATTGATGCATTATTTACCACTGAAATTGATCTATTGGAGCAAAATGAATAGCACCATTGTTCTTAGGATGCTCGAAATACCCAGAAAAAGTTGGCTTCATGCGAATAAGATTTTTTTCTTCTGCATTTGTGAATCAGTGTTATAATTCAGACCAATTTCCATAAAGTATGTAAACCAATATAAATTCCTGTTATAGGAGCTGGACTACTGATAGGTTGAATGAAAATTGCAATTATTGCTTACCTGAGTTCGTATTCTTTAGTAGAGCCGATTGCACCATTTCGTATCCTCTGTTTGTGGTATCCATTTGCAGACTGAATCAGCAATGCTTTTAGAATAAATCCGAGACGTATGTAAAAGACACGTATTCACAGACTCACAAACACAAATCAACTGACGGCTATGTGCTTCGATATCCGTCAAAGCATCACTGACCTGAATTTAGGTACAGCTTTCTATTCATGCCTGTGTTGGCTGAATTTTGAACTTATTGATCGATGTGAAGTACGCAGTCTATAATTCTGACAATAGAAATCGAAGGACATTATTAGTTTTTATTACTCATCATGGCGTGACAACAAAATGATTGCTACCGAATAACTTGACTCATAAGAACAGAAGGAAAATGTCGAAGGTTAAAGTCGCGCTATATTATGTGCATGCCGATTGTTTATATTCTACTAGAAATGAATAAAACGTATAATTTCAACATTGCATATTCGAATAGAAATACACAATACAGTTTCAATTAGATTTTATTTTTTTGTTTCATTCCAAGGCCATATTCAGTACACTTATGAGCAACACATGTGACGTTTACACATTGAACTGCACATGTGAGGTTTTGACATTAAGTGCACATGTGAGGTTTTGATTGTCCATGTTATATTTTTGAATTGCAAAAAACACGCTTCCCAGTAGACTTCGGCAAAAAAGTATTTTGCATGACGATGGCATAGGCTCTCTTCATTTGATTTATCAAAAAAATCATTTTTTGTCCAAAATGCACCTGTGAGGTTTTAACATCTGCACTTTAAGACACATGTGAGGTTTTGCACGGACACCGACGATCTGCTTGTATGCAATTTTCGTATCCAACGATTCACGGTGCATTTGAAGCAATACATATGATCAACCTCATCTTCGAGATATACCTAGGGTTTCAAGAGCATATTATCTCAATAAATCATCGAAAAAATCAGAATAGAAATAGGTTATTTTGAAAAGTTAGTTTGATGCGATGGAATAACCGACGCTTCTATCAATGTATTCCCAATTTATTTTTTTAAAATTTTATTCCAAGACTTTTGTAAAATGTCTTAAATATAAATTTCGCTATTGATCAACTGATTTCCATTGTTAAAACACCGCAGGTGCCTTTATAATATTTTCCACGGCTACAAGACTTGCCCGGTACGGAATTGTGGGCATAATTTCTGTGCATGAATGATCCTGTGGTGAACCTACGGAAAAGCCCAGTGTTTCTATGAGAGCAGAATATTCACGAATATGCATTTAAGCATCTTGTCTTAGTTTTCGACCCACATATTTTGCTAAAACCTTAAAGATGTCTACTCCTCAAAGCCCTATTATTTTAATACAAGTAATTGCTGCAGTTGGAAAAGGTCAACGTATTCTCGAATCTATTAAATGATGAATTACAAAAAGTTTTCAACCGGTTTCAATTGAGGTTAGAGAAATGCCTCAATCTTCGTCAGGAAGTTAAAAGATCCGTCTTTGAGAGCTGTTTTTGATTAGAGATCTAGTATTAACTCATCAACGACTCTGATTTCTATAGTAGCCTACTCCAGAGCTAGCTGACCACAAAGCTAATGCCATTCATTATGTGACACGCTACTAGATACCCCCTTTGAGGTAGATAGGTCTCATGCAACATACAAAACTGGCATGTTGCAAGTCATGGCGGTCCATGCAAATCATGGACTGCACATTGCACATTTAAGAAAATTGCTTTCTTTGTCCATGACTCTATCTCCTACAAGGTATTTTTCATGACTGGTTAGCACTTCATTTACATGTATTAGTTTTACAATTCTCTACTAATGAAGGCTGTGGCAACGCACCGCATATTATCTTGGTCTCAAAATAATGGCGCACTGATGTATGGGGCGAACTCTCCGAATGTGCACCTAGAACGCAGTGCAACTAACATTCAAGCCTCTCATTTGATAGGTAATCATAATAATAATAATAATATCTTTATTTCTTGAAAATGAAAATCAAAAAACATTTCAGTAAGAGCATGATCGACTTAACAGCATGGATGAAAGCAAAAAAACGACTTAAGTGATCGAGAAAGACAGGAGAAAATTAATGAGATTTCAGTGCATGCCAAGCATTTCATTGATCACGATAGTGGAGAGCACAGTAAAACAATTCCGTCGTTTTTTTGTATGGGAAAATGGAACCCAGAAAATACGATTGCCAATTGGTTGGATACAGTGATTGAGAGGATGTGTTGGTTGAGTTATAGAAGTAAACTATTTCCGAAAAAAGTCATCATCTGAATGAGCTCATGAGCAGTTGCTTCCATAAATTATCCGGCGAGCACGGTTAAAAGTTCGTTTGACGATTTGTCGGCATTTATAATTCAAATTTCCAAATAATGGAGCACAGTAGAGAAGGACACTTTCGCTAAATCTCTGTGAAAAAAACGTTGTCGGGCCAGTAACGTCGCGTCGACATTGGGCCGATACAGTTATGGTTCCTGATTCTCCGCTGTCGGGCCAATGACGATGCATCGACATAGCGCCATCAAACTGTCACCCTAAATGCCATTAAAATAATAACGACAAATCCTGCATGGAAACCTGCCCCTGCAGCATTGAGGCAACTCAATAATATCCATGTTATAATAATTGTATATTATTATATATAATAGTTATTAAATACATAATATATGAATAGTAACATCAGGTATATGATAATTATTCCTGATGCATTCAAGTAGCGTTCTTTTAAATTCTACCAGAGGACGGGAGAGTGATGGTCTCGAACTATCAATGCACTCAGACGAGCACTAATTTTCATGATATTTTACAACTAATAAGAAATAATGAAAATGCAGATCGAACCTCAAGTGAGTCCAGTGGATGTATCAAGGCATCCATCAGGATTCAAAACTATCGAATTTTAGGTATTGTTAGGGGTTATTATTTTCTTAATATTCCCAAAACATATGATTGAAAAATGTAAATGAAAAATGTGGATAAATTATATTGTGAAAATAAATAAATGGTGCAAACAGTCCTTACAAGGACAGATGGTACGTTCACAGTTATAAGACAGTCACAGCACCAACAGAGTCTCCAGATTCTTCCAGGACCACAAGCCGTGGTGATCACGTCCGCAGCAGTTCGATGATAGTTCGTACATAGAAGATAGGCTGGAACACCGTCAACGGCTCTCGCCGACAACTTCGCTTGGAGAGACCAGATTGGGTGAGCGGGCGTTGTTCATGCCGCGTTAAATACGTCTGTGAAGATTCGCTCACGGTCAGCTACCAATTGTTTGGTCATCCATTGTCTGATCACATGTCATGTCTGTTGTCAGTCATGTACCGTAGATAGCTGACAAGCTGGACTTTTGTATGACTTTGGAACTTGAAATGCATGCCGCGGAAAAGTTATTGCTCTAACAATGGAATGGAGATTGCTCTCACAAAACAATAAAATGCATAATAAATGCATAATAAAGCAAGAAGACAAACTGCCTAGCACACAACAGTATTGAACAGTACTTAAAATGAAAGAATCAATGAAACTCACATTACACAGTCCCTAACAAACATTTAAGACCATGCACAAATTTCTATGCTATTCGGCATTTGTGATGTTTTTATGTATGTAATTTCTTTCTCGTGCTTTACTGATGAGTCATGTGACGAATGCGATTACGAAGTTCCCTAATTGAACAATCAAAGTTTGATTTCGAGTTGATATCTATGTTTTAAAATTTGAATTTTTGAATATGCAACGTACAACAAATCATAGCTTTTCACGTCACTTACTCACGAATCTTCATCACGATGGGTCGTGCGAAGACACTGACACCGGAATTGCGAGCACAAATCTTTGCATATAAGAACTGTGGGAAAACTGTACGCCTCATTGCAAGTATCTTGAACATTTCAAAGACTGCTGTTCATAACGCCATTGTCAAATATTCGTCAACAAAATCTTTCGTGGATAATAAATTTCTTAACATACTGTACACAAATTCCAGTTATTCAATAACATACTCTGGTACATATTTCCGGTACACAAAGTATGGAGAGAAATTTCTAAAGTGATAAATTTAACGATAAATGTAAAAATACTTCGGAAGATACAATAGATGGACAGAAATGTTTCTTCCGATTACAGCATTTGGGAACTATATCGATAAGATATAGACATAAAATTAAAAAGCCTTGTCGTCTTTCAAACTACAAAAGACACTTGTTGAAATCATGTCTTTTGTACCAATTCACATGTCAGGTTGATCCTGATGCCCAATAGGCAAAAAGACAATTTCACCAACGAATAAGTGAACACATAAAAGGTAATTCGGCAGTAAGCACTCACTTATGTAGATGTGCTGCATGTATTAATATAATACGACGTACATGACTTCTTTAAAGTTGAACATCAGGGTAGAAATAACTTAGAAATTAGAATGATTGAAACTGTCAAAATAAATGAAAAATTACCTACATTGAATAGAGCATTAGGATATAACGGAAAGTCAGTATTTCTCAAAAACATTTACTAAAATTACAGTAGAATACACGAATTACATGTTACATGTATGAGAAGTGAATATCATAAATTGTTATTGTCTGATTGTTAAAATTGCGTAGATCTAATTGTAGTATGACGCAATTGACCAGTGAACAGGTCCTTAAAAAAACTCACATTATAATTTCCATGTTTTCCAATCCTCATTCGGAGATTCACCTTGCTTTATTCGATTATTCGACTGTAGCGGTACGTAGGTCTAGTAATTGATCACATTTTGAAGTCACTTCAAATGACTTTTCGGCAATAATATCAATCACATCAACTTAATGGTTTTCAGGGAAAATGAAGAGACTATGTAGGTCGATGAGTCGGACAGATGTGAATCAAAACGTGCAGCGATGAAGACAAAGAACTATTTCCAAAATGAAAAAAATTAACCGGTATAATACGAAAATTGGTTGTGAACGTCGAAATACGACAGAATCCTCTGAAACTCCAAAACACGGATGAATAACTGGAGGCGTCGTTAAAAGTTTTGAAACTTCATGCGTAAAATCGCAGAACGATGTAGCTACATGTATTGACGCTGGTACTGAGCTGACTGATGAAATCGAAAACACGCGCGATAGACCGGGAGCAAATGAATGAAGCCTGGATGCAGTATACAGTTTCTCTCCGCTTCCATCCTCTGTTATGTGACTCATTGAATGAAGACCGGTTGTATCATTAGTTTGGCAGGCGATTGACGAAGTTATTTACTCTAGTGGAGAGGTGTGTGAACACAGATGTGAAGAGGATTCTTACGTAATTGTGACTGATGTACAGACCTTAGTCTTGCAATCAGGAGAGGGAGAAAGAGAGAACATTTTACCATCACCTTACCATCTGTCAGTCGGCAGCGACGTCCACCATCGACACTCACCCAATGCGACGGTAATGGGCCATTAATGGACCGGTGCATTTTTTTACTCAGGGATAACACTTTAATTTAATTTTTGCATAATGATGAATCAATCATTTGTAAATTTCAATTTTTAAGAAATAGTCATGACTTATGTATGTTATTTAGTCATGCGATCGTCATTCATCACATCTTGACAGCCACTTCTTGCTACGTTTTTGACAAATCTCTTTTCCTGATTACTACTTTTCAACTGCTTAAATCAAGAAATTTCTTCTTCGAAATCATATTTGAATTTCGATCTGCACAAACTGCTGAGTTCCACGCTAAAAACAGTGCCGTCCAATAGCAAAAGATTTTCGATTTCTTGATTATTTTATAAAGTACTGTAAATAGTACATTCTACTCACTTATTCAACTCATTTGTCTTATCTTGCTTAAAGGTGTGTCACTTCTGTAATGTGCTCACCGCCTTTATAGAACAAAGACATCATCATACAGTCTCTTGCAAAAGTTTAGGAACACTTATCTCTTCTGATCTTTTCTGATTTTTTTATGTATCTCAACGTATATATTGCAGAATCTTTCAAAGCGGGTTTCTCATATAGCATGGTTATTGGAGACGTTTCACAATACATATGTTTAGATAGAAATCGTTTACTATTAATATCGTGGGAAGCCCAGAGTCTATTTTTAGTAACATTATCCGCACATACTAATGCAGTGGAAAGACTCGTTCATTCGAAAGATAGTCTGCACGATGGGTCGAAGAAAATCCATTCTGCCTACAGTGAGAGCTCAAGCAGCAATATTAGCAGAAACTGGTATGAGTCAACGTCGAATAGCAGCACAGCTGGGAATTTCTCTATGTTCAGTAAACTTGGCGATTCGGAAATCTGCGATTGGCTCATTTAATGATTCTCCCCGAATTGGTCGTCCAGAAGCTCTAAGAAGGAGGGATGAACGGATACTGAAGAGAATGGTAATGAAGAAACCTTCAATGTCGCTGCGAGAAATCAAAGGTGAGGTGCATTTAGCTGGAATCAAAGCCTCTTCATCTACTCTTTCCAGAAGACTCTGTAATAATCTTGGTCTTGAGAGTTACAGACCTGCGAAAAAGCCAAAGCTCACTCCGAAAATGACGAAAGCTCGCTTAGAGTTTGCTCGGCGCTACACAACTGAAGATTGGGAAAACAGTCTTATGGACAGATGAGTCAACATTCGAACAATTTGGTAGTCGCATCAAGCATGTCCAAAGACCTCCGAAGACAAGGCACCATTCACGTTATGTGATCCAGACTATGAAGCATCCTTTGAAGCAGATGGTCTGGGGCTCAATGTCTGCAAAAGGTCGCGCCGGTATATTTTTCCTTCCCACAGGAATGACAATGAACGGTAAAATGTACCACAACGTTCTAAAAGACAAACTTCGTTTACATATGGATATCCATTATACAGAAACACTGGTGTATGATAGCGCTCCATGTCACCGCGTCAAAATCGTATCTGATTGGTTGCGCTCAAATTTCGTCAATGTCTTCAAGTGGCCCGGAAATTCTCCGGAATGTAATCCCATCGAGAATTTATGGTCTGTGATGAAAGACCATGTGGCAGCTATGCGACCGAAGAGTGCAACTGACCTGAGAAATTGCATCAAGGCAGTTTGGACAACGAAATTATCAACAGAATACTGTTCGAAGTTAGTTAAGTCAATGCCTCGTCGTCTGGCAGCCATAATTGAAAGTAAAGGTTATTGGACCCGCTATTAGTTTTTGAAGCAGTTTTATACATTTTGTACTATTTCATTTCATGCATTCTATAATTCGTATGATTATTATTAATAAGATGGAACTGAAATGAAAATTAGCGTTTTTTTGCAAGTCTTCTTAAACTTTTGCAAGAGACTGTAGTGTTTTGAAAATTCGAATTTTGATGCAAATGTTTAAATACGTGAATAGCAACAGCACAACGTTGTAAACTTTGTGTTTTTTCAACCATTTCCTGTAAGGTGCTTTTAAGTCCTTCTTATTTGAAGGTAGTTAGACATCTCAAAGTTGGAAATTAACAGATGAATGCTACAAAAGTAGAACCATAAGCATGTTGCACTATGAAATCCATGTTTTTTAGCAATGTTCTAAGAATTTAGTTCTAGAACTGATCAAGCAGTCCCTGGAAATTCGATGCGTTTCAGAAACCGAGACGGGCAGGGAAAACATAGAACCGATTTTCAGCAGATCATATCCGCTTGCTAAGGCTGTAAATTTGACGATTATTGAAGTCTATAGCAAATAAGACTTCTACTATTGTTCAAGAAATGAATGCTTGAGTTGAGTAGTCCAAATAATATCTATTCCGACATTGCAGAGTCACTCGTTTCGAATGGGCGTGGGAGATGGTTCCAATTTGTTCCTCTTAAGTTACCTAAGCGCCAAGACAAAGTAAAATATCTTTGCAGACAACGAGGAGGTTCTGTTGCAATCATAGAGAATAAACTTGATAACCAAATTGCTCAAAACTTGTTGAGACGCAATGGCGCGGAAATGTGTTATCGTTCTCATTTACCTGAACAAATTGAAGGAGAATATAGAACATGCAGAGCTTATATACAAATCTCAAAAGAAACATCAAATTATCGGTAAGTAGACCGCTGCGATTCCCAGCTATGCAATGCTCGGTTATGCTGTAACAACTCTCTTTAGATATCTATTTGACCTAGCCAACGGAAAATGTATTAAAATCTTGGGGACTGACCGCGTCTCTGGCAAATAAGAGGGTCCTACACGGAGTATTTGGTGCAATACTTCTTTTCAGCACAGCGTCTTTTGGCGACACCCGCGAGGGCACTCCTTCCCACTCCTCTCTATAACTAACTTCCTGCTAGTAACAATAACATTTGTATGCTATGCTTGTTGTTTCGAAATGACCGACGCATAGAAATTGCAAGCATTCAAGGGACAAAGCAAGTTCAGTCAGGTCACTATGAATCATTTCATGGAGAAAGTCGTCTCCACGGTCGAAGCAGCCTGGGTTTGCGGTTTCTTTGATGCATTGTTTAAGGTGATAGAAGTCGAGGAAGCACGGTTCTGCATTATTCTTTGAACAATCGTTTTTTTCAGCCACTATACTTCAGATCAGCTTCAGATATTGCTCTATTCCCTTCTCCTTTCGTTGTCATTCGTGAATCCCCACCACCTGGAAACCACATAAAATGTTCGTTGGCGATCATGGTTGAATGCATCAGATGACGGGCGTCCTTTTATGGTCTTCACTGCGCATATATCATCATTATTATCATTACCCTGTTCCGTTCCATTGTTGCACAAAGGCCTCACTCAGTATGCTTCCTCCATTCTTTTCGATCTTGAGCTTGTCTCTTCTATGTGGGCTGTCCACAAAACCTGTCGATGTCGTCTCTCCATCTCGTTACTGGCCTGTCTCTCATTTCCTTAACGTGGGGTCCTAATCTGATAGTCCATATTATGTTGTCTTGCATTCTTGCAACATGTCCCGCCCATCTCCATTTCGTTTCTTTTGCTTTTATTATTACCAGTGATAATATTGGCTTCAGGTCCGATGGTATCGTGCAGAATGCATTTGGTTCGATTCTGGATCCTTGCACTATGCCTGCATTGATGTCAGAACTTAAATTTCATGCGATATCTGTCCCTGCATCTTAGCTGTCCTCGTACACTTGACATGGAAATAGTTGGAAATCAAATTGCAAATTCTGTAGGGAATGTTGACGTTTTTGACGAATTTTCATCTTCTCGCTGTTTCGAAAGTATTTGAGAAGTCTGAGGGGGGCTATTCGAACTGTGCTTTTAAAGATTTAGAATCGCTACTAGAATTTCTATCAAGGCTGCTGTGGTCGGAAAGCAGAGTGAGCATTATGCAGACTGCTTCCCGTTGTTGCTTCATCTATGAATTTCTAGGTAACAATTTCTTCGCAAAGTTGTCACCGAACTGGTGTTATCGAGATCTGTCGAAAATCGCTGGGTGCTTTTGATCGTGTGATAGGATTCAATAGCAGTGTTTTTGATGTGCAGGAATTATTAAATAAAATATCACAGTTAACATAATTAAGCTTAACATTAAGTTTCTCTCATTTTCGATAATCTAATTTTGTTTCATTGTTGAAAAACTTAAATGCAAATCTTGCAAGCCATTTTATTGCACAGCCAGCGCTTCGGATGTCCACAGCATTCATCTTCAGGGTAAACTTATGAAATTATATTACATGCTTACTTGATTCTAAATTCAAATCCTTTATTTTATAATTCCTGTTTTTGATGTGCGTGTGTGTGTGCGTGTGTGATAAAGGGTGCTTTATAATACATGCAGGTTCGCATACCGGTATGATTATAGTATGCTTCGAAGCGGAGAAGTCATGCTGATATGAAAACTGCCACATTATATAGGTTTCTGATACTTGAATACATTCAGCAGAATGAGTCGGTCCTTCTTCTTTTGAAAATTATTTGTGTGATTTTTCGGTTGATGCTTCAGTGTATAACAATGCTTTCTGTTGGATTTATGTCATAGCTAGCAACCCTCTTTTTTTAGATTGTTGTGTATCCCTGCCCAAATGTCAATAAGTTTAGGTTTATTTCATTTCAGCTCGGTTGAATTGTTAGATGCATGTATGACATACCGGTAATTGTCGACCTAGCTGCTCATGATGCTTACTTTGCTCAAATTTCACTCTCTTATGCATCTATGATTATACCTTTGTAGCAATCTTTTTACACATGGGGTCAGAAAAGTCTGGTCTCTTTACTGAAATTAATTATCCATGACTGTGTCGAGAATGTGATAGATAACTCATTGGCAGATTCAGGGGTTTCCTTTTAAACAACGAACCTTGCCTCCGAATGTGCCTCAATGAAGGCCGACAAATCGTCAGCTGAAAAAGAAAACCGATTGCTTGAATGGACGCCTCTACCAGAAATAGTGTGCTGTGAACGTTCGGCAGGCACACATTCTACACTGGGGCTCTACTACTGTGGTAAACTGCTCTTAAATTCTACTCTGGTAAACTCTAGGGCACGAAATTTCGCTTGAATTAAGCACGAAATATAGGCATCAATTCTATCCAACCGAAGGCACGACGTTCATAGTGCCGAGTTCGTGTCCATTGGTTTTCCTTTGATTTCATTGGATAAACAAATGTTTGGTTTGGTGCCTATTAGTGCCTAATGGCGCCTACTGGTGCCTCGAGGCACTAGAAAGCCACAAACTAGGAGCTAACTGGCACGAAATTTCGGCTTTGTGCCTAAGTTAGTACCCTGCAGTTTACAATGTATAGAATTTCCAAAATTCTATTGCAAAATATTCAAAATCTTATGAGTTTGTTCCAGAACGTCTTTTTCAATTTCGAAGTTTAGCTGAAAAACTGATTTAATTGATACCCAGTCCACTGAGCATAACTTACATGAGAAAGATCATGTCATTCTCAGGATAGCATTGTTGGAAAGTAATCTTCACAACAGCCTATCGGTCGATATTACAAATAATCATGACTCTGTTGACATAAAGTTTTGATGTCATTCATGAATAGTACTGCATCACTTTTCAGAAACTTCAGAGATAATGCAAGAAACCGCACGAAGCAGTCGCACGTATTCATTGATCGAGATGGTAAATGGGATTCTGATGACGGTCATGGAAATATGGGCGTGATTTGTATGTATGACGTCAGAGGTAAGTTCGTGGTAAGGAGATTAATCAGTACAACAAATACAGAAAATGTGTATTTCCAAGACAATAGCTATACGTACTACGATGCGCAAGTGACATTGTTTTGCAATGACATTCATGCAAGGAGACATATTAAATTATTTCGAGGCGATTAAATATGTACATGTAAAGATTACATACATGTGTGTGCAGTGGGGTAGCCCAAAACAGAGACAGCTGGCATTCTGTCAGATATTTAAACATATCTAATGAAATCTATGATGAAATATCGATTGCAAACATAGAACAGAATTGTTAGTTAGCTTTTTCAATGATACGTAAAATACAAAGGGAGGTGAACTTGACCTCCATTACTAGGACCAATAACTGGAAGATAACAAATACAGAAGAAATCGTATCGAATATGATCTTGTAGGCTGAGAATTGCAAAGTAAACGTCACGAAATCCTAATGTTCTAGCACCGATAATAAGTGTTTAGTGAGATGAACTATGAAAATGATGTTAGTTACCCAGCCTTTGTACAGCATGATCATGAATTCGCACAAGTGAACAAGTAGCAAGTAACAAGCGACTATGTGACCTAGCCAACGCTAGTAATGATACCGACATTTAAAATATGTCACATTTACTTCACTTGCGCAACTTTATGATCACACTGTATCTTAAGAGTTAAGATGCTACATGTAATGTATCCCAATACCACCTGTTTCATAGCTCATCCTTTTTATATTCAGCCTATGTCATTGTTAGTATTGTAATTCTCAACAGTCCTAATTTCTATGCAAAGATTGCAAATAAGATGAAATAACGTTTATTTCAAATGCCTCAAATGAAAATCGAAAGGAGAACAAAATATGAATAAAATTATGTAATAGATAATGCATAGATTTGAGATCATTATTTGCTGTAATTATGTTTTTATGACAAATAGTAACCGAAGAAATCTATGTATTATCTGTTATGATGCATGACCTTCTCCATAAAAGTTTACACCATGTTAATAATTTCCAATCAGGAAAATAATTACCTGCTTCGTTGAACTTATTAACCTGTGGACATAGAAAGCCTTGCAAAATCATGCATTATGAAGCAATACTGCATGTAAACCAAAGGAAACAATATTGAATGGAAAGACACAATATCTACTGCATGCAGAAGTTGTCATTATCGTGCATTTTTGTAGATAAAAATGCACGAAAACGTTCAACGGAAAAATCCACGGTAAGCAACAAATAGGCATGTACAAACGAAATGTCAGGCACGAAAGGTATTCCTTGAAGCTCACCGAGTCTTTCTTGTGCAACAAACTATCATTTACGCATTTACAGCGAAGAGTAGTCAAAGTTCCATCTAGAGCTGTCCACAATAGGATTGTGAAACAATATTGAGATGCAATGTGTGTACTTCCTCCGGTAAGTTGTTTGCAGTTCGAAATTGACACGCCACATGAAGACTGATGAGATGATCGTCGGTATTTGAGCAAATAATTTGGTAAATGCTCCCAAAATGCACCAGAAGACTGATGGACGTCCTCTCTATTAGTAGCAAGTCGTCTGGAAAGCAAGGCCTGGCACACCGTCTGCTCTGTACCATCTAAAATGTTACCATGCATGTGAAATTTTCGCTTGATGCAAACTTCATGACCAAAGATCTGATGCGGTACGGCCATCTGAGTCAATCGTTCACTTGAGACTTGAGGACTCCCATCCAATTTTAAGAATTGTCCAAATCTATCACCGCATTGCTTTTAAAGTTTGATTTCCACATTACATTACGAGGTAGTAGCCTATATTTTCCCTGTCCTGTCCTTCCTTAACCACTGTCCGCATCATCGTTGTCCCCTGCCACATTTACATGCACAGTATGTGCGACTTTCGTGATGGAAGCTTGTCGTCAGAATTTCGACTCAACCTTTAATCTAATGTAGACGAAACAGTGGATTTTCATCTTCGTGCGTGCTTGTTTCTTCCAAGTGCTGTGCAAAAGCTGAATTTCTCATATTTGAAGAAAATTACCGCAACTTTGTTCACTGTGTCAGGGCGTTGACATTAAAATCATGAATTCCTTGCTGCAGTCTTTCGATATACTTCCAGCTGATATGCAAGACGTGAGTTTTTAAATTTGTTCTTAATGTTCAATGACTCTAAGACAGATTTCAATCCGTGAAATACCATGGCACATGCAAAACATCGAGTTGTCATTGATTTATATAGAGATCACAGAACAGTAACAATGGAGTATCATATCATTTCCATAAAGCTACGCGGCCAAAATATCTGCATGTTATATATACCATGCTAAAATTCCTGCATTATGACATAGACTTTTGTACAAAGACGTCGGTGTGAATTTTAGATTTTATTCTGGACCTGTTAGTTTTCTTCCGGTTCTACCAGAAGATAGTTAGCGGATGTTAGCTGAAATTAATTGTAAGAAATAACGAATACGAAAATAAAATCAACAGCTTTCATTTCAATATTGGTTCTTCCCAATTCAATTCAAAGCCTATTTATAAGGATTCTATACTATAAATGTATGCTGATGGTATATGTGTCATATGTCCTCTGTACAAAAGTAATGGTGCGCAATCCTCTGAGAATGTCTCTTCGATCGAGTGTGCGAGTCCATCGCCAAGAAATAAGCGATTTCTCCTATCGGTATTTGCATGTGAGTAAACATATCCATGAATCCGATTTTTTATTCGCATCCGCGGCATTTTAACACATTTAGTAATTCTTTGGAATCACAAGTCATAATTGTTTTTTATATAAAATACTTTCGTCTGTTCACCATATTTACAAGTGAATTCGGTACTTATGGGTTGTCTCCTCCACTTTTTCAAATTTGTCTAAAAGCTGTATGAATAAATCAATCGTCACAAAACTTTGAACACGGAAGTGAGGATAGTCTCTAGCCACATACCAAATTTTGGGCAAATCGGAGAAGTACTTTTTGAATTAGGAGTGATAACCTGAAGTGCAGCGATGTCGGCAGCTTGTTCTGACTTGTCAGTAACTTCATCGCCTGAGTAGTAGGCACTTGAGGTTAACAAAGTCATTTTCCGACAACTCGTGAAGCGATGGTGACCAGGCCACATTCCTCACATTAATGTGTTTCTTAAAAAGGTCGTGGGAAGATTTCAAATGGTAATGGATGAGACGAAGAGTGGGAGAGAACAATGCACACACAAGTATCAATAATGCGTCGAACAGCCGAAGTCAAATGAAGGTGTTGACATCGCTACACTTAATCGTCTCTCATGCAAAAAGTACGTGTTCCCGAAGTTTGGTGACGATTGATTCATTTTTGCAGATTTTAGACAAATTTGAAAACGTGGGGGGATAACCCATAAGTACCGAGAATTCTTCACCTACCATCCTGCAGTCACTTACATTTTATATCTCTACATTTAATGCCTCAACAGCACTTTTATTCTTTTGTTTTCGTAATATTCGTAGTATTGATGCAGGTTGTCGATAAGATTTTCAAACTTCACATTTATCAAAAGGGTCAGCTAACTAAACACCTGAGAAAATAGGCTTTATTGCGATATTATATATTTCTGGGTTGTTGGGATAAAACATTTGAATAAAATATATAATGACTTCTGATGCTGGTGAAGACTTGACCCTGTTAATTGACATCATGTGCACGACGAGTCAAAATTACCAAGTTGTGATCGTCGATTCAAGTCCTACTAAATATAACAAAGTATAACTTTAGCCTGCCCATCTAACCCAGCGGCTATTTATTTCCTTCATTGTAAATTTGAAATCGATAGTGACGAATTTTTAGAAAGAAATTTTTGATTTTCAGATTATCATGAAAGATCATGGAAGTGCGGAAGATTAGGGGTGTATACTTTAAGGCGCTATTGCAAAACAAACACTGACATTGCCTATTTTTGTCGACGAAGGTGTCGATTAGCTCCGTGGCTGATCTCGTGGACAAACAGTAAGTCGCATCGCTCTTTAAACAGTCGCATATGCCATACATTAGTCGACGTTGTCTAGGATGCACTATACCTCTATGCCCAGGTCACACAATGATTTCAACTCCTGACTCGAAACTTTCACGCTAGTCGACAGAAAGTTAGAGCGAGATACATCCACTCCCAGTTACTCGAAATAAACACTTCAGATTCTATGAGATAACAGAGTTTTCTCCGCAATTGTCATCCCGAGTGTGACATTCATCTTGTGTTCCAGATTTGTAATGTTGTTAAATAACTTTTGCTTTCTGAATTCAAATCTCCTCCTTTCCACCTTCATCTCAAACACCTTCCTGTGCAACGTTGGGCATGCCCATCGTGGTCTTCCGTCTGATCAGTTCCCTTCCACCTTCATCTTCATGTCAAACACATTTCTGTGCGACGGTTGAAGCATGCCCATCGGTGGTCTTCCGTCTGATCATTTTCCTTCCACTTCATCTTCAGTCAAACACATTTCTGTGCAACGTTGGGCATGCCCATCGTGGTCTTCCGTCTGATCAGTTCCCTTCCACGTTTCGACATTTTCTGATGATTGATTTTTGTATTGCTGATTTGAATTTCAGTTTCTCTCTCACTCTCCTCTCCACCTTCATGTAAACAACCATCTTGTTCTGCGTGCTCATCCGGCGGATCTTCTTTTTCGGGTTTCTACCTTATATTGTCCTTATTATATTATTATTAATTATTACATTAATTATTATATTAATTATATTATCAATTATATTAATTATACATTCCTTATTATATTAATTATTACTATATTATATCTCATGGTCCAGAGGTCGAACCCGGAAAGTGTCATTGGAAGTCGGCAGGAAGGGCATCCGGACTACAAAGCACCACAACGCTCCAAACAAAGTCAGACTTAAGTCAGCACCGTCCAAGACCCCAGCAGGGGTAAAAAGTGGCGTAAAATCCGTAAAAAAATTGTCCTTCTGTATTCCAACTGTTGTATGTGTTCCAACTAGATGTTTATAAATGCTAAATTTTATTACCTATAATTATTATGTTTTGATGTTAAGAATTTTCAATTGTCACTTGAAATGCGCAACATCGTTTTAACGTCTTCCAGGGATTCCTATTTCTGTTTCAAATCGAGTGATGGAAGATAAATTCATCGAGAAACGTGTCACAGATCGTAAGTCTCTTAACACCTTGACTTCATCAGCCTTCGGAGAAACCAGTGTTCCGAAGCTTTTTTTGCATCAATGCATCGATGCATTTGTGCATGTTTTGATATATTCATATGTATGCTTGAATTCACCTTTTTACACAGTTGTTTACTGCCAAGATGTATATGTTTTACAAAAACTTAAATGAGCCTTAGTTACGCCCGGAGGCCAAGTAGACTGACGCCTTTCTGTCATATGGCCGAGCTTTTTATCCCACTTTCATTCTTATTTTCCAGAGTTTATCAAGAATGCAGAGTGAACCAATTTTAAGAAGATCTGTCTCTATACTAGGGGTGCAACGCGATAAAGCGATTAATCGTTTAATAGCTTCAAATACCTAAGAAATGCATTTAATCGCGGCCTTGTGATCAATCGCATTTCTATGTTTCTATTTTGAAGAAGGTCGACTTGAAACGTTTCCAACGCAAGATGAAATTGATTCATTGACAGATATTGCCAAGGCTTTAACGTTCATTGAATCGCTTCTTTAGCATTGGGTAAGCAAGATTCCAACCGGATGAAATCAGAAACGATATCTGAGTATATTTTGGAAAGTCTTCATTGATCAACAGGAGATTTCACGTGATGACTTCTGAACGCTGTTGAAAATCGCATCAACGAACGGTGGGATACAAACTTCTATCATTAATGTACTACCTCCAAACTTGACGAAGATTCTGCGCTTCCACGAGAAAAGAAAAGTGAGATTGCAAAGACATGTGGGCAGCTATTTCTGAGACTGTTTGGAGTGAGGGATCCAGCGGTCGATGTTCTTAAAGTTGACCAAAAAAGCAGTGCCAGTTGTGAAAGGGAATTCGAGCTGTTGATTTCTGGCGAAAGTACAGCTGGAACGAAAACTCGACTACCAAGACCAAAAGTGGATGTTCTAGGGGCTTGAAGCTTCAAATGGCCGTATTCAAGGCCACTGGAAATAGTCTGACATCAGTGGAAAAATCCAACAAGTTTTGATGACTATACCACCAACGTCGGTTGAAGCTGAGCGCTGCTTTAGTGGAACCGCATTATCCGTAAACAAACTGAGATCATCTTTGAGCGATAGCACTACAGACGAATTGATTTTCTTGAAGTCTTACATAAAGAATTAGACTGAATTGTGCTTGGTCCAATCAATTTGAATACACAAAATATCGGCGTCATTTTGATGGGATTTTATTTTGTAGACTCCTGAGCGCTTTCGCGGCCTCTCTTCATGAGGAGTACGGCCGTAATGACAAAGACAGAAAAGAGATACACAGAATGTCACAAACACAACGAATACTTAATCGATAGAGACACAGAGATCTATAAGCCACTGACATGACGTCATGCAGGTAGAAAAGAAGCAATAACAAATAAACTTAGTAAAGACATACCAAATTTACTAAAATTATTACTAAAATTATCAACCATCAAACGTTCAAGTCGTTCTATGCGTGCTGGGTGTCCATGTCCAGTGGAGCAATGCCCGGAGTATGTGGCCTTTTCAATGATGACAAATCATCTGGAAAAGCATGGCCGTGGTCTTCTACCAGAATCGGTGCCCAGTGTCTGGCTTCAGCAACACCGGCGTTATGTTTGTCGGTGTAATCGCATAGTGACCGAATCTTTTCGCAATCAGCATGACAAGAAATGCACTTACGACCATGTTACAAGTGACGAGCCAGACAACAACTTATCTGTGAGTCCAGGCAGTGTTCCATTTAGTTTTAGTTTATCATCATTGAATGATGTCATGACACTCAATCGCCCAACACTGAAACATATACCAGTTAACGCCCGGCAAAAGGTGGGAAGGATATTATCTGATGCCATAAAGCATGTTCTCTCTGAAAACACTGTTGACGCCTGGACTCGACTTTTGATGCTTCCAAAATGTGTTCTCCCTTCAGCAGAACGAGCTGGTCGTAAAAATGATCACAAAATTTCGATCAATGATCTTTGTGATAGATGGTCCAACGGCGACTTAGAAGGTCTATTGACTGCAGCGGTTGAGAACAGCAAAGCTTTTCGACCCTCTCAAAAGCATCGAACCAAGTTCGGAGGAAGCAGAGGCTAGGCTATCGGCTGCACTTGATCAAGCGGAAGATGGTTACTACAACAAGGCGTGCAGAATTTTATCTTCAGATGGTCTGTGTCCTGACAATAATGAAACATGGACAAAATTGAAATTGAAGCACCCTGAAGCCCCACTTCCTTTGATACTATCCGACACTCAGGATGAAACAATTCCACTAAAATTCTCTTCATCTTTTGATTTAATGGCTGTTTTGCATTCGTTTCCTAGAGCTACTGCTTGTGGACCGTCTGGCTTGAGGGTACAGCACCTCATCAACGCATGTGAAGCTATTTTACCCACAAACCTGAGTGCTTCTCTTCGACACCTGGTAAATCTGTTGATATCCGGCAAAGCACCACAAGAAATTGCGCCTTTCCTCGCCGGTGGGAGTTTAACGGCTTTGCTTAAAAACAAAACCGACGACTGGGATGTCCGACCAATAGCTGTCGGTGAAGTATACCGCCGTCTCACTGCGAAGTGTCTCTGCTCTAGCATTAAATCTGCAGCTTCTGAATATTTTGATCCAATCCAGCTGGGAGTGGCTTGCCGTTTTAGAACTGAGAAAATCATACATCGGACCAGATTACTCGTAGAAAGGAACTGGAATGAGGATAACTTCTGTCTTCTTAAAGTGGACATGGCAAATGCGTTTAACAGTGTTTGCCGTCAAACAGTGTTGAATCCTGTGTTTACAACATTTTCCATCAATTTATAAATGGGTGAGTTGGTGTTGCGGAAAACAACCTCATCTTTGACTTCAGCTTGGGTGCCTTAACTCAGCACAAGGCGTTCAACAATGTGACCCGTTGGGTCCTTTCCTTTTCGCTTTGGCTTTACATCCCCTTCTAAAGAAAATAAAATCAACTGTCCAATTAGATCATCATTATTGGTATTTGCACGATGGCATTTTCGCAGGACACAAAGAGGAAGTGTTACAAGCGTAAAAATCACTACAGAAGGAGTCACAAAACATCGGACTTATCTTCCAGCCCCACAAGTGTGAGCTATTCCATCAAGGGAGTATTAGTGGCTTTGATGCTGATATCAAACATGTTTCAGTTCCGAACATCGAAATCAAAATCCTTGGATCACCTATTGGTGAAGCTACATTTTGTCAAAATTTTGTGCACTTCTAGTGTCAGAAAGCCAGGAAACTTTTGGATAAGTTAACTGAACTACACGATCCCCAAGTGTCAGTTGCTTTGCTACGATCTTGTGCATCCTTCTGTCGGGTAAACCACCTAGTAAGGACTATTCCTCCAGGTATTGCAAAGGAAGCCTTCGATTCTTTTGACATTGATGTTCGTAGGACTTTCGAAGAGAGTGTAGCCATAGAGTTGCCTGACTCTGCATGGAACCAAGTTCAGGTTAAGCCAAGTAATGGAGGTTTTGGTCTGCGCTCTACAGTGAAACATTCTCCAGCAGCCTATATTTCATCAGTGTTTCATTCGGTCTCAGATGAATGTATTTCTAATTCCACACCAATTGCAAATTCCATTGACCAATTCAATGCAGTTGTGGAGGAAAAAGATCGAATCAATACAAGTAGTCTCTTATCTTCCAGACCCAAACAGCAAAAACTGTCGCCTGCCATAGACAGAAAATGCCTCAATTCAATTAAAAGTCAAGCAAATGGTGCGCATATCGTGCGCTTGAATTCAGTCAGTTCCGCCGATGCTTCATCCTGGATTACAGCGATACCTTCACCAGGTTTGGGACTGCGACTATCACCTAACGAATATCAGATTTTGGCAAAATGGTGGCTAGGCATCTCTCTATTTGAGGGTGACAGCTGCTGTTCTAGATGCCCGGACGTAGCACTGGACCCATTTGGACTACACGCCCTAACATGCAAAAGAAGTCCCGATGTGATTTCAAGACACAACACTGTTACAGACCAACTTCGCGAGATATGCCAGTGGGCGAATCTGCGACCGAGCATTGAAAGGGGTGTTGGCTTAGGGGTGACAGATATAAATAGACGACCTGCCGACATCTTGCTTCCAGACTGGAGCCTTGGACGACCAGGAGCGATTGATCTCACGGTGGTACACCCGCTTTATACAAACAATATTTCCGTAGCGAGTACAACCGCAAGATCTTTCCTTGACATCGCTGAATGTCGCAAGCACTCCTCCAACGATTCGAAATGTGCAGAACTCGGGTGGAGATGTCTACCAATGGCGGTGTCTGTTTTCGGAGAATAGGGGAAGGAGTCGAAGGATGTATTTTCGCGCATTGGTGGAAAATTATCCATGTTGACTGGATCCCGCTTTTCTGAGGTCAGAGCTGCAATAATAAGAGAGCTAGCTTCTGGTGGCCTTGATGCGCTGTAATGCCCGATCTCTTCTGGCACACAAGGAATGCACAATTGGACAGGAAGAGCTTGCCATTGCTGGCAAACCTTTTAGGTTCTGAGCCAGATTTTCCTTTCTCACAGTTTATGTGCCTTTTTTTATCTATAGGGGTTGTTTTGACGGAGTTTCGTAGGACAATGATTTGTTAATTTCTAGCTTTTTTTAAATTCCATTTTTTGCTTTTTTTACAGCGAATATTTAACTTCTGCACATCTACATATTTACATTGTATATTTGCAATATTGCGTTGAAATAGGACAAATCGTATGTAGACCTGTATCCTATAGGCCTACTCAATCAAAACTATTTTCCCAGCAATCACCACGACTAGCAAATGAGAGGAAAATAGAATGCCAGTGTATAAGTACTGTACGTGTATTACGCCCAGGAAAACCAGCTACAAGGACAAGGCATATAAAATGTTACACAATTGCCAAACATGTACCTACATGTAGGCTGCATGTACAGCTTGATCACATCAAATCAACGCATCAAAATGAACAAACCTAGACACTAAAAGTGTAAGCTGCTATAAGTGTACTACAGTGCGGTAGGTTACTTTTCCAGTTTACATTATTACAAGGCATGAAAATGTAACACAATTGCATTATGATCGCATCAAATCAACGCAGAAAAATGAGCAAACTCATACACAGTTATTGCAAGTGTACTTTTCAAGAGCAGTGCACTTTCCACAGCACATTTTCTGGCATGACTCACACGACTTCTTCGTAACGTTCTTACAGTCGCCACCAACCTGACAATGTCGCCGCTTCATCATGTTTTGAGGTGAAGGCTCAGCTGACCTCTTCCGAGCCGACGATCCAGGTGCAGCCGTCACAGGCGCAGAGGCACACAGTTCCTCCACAAGCTTGAGGAGGAAATCTTGTCGACTTATGTTTGACGATATGGATTCTCTATATAGCATCCAAGCGTTGATTGCTGCCATATCCAACACGCTGTAGAACACATACACTGGCCAACGGCGGCAAGTGCGGCGAGTCGTGTACAAACGGGTCATTTTATCCAGAGCATCGACACCACATTTGGTCTTGTTGTAAGTTGTGATTGTGTCTGGTTTGTGTTTTGGATTCTCCGTGATGGGAATCGATGGACTAGGGATCAGCGAACTGATAATTGCAACCAGTTTATTTCGTTTGGCCTTACAAATAGACAGACTTGTGCTTTCATCGCATTTGTAAAATGAAGTAGCGTGAAGTGGCATACTCCTGTGAGAAGAGTTCGATAAGTCTCTGCTATTGAGGCGCACTGTGCCGAGATACGATATATTTCTGCTAGACAAGTATCTCACCACTGGGACTGATGAAAAATAGCTATCCGCTGTGATATTGTATCCATTTGATAGAACACATATGCCAGGCGCTTTACAGAAGAAAGCGCGAGTGGCTCACTCGAAGGTCTCTGCTCATCTTTACTCAGATACGGATAACCGTTTATCAAATACTTGCTGCTGTTGTCCACCAGATGAAAAAATTTGATCCCGAACTTATCGGGCTTGTTGGACATTTACTGTATGAATGAACATCGACATTTACACGGAAGCAGCTGCTCATCGACAGTAAGATATTCATGACGATTATAGCACTTTTGAGAGTTCGAAATGAATGGAAACCAAATGTCAGAGGCCAATGCAAACCTATCAGTAGATCGTCGTAGACTCCTTTCGCTTTTGACATCGAAGCGCAGATAACGCTGGATAGAGCAAAATCGGTCGCGTGTCATCGTTGACGAAAATAGGTTGCAATTCCATGTTGTGCTCCACAATGCATGCACAGCTGTAGAGGTATTAGTCAAAACACCACGAGCATAAGATAATCCAATGAACTTGTCGATGTCATACAATGACAAGGACCACTCAGCATTTCCACAGGAGACTACTCTTTCCTGTGTACACATTTGTATGTGTCGCAGCATTGTCTCATCATCGACTAGTAAACGCCACGCGCTCAATGAAGAGCCACTTTGGATACGCGTCGTTGCATAAGTTGTAGACCCAGGAAGCAAGTTAAGAATATTCAGACGGGACGATCTACCGACGGAAGTACTTGAATAAATCGACGTTGAATATCGGCTCCAAGTGATGCCACTTTTCGATGCACAATTAGTGTCGCTCTGCGTTGCAGGCTCAACCGCTGGATCTGGTTTGATGTTCTGAGCTATTTCGGTGAGAGGCAGATCAGTAGGAGATGGCTCGTCCGAATCTTCGTCGATGCTGTCATCTTCATAGGTCGCATCCGAGTCAGTTTGGTCGATTTCAAGGTCATCATCATCTGATGATCCATCGTCCATCAGCTGTAATCGTCGCATCGCATTCTCAGCAGTCAGGCGTCTTCGCCTGACGCAGTTTTCACACTGCAACACTGATGACAGAGTTCTCGACATCGAATCAAACCTATGTCTATGCCATGTCAAACAAATCGATATCAACCCGACATTGTGTGAAAGCGAGATTGAAGCCAGGTTGTCTCTGGGAAGTGCTGAGTCAGAGAAGCTGCTTGTTGTAGTAGATATGATTCAGCGGATCGCGGGAGCATCTAAGTACTTCAGCTATCGAAACAATAGTAAAGTGCACCATGAAATGCACATACCAGCATTGAAAGCTGATCGGAACACACCGCTAGCATAGGTGCCTGGACTCTTTCGGAGTAATGAAATGCAGACTGCGAGCACTTTCATTGAGCCTACAGATCAGGCCAATGTTGGGAGGTAGGCCTAACTCAAGCATTGTAAATTAAGTTAAGATTAACATACTCAGTGAAAAATCGCGTGAAATTCAATGGAAAATGTTACTCAAGCCATGTGAATGTCTAAAAGAGGCTGCATAAACAATATTAAACACTTTGGAAGTTGTGTGTCATTTTGACACACTGTCGGCGTTGAAGGTAAATCGATTTTTCGGCATCCTAGTGTTAACGAGCCAGATCATTTAACATAAAGTGGGAATATGATATTTTCAGCCAATTAAGACATAGCTTTGTTATAACTTCAGGGCATCGCTATTCGTTCATATTCCACCGATTTCGAGCAATATATCCAGAGAAAACTCGGAAACTCTCGATCTCCGCTTGCTTGATTAGTTATCACGCTCACATGCGTTCTTACTTAATAATTGCATTCGGCAAATTGAGCGACTTTCACATTTTTCCCACTGATTGGCAACTGCATAACGGATACATCTTTGTCATAGCTCATTTGAAAACTCTCCAGTGATGTGTGGCACGTTGCTGTGATACACGATTGATAATAATAAGAAATTATTGAATTTCAGCTTAATTTAAATTGATCGCTTTTATGATCAGTTCTTTTTTAAACATAATAATATAAAAAAATATAAATCCTGGCGTCTTGACTGAAAGTCTGCAGAACTCGAAGAGCCTCATTGTTTGTCACAACGTTTTTCGAGGTTACGCTTCAGATAAGTGTTGAATATACAGCATTTTATCAAAAGGAATGCGCTTCCAGTCTATTCGGGGTTAGTGCTGTGTGCCATGTTCGTTAATTCTTCAGCATCAGCGAGAGTTAACTCACGGTCAGGCAAAAACAAGGCAGCTGTCCTGATCATTGACGGCATGCATAACTTAGCCTGGCTAAACTGGATTAAAGGGATAATGACCGGACTTGAGTTTGATAGTTCAGATGGTTCAAATGGTCTTAAGTTCGGGTACTTATGAATAGGGAGGTATCACTGCACTTATAAAAGACCATTAGCTGGAAAGATGTGATTTGAATCACATTTTCTTACTTGCGCAGTCGGAGATTGATTCTCAGACATTCCGCGACTCTTGCTCAAATGTGTCTGCCTTAAGCTTTGCAAGGATTTCATTCTACCTGTCGAAGGAGCAGTCCTTGGAATGACATTTGGTGAAGCTGACGGAGAGCTGACGAAATTTCAGATGAAGAAGTTCTTGCAGATGATTTATTCATCAACGCGTCGCTGTTTCTGCTTATGTTGAAGACATCGATTGGTACAGCAACTCAAGGTTCTTCTTCCCAATCTGACCTTGGTCCGTTTCAATCAGCCCCTGCAATGTCTGTCAGAGTTGGGGTAAAATTGAGAATGCCTGTAACATCACTAAGATTCGATATGAAATCTATGAAGGGACTGTCCACGGCAAATGTTGTCAAGTTCTGGTGAATAAGTGAGATTTTCATGGTGAATAAGAGAATTTCATGGCTGATGCTTCAACGGTCTAATAATTAAATCGAAGATTAATATGCGTCTTATTCAATTTCTTTTACCTGAGGATGGATACCGAATAGTGACCGAAATTAATTATATCTTTAATTAAAATATTGCGCCATTAATACTCTTCCTTAACCATCAAAATAAATGACTGGGCAAGACAAATTCAATCGATGATAAACGTACTCTAGTGTACTGCTTCACGCCTGCATCAATCTCCATCAAACTCACTTCTATGGGAATAGTACTAAATACCGGAAGTAGTACTAACATGCAAAAATCATCAACTATGTCACTTTTTTACCGCAGTGATGTATTTGAAGCATTCGAAATTCAAGGAAGTATTTAATGGCTTTCTAGTTAATAAGTAGATTTCCTGTTTGCCTTTCAACCTTCCAGAGATAATCATCAAGTAAGATTCATTATTCAAACCATTCTTGTGCTATTTCGAAGAAACCTGAAAATTTGAGTGACTTTTAAAATCGGAAGTCGGCAAATCAAAAGTTAGCCTTATTCCTAACAGGACTGCGGAGGGCACAAAATCCCCCATCAACTTCTTTTTACATTTCCTAAAATAACTCAGCTGTAAGCTTGATTTTTGTGACTTTTAGTTTGTAGGTACTCGTATGTTGAAGTTTCAGTAAAAATTTGGGCAAAATTAATTTCCTGTAAGGTCAGTTTTAAAGGATTAGAAAATTTCATTTAGAGCAGCATTGATTATTGATATAATGTTTCTGTATCATATTTACATGATATTTATGCATGTAAAATTCAAGATTGTCAACATACACAATCATCTTAACTCCCAAAATGAGTACATGTACATTGTGCATGACTATGTACATGTATATGCAGATACCATTCCAGAAATGAGTTGTCGTGATATGAAACCCACAGAATAATGCAAAATGATGTCACCGTTCTAAAGATTGCAATTCGGAATGTATCGTACCCTTGTCTTTATAACAAAGAAGTCATTAGAACGAGACATTTGTATAGATAGAAAAATGCAATAATACATGAACAGACATTATTTACGTTCTAATTTCAAATCGCTGTGCTTGCGTAAAAGTGTGCAAAAATACTTCAGTTGTAATGAACACTTTTTTGTCAAAAGATGTACACTGTAGATTTATGAAAAATGAGAAAAATTGGAAATTCATTTTTTAATTTGAATTTTTCTTGTGAAGGTCTTCAAATCATGCAAAATAGACACTACCGGTCGAAAAAGGGGACTCGAAATACATTGTAAGCCTAATTTTGGAAAGTTTTATCCATCGGAACATGGAAAATTGAAGGGGGAAAGTGCCCCCCGGTCCTACGACGCTAAAAATCGCCCGGTCTTGATAGGGTTAAAAGCGCTGTCGGCTTGTGTGGACTGCCCCACCTCTCCATGGCTCAGTGCTTTGGGATGCAAAATTTACAGTGACAATGAAACTCATTGAATTTCGACGTTGTATGCAGCAATCAAAGAAACTTCTTCTGTTCTTTCAGATTTACCTCCGTCTAATCATGTCAGAAGGATTTTCAAGAGATTTGAATATGTAAGACAAAAACACACGTTTACATCTGCGATCAGCGAATGCTTATTTCGTGGAGGTCGACTTGCTTCTGTTGAAAATAGGTTGGAAGCATCTACAATCACAAATCTCACTTGGCATCAGAATAAGCACTGCGACTTCTCGTTTGAGATAAATGCAACGAATGCTGCAGACTGTTTAGCCTGGATAGGATATGATGCTGAGCGTGTTAAGAAGACTTATGACGGATGGAAGTTTCGAGCACTCTATGGAAGGTCAACATATATGGAGTAGTAAGTGTTTCACAAATGTGCAGGTTTAGCTGCTGGAGTGCGCTGTTCGGTAGAGCTTATTGAAATCTTTACACTATCTACTGTAGCCCTACAGTCGGTGCTTCGTGCCACTGACACTTCTGATGGACTATGATCGCCCGCCAGAAGTGTCAATGAGTACTTTTCCTAGCACTCTAGATAACTTTCTGTATATGATCATCAACTATATCTGCAGTGTATTGCTAATGAGCTAAATCTCAACCCTTTATTCTCTAGGCGCTTTTGGAAGTCCCCTTTACATTTTCTTTCACTTCTACAAAGCTTCTAAGCATTTCCGGAAACTTAGAATTAATAGGCAGGTCCAACTAGTATGTGATTGTTAACCTTTTATCACATCGTTTTAAAATACATACGAGTATTTACAGCATCACTACATATGTACCTTCTAAATGAAATCTGTTTTTTCCATCAAATCTGTTCACCTTCTGACGTTGCAAAAATGTCGATAGCATCTGAATGCCACTTTTTATCATACAGGCAAGGAGTTCTTTTTCAGTTGACACACAATCTCTCATCGGACATACTCGTCCTAGAAAATCTTTTAACTCTTTTGAGAGTATAGAGAAGGATCTTTCACAGCCACTACTAGACAAGCTAAGAGTGGTGAGTGATTTGAGTAACTTTTCAGTCTCGGAAGAAACATCAGAAAAATCACGTATCAACAGGTTCAAAAACCCTGATGCACTTACTGTCTGACCAGCAAACTCACTAGTTTTATGCAAAACTTGTAATTCATCGCACAATTTGTCTGGCAAAACATGCATCTTATCTACATCGATGCATTTTACATGTACAACAGGATGCAGAAGCGTGCAAATTCATTCAAATGATTCAAACCCATTGACGGTTATCTGTTTCAAAGCTTTGCTGTGAAATCTGACGAACTTTTTCCTTTCAGTAATGTGACAGACAGCAGATGGCATGGCTGTGTATACGTATCATATGGCTCTGCTCAGTGGAAGGTCATGGACTGCTTGTATGAAATGGGCTTCGTTTGTGAATATGAAGTGAAAGGTAAGGATAGCATCAGAGATCGCATTGTAGGTATGTAATGATGTGAGACTGCCTATCTCTGATACTTTTGAAGGTGTACTCTGAGCAAAACTCGTTTGTGATTTTATTGTCTTAAAAGCAAGTTTATACTGCCACTTCTATCCGTATCCGGCAATCTGCAACCACTTGGCTAACGAGATATCCGCTTGTCTAATGCTTGTGATGACGTCAGCTATGATACGCATTACTGACTGCAGTCGTCGCGTGCAGTGAATGAATAAGTGATTTCACGAGGAAGTACAGTGAAAGCCATTGGGAAAGCGTTTCCCTATCAACTATGTAAACATAATGTACATTTATAAACCCCTTTATCCAGACCTTAGATAACTTTTTCGGTATCACGCTACATACGATATGATTAAATTTTTTACCGCACATGGAAGGTGCGGTTATCAGATTATCAGAAGTTACCATTATCAGAAAAGGAATGATTTACCTCTACCAGAAATTTATTAGCTAAAGGAAAGAAAAGGTATCAGTCAAAAATCACAAGCTGCCCGACGTTGTGTGTAGCAGACACAGGTGCTTCTGCTCTCCCCCCCCCGACATGTTCTAAATTTTCCAGTTGACACTCGCGAGTGTTGCATTGTTAACGATCGTCTCTTGCTCCTAGGTGCAGTCTCACTACAATCGCAAAAGCATTGAATGTATATAATTCCTCAGTCTTGTAGAAGAATTGCAGCACTGGCTTTGCCGTTCACTGTAACTGCAGTGTAGACAGTAATCCCACGAAGTTCATGATCACAGCTATATCGTATTCTAACCGAGTATCCAAGGTACCAATCCTTCATCCCAGGGTTCATCAAGTAAGACTTCTCAGTGGTGCTGTACTGTCACTCAGTGACAGATCAAGTCTCTTCTAAATCCAATGTGATTAAGTTTGACGAAATTTGATGAATTTGGGAAAATTGGAAAATGTGGGGGTGGAGGGAATGCAAGTACCCAGACACTTACTCATAGGATCTCTATGGTGAGTCAAATACATCAAGAGCCAATGCTCATATAGGCCCAGTATGCATAAAATTAAAAAAATAATTACCGTTCATCTGCTCGTGTTTGATGCCTCGGTTCATGGCAGGTTTGTGAAGGTCAATAAGCTTGGCTTCAGAAATCCAAATACGGACAAGGTCAGTCTGACAGTCAAGGAAGTCAATGCTAAAATATTCAATATTAGATAAAAGAGAATCAGACTGATAATTGATAATGTGTTCAGAAATGGCACTCTTACTATCCAAATAATAATGCTGCGGCGATGCTCATGAAAACGTAAATAGAAAGGGAGGTTAGTAGAGCCGATGTATGGATCGTGCCAAAAGCTAAAAGCTGTGAGCAGCATGACGAGATTTTCTCTGTGGAAGTTTTACACACAGCCCTTTTCGTTCCTGGTTCAACATCGGAAAAGCTTCTTCTACGAAGTTCCGCGGTTGTTTTGCTCTGCACAACCTTTTTGAACAAATCGTACTTCCTGTCAAATGTCTTGTCGCTGTAGGAAAAGTGTTCAGAGCAAGCACAACTTTATTGAGACGGCTGAGACATCTGTGCTGCAGCCAGCGCTGTGTATGGCTGCCGTCCCTTACTGTCACCTTATCACAGCTGAGGTCATTACCGAGAATTGTTCGACGCGTAGCGGGATAACTGCGCCTCGAGTTGCAGATCTACGGTGGTAAATCAACTTAACTGATGATGTAGTATCGATGTGGACCAATTTAAAGGATTGACCGGAATACACATTTAAAGTCATTCTATGAATGTGGTCAAGTTTTTGTGCTGTAACTTACTATCATCCACGTGCATGCAGTGTCAACAGTATTCACCAATAAATTTATTCAAACAAAATTCAAAAATTTATGTGCAGTAACCAATTTGCAGACCAATTCATGACCAACGGCCGCGGAGACTGGTTTAATTTCATCAATCGCGACCTCAATGAGACGGAAGCAAAAGCGGCATGCAAGAGCAGAGGTGGAACATTGAGTACGATTTCGAGCGGTCTAGACCAAGATATTGTGAATGATCTGACTTATTCAAGAAAGGTCAAAGAATGCAATCATTTGAACCCGAAGAATAAAAAGCGTTGTGATGCTTATATTGGAAAAAGAATGGAAAAAAAGAAGTAAGAAAGAAAATAATTCTAAACCGAGTTGCATTAGAGGTCCGGGTTGTATTAGAGGTCCGGATTGAATTTGAAATTCGGGTTGTATTAGAGGTCTGGGTTGCATTAGAGGTCTGGGTTGAATTTGAGATTCGGGTTGTATTAGAGGTCTGGGTTGAATTGAAGGTCCGGGTTGCATTAGAGGTCCGGGTTGAATTGAAGGTCCGGGTTGCATTAGAGGCCTGGACTGCATTAGAGGTCCGGATTGAATTAGAGTTTCGGGTTGTATTAGAGGTCTGGGTTGAATTGAAGGTCCGGGTTGTATTAGAGGTTCGGGTTGTATTAGAGGTCCGGGTTGAATTGAAGGTCTGGGTTGAATTTGTGGTTCGGGTTGTATTAGAGGTCTGGGTTGAATTTGAGGTTCGGGTTGTATTAGAGGTCCGGGTTGAATTGAAGGTCTGGGTTGAATTTGTGGTTCGGGTTGTATTAGAGGTCTGGGTTGAATTGAAGGTCCGGGTTGAATTGGAGGTCCAGGTTGTATTAGAGGTTCGGGTTGTATTAGAGGTCTGGACTGAATTTGAGGTTCGGGTTGTATTAGAGGTCTGGGTTGAATTGAAGGTCCGGGTTGTATTAGAGGTCTGGGTTGAATTTGAGGTTCGGGTTGTATTAGAGGTCTGGGTTGAATTGAAGGTCCGGATTGAATTTGAGGTTTGGGTTGCATTAGAGGTCCGGATTGAATTTGAGGTCCGGGTTGTATTAGAGGTCTGGACTGTATTGAAGGTCCGGATTGAATTTGAGGTTTGGGTTGCATTAGAAGTCCGGGTTGAATTGGAGGTCCAAATTGTATTAGATGTCAGGACTGTACTAGAGGTCTGGGTTGAATTTGAGGTCCGGGTTGAATTTGAGGTTCAGGTTGTATTAGAGGTCTGGGTTGAATTGGAAGTCCGGGTTGTATTAGAGGTCTGGGTTGTATTAGAGGTCTGGGCTCTATTATAGGTCTGGGTTGTATTAGAGGTCCGGGTTGAATTGGAGGTCCGGGTTGTATTAGAGGTCTGGGTTGTATTAGAGGTCTGGGCTCTATTATAGGTCCGGGTTGTATTAGAGGTCCGGGATGTACTAGAGGTTCGGGCTGCATTAGAGGTCTGGGCTGTATTGAAGGTCCGGATTGAATTTGAGGTTTGGGTTGCATTAGAGGTCTGGGTTGAATTGGAGGTCCGGGTTGAATTTGAGGTTCGGGTTGTATTAAAAGTCTGGGTTGAATTTGAGGTCCAAGTTGAATTGGAGGTCCAGGTTGAATTTGAGGTCCGGGTTGAATTGGAGGTCCGGGTTGAATTGGAGGTCCGGGTTGTATTAGAGGTCCAGGTTGTATTAGAGATTAGAGTTGCATTATGATATTCGTGTTTTTTGAGATGCTTTTAGACCAGAGATCATTAATTAATTAAAATTTATTAAAATTTATTAAAATTTATTAATTATAATTTAGAGATCATGACAAATTTGGTGAGCAATTAATCGTGCGGTCCGCTTCATTGTTAGAGGCCTCTGTACGCGTACGTGAATAGAGTGCCCGTAAGTGGTAGCTTTTGAACCACCAGTTCATTGAGGAGGTTGTTCAATTGAAAAAGTGCGATGTAATATAGTGGGATAAAAAGATAAGAAAAGGCACAATTTTTTTTCATATTTATTTATAAAAGCTTTTTCTACCTTTGCACCTGACACATTGCCTATTTTTCAGAAAACGTTCGAGGACCGCATCTAACCATTCATGTTACACTTCCACCAGAAATGAGGCCGTCGATTGCTCTCGAAAACTTGGTGCTATCTGTCAAATAAAAATTGCAGGTAAGTGAAGTCATCTTGAAACTCTACTTCAATCTTTGTTGATGACAACTTGACTAGCGGCTGTTAGATTTCATATCAAATGTGAATGTGTAGCGTCTCCCTAGTGAAAGAATTAAGCTACCGGTGCCAAAATATTAACAGAATTTCATGTTAAAATTACAAGTGAGAGAAATGTAACAGAAGCCCTCATCGAGGGTCTCAGGTCAGTAGCTGATTCTTATCGGATTCCGGACATCTCTATCTCTCCAACAGAGTATACTAAGTAGACAATGTGATTAAGTGGTGCTAGCAGTTTCACGTAATGGGAGTGTAGATAGCCGTCATATTATGACCACACTGCAAACTGTATCCAGCCCAATGCCAGACAATTTATCAGCCATAATTATCAACAATTCTAAAAATATTGTTTTTGAAGTTATTCAGTGCAAGATAATGACATCCAGACACTCCTAACCAAATTCGTTGCAATTCTGGCCCACTCACTCACCCTCGTACTCTAACATGCATATCATGAATCACTGTGATGCCTAGGTTGTCTTTCTGTGTGTTAATAACGATATGAGGGAAGTATATATACCCTTAAAAATTGTAAGCATTTGAAAAACTTAATTAAAATGTGACATCAATATGTCAAATATCCAGAACTGTCATTGCAATGACACTAGATCTAAAAAGGAACCCTGCTTATTTGAGGTAGTGTATATTCATAGGTCCGTTTCGAGTTTCCAAATCGATGTGATCTTGGCAACTCGAAAGGAGATTATATGCAAATATGTGCGCTTTTTGCGCGAACTTCTTCAAGAAACTACGGTCAGAGCTCGCTTACTTTGTAGAACACTGGAATTCTAAGTTCAACAACAAAATAGGAAATTGTAATCGCGTATAGTTTGTGATTTTCTTTCATCCAAAGTATTTAGAAGAAGCATCATTTCTAAACTCTGTTGTTCTACTGCATGGCGTTTCATCGACAGTGCTTGAAATAGCGCAATACACGTGCTCTCTGTAGAATATTTCATTTTCCTAAGTAAAAAGTATTCTCTAAACTTTCTACCTCAGTTTAGTCATTTTCATACTATCTTGCTCAATTGTCGGTCGTTCATAAATCCTTTAATGGTCATTGGATATTTCTTAATTGCTATTTGCAACCAAATTCTTCTCTCATAAATCATTTCGAGTATACGCACGGCCATCTAACCTAGATTAGTTTGAGATTCAATTCTCGAGTTTGCTTGCTAATGGCAGAATGAATTCCTGTTAAATGATAGATAATGTTAATGTTGATTCATGATAGATAAATTGAAGGGTTATGCAGGACAGGATGAAATTATCGTGGAAGTGACCATATACTCAAGCAGTATAGAATTTATGTCATCAGTTGTTGATTCTCTCTGCGAATATCATTAATTGATGTACAATTATCTACGCTGTAAATCTCTCAATACCAATCACATACGAAGGATGCATACCAAAATATTTTTTTGGTATATTTCTATATTCTCTTGGTATATATTTCTATGCTTCTCGTATGCTATTTCAAATGTGGTATGCTTTACATACTAAAGACATACTAGCACAATGTTAAAAGAAAGCATCAATGATTTCTAATATATGTTGATTGAAGGCCTTTAGTCAATAAAGATCACACTAATGTTAATACTGTTTTGTAAGTAGTAAGATAATGACATTCAAGAGTCATACTTTCAATACTGAAATCGACTTTAATACATGTACGTCTGAGGCATTTCATGAATAATCAATAAGTATTCAACCATCAACAATTATGCATTATGCAATTTTGAAATAAAGCATATTATCAATCCGAAATAAAAACACATAATTCATGAACGCAAAAATAGTTATGTTTGAGATATATAAGTCATCAAGATTTCAGTAAAGATATCGTTTAAATTAAATGATGTTTATCAATTTGGGTCATAAAGTAGAGTTAACTAAACGTCCTGTTAATGTTGCTAGACAAGTAGCATCGACGACATATTCGTGGAGCATAAAATTCACAGTAAAGCTAATGTTCTTAAATATCACTCTATCAAACAAAAAATATTCACGACTGGTATTACCGAAAAAAGTTATTTGACAGTAGTATGTAATTTATATATATATTTTTGCTATGTGACTAAAGCTGCACATACCAAACACATACCAGAGGCATACGAATAAGGATGAATTGGCATCGGTTCTCGTATATAAAACATACCAACAATTCGTATTTCAGTGTAAAACAGCCAATCACAGATAGAATAGTTCGTATCGCTACATACCAATCACATACTAAAGAAAGTGAGATGTGGTATGAAAAACATACCAGATCTCTGTAGACATACGAGAATCTCGTATCAGATATTAGTTTCAAATTGTATGTGATTTTGGTATATGTTTGTATGTAATTTTCGTATCCAGCGATTTACAGTGTATGCATGAATTTCCTACTTTTCGGCGGAATTTCTCGGAAGTATTTAAAATTATGATGATAACCGATAAAACTTAACTAGAGGTAGAAAGCTAAGAATAGAATATACTTTCTACATAGAGCATGTGTATTTCAAACACTGTCGATGAAACCCCATGCAATAGATCAACAGAATCTGGAAATTTTGTTTTATCAGAAACTTTCGATGAAACAAAATCACAAATTGTTAGTGATTGCAATTTCCTTTTTCGCTGTTGAACTTAGAATTGCAGGTTTTGCCAAAATAAACGAGCTCTGACCGTATACTGTAAATCGCTCAATACCAATCACATGCGAAGGATGCATACCAAGACACTATTTGGTATATTTCTGTATCCATCTGTATGCTTTTCGTATGTTATTTCAAATGTGGTATGCTTTACATACCACAGCCATACCAGCACAATGTTAAAGGAAAGCATCTAATAATATAAATGTAATACACTTCTCATGCATGTAATTCTACCGCATTTCATAAATAATGATAAGTATTTAGCCATCAACAATTAATTATGCATTATGCAATTTTGAATTAAGCATATTGTCAATCAGAAATAAAAGCACATTATAACTCATGAACGCAAAAATAGTTATGTCTGAGATATATAAGTCAACATGATTGCACAAAAGATATCGTTTGAATGAATTGATGCTATTCAAGTCAGTTCATAAAGTAGAGCTAACCAACCGTCCCTGCTAATGTTGCTATGCAAGTAGCAACGACGACATACTCGTGGAGCATAAAATTCACAATAAATCAAACTAGTTGAATACCACACTATCAAAAAGAAATATTCACGACTGGCATTACTGAGAAAAAGCTATTTGACAGTAGTATGTAATATATACATATTTTCTGCTATGTGACTTAAAGCTCTTCATACGAATGAGAACAAATTTGCATCGGGCCTCGTATATAAAACACAACAACAACTCGTATGTCAGTGTAAAACCGTCAATCACAGATAAAATAGTTCGTATCGCTACATACCAATCACATGCGAAAGTAAGTGAGGCTTCGTATGAAAAACATACCAGATCTCTGTAAGAATACGAGAATCTCGTATCAGATGTTAGTTTCAAGTTGTATGTCTGTATGTACTTTTCGTATCCTGCGATTTACAGTGTAGTTCCTTAAAGAGTCCTTGACAAAGTTCACTTAAAAAGCGCAAATGTTCAGTAAATAATCACCTTTTCGAGTGGCCAAGGTCACATCGATTTGGAAACTCGAATAGCCATATCATCTTTTTTTGTTAAAAGTGTATGACACTAACCATAAGTTGCATGATGTGCAGTAAACGTAATACTTATTCGGTGCGATGAGAGAGAAATGGTCAGATAAGTAGGAAATTTGTTTGATAATGCGTAGCATCAGCCAAAATACTGATTTATCTGATAAATTGTGTGGTAAGAGTGGATGCTTGCAATGTATACGATCAGTCTACTCCTTCCTACACAGATAAGTAGCGGAGTGCCGGTAAGTAATGCTGTACTGCATCTCGTACCTACATGTATGCGTCCACAATTTGCAGCGTATTCTTAGCACATAGAAATTTGTGCTGAAATAGGATTAAGAGTGCCCTCAGTGTGTGTTCATAAGAGCAGAAGAACCTGCATGTGATCCCATGCGCGTGCAAATTGCTACTTTTCATAAGCAGTGGCAGAAGTAGGCTTTAATGGGTTAAAATATGTGTCTTTCAGCGTTGTTCCTCGTTTTCTGTATTTCCTGCGAATTTCTGCGCTCCGCACAATTCAAGGCTCCCTGTTTATCAGTGTATCATATCTTACAAATCTGATTGAATCTTTCACATAACGCAAGAAATATCACGTTGGCGTGCATCATGTACTTTTTCGTTGTACATAAATCGATAATTATATTAAAGGATTTATTGCAGGTTATCCGCAGCATATATGGAGCAATTTTGACCCAAAGATCATGGAAAAAGGAAGTGAGTTGGTAATTCTTCTTGCATTAACATCGCGTCTTTGAATCTTTTTGTTCTGTCATCTAATATTCAATATACAACACTCATCAGCATTGTTTGTAAACGCCAGCAGACCAGGTTGATTCAGTCGAATTCTGACGCTTAGATTTGCTTATTTATATGTATACGTATAAGCTAATAATTCAGATTATGTGTATCCTCCATAGGGTCGGTATAATCATCCTACGACTTTTCAATGAGAGCTTTCCCATCAATGAGAGCGGGGTAGTTCAAATACAATGCTTCATTCTTGTTCCCTTCTTTTATGACTTGATTCGTTAACGTTGCATTATTTTATTCACTTAAAGGCTTGCCTATTTTAACAGGCTCAAACTTGTAAAAGCAGAAACGATGTTTGATTTGTACGAAGCCACATCAGTTCAATTTCATTCATGCGTCTTACTAAGACCGCTGTAATGCCTACAGTGAATATGTGATGCTTTCCTGGTTCGTGGATTTCAAAGGGTGTATGTGTCAGAGCAACCCATTACAAAATATTGCAAGGGAATATTGCCACATCCACATAATAGAAAGAAGTAAAAGGATTAAGCCAACACTTTTTCTTAATAAGAGAGTCAATATTTTTCTTCTTAATTAACTTACTTCTGTCGCTAGTTTGTCTTCATCGTATTGTTGACTTTTGAAAAATGCATATCGCATCGACATCAGGACTATTTGAGAATTGAAAATGTAGACAAATGTCGGATTGAATGCATAGTTATATTGTAATAGATGCGCTTCGGAACGTGTAAGGCCTCAGCCACACTGAAAGCAAAGCAAACAGGAACTTCCCGAGCGTCTCGAGAAAACGTATGTCCGTAGCCTATCAAGCGCTCTGGTTTGCTTTGCTCGCAGTGTGGCAGTCTACAACTGCTGTAATGATGACTTTATATTTGCTGCAAAACGCTTTGGTCGGAATTCTTTACATACTCACGTACCGTCCGAGCAATCGTACTGCATTCTGCTCCATACCAGACACACTCGTGTGAAGAAGCTATTTTGATGAAGTCGCATGTAAATAACGGCAATGTTTAAGTTGCTGTGAATGACCAGACACAATCTGAGCAATTGTTTTTATTGTATTTTTATCACTGTTGTGAATGAATTCTGTATATAACCCAATGCTTACTTCCACGTTCTGTTGCTCACCGATGATGGAACGTTAAACGTACTGGAACGCGTTTGACACAATATATCTACACTGTTAACTGTAGAGTGCGAAACTGACTGCTTTTGACTACAAAAGCGATGTACAAAACGAGAATGACAAAATGTATGGAAGCTCATAAACCACGAAAGCGAATAGGAAAGCCAATCGCCTCCGTAATGTATGTATGAGCACAAACAATAGCACTTTCGTACATTTTGTTATTCTCGTGTTGCACATCGGTTTCGTAAGTAGCTTTGGTATTGCACAGTTTAGAGTGTATGAATGAGAATGATAGCTATATAGAGTGCTGTAAAAGTGCTATTATACAGTGCATTATAATGGTTGATTAAAGTGCCATTATAGTGTACTGAAAGTGAAAATGGACGTGTTCCAATGAAAGTTGTTATACAAACAAAATATCTGAAATGCGTAGCAAAATCCTCGAAAAAAAGTATTTCAAGATAGATTGAATATTACCTTCTAGTGGGCTAAATCCATCGGTTTTTGAGGATTAGTTTGAAAATGTGCTATCCCTTTAAGTCACACTGTAAACCGTACACCGACAATTATCCTACAAAATTATTGACAAAATCAACCGACGATTGTCACCTCCAATATCCTGCGATATCCAACGAATTTGAAGGTTCTCCACCGACATCGAAACAGATGCTTTGTATGCAAATTAACTAAACAAAAACTGTTGAATATTGATTAATTTTTTCGATTAGTGATTGCTTGACTTTTGGGCAGCCTGTATTATTGTGCGGCAAAACTATGATTTATTTTGACATAATTTAATTAATTACCTACATTTTTGATAAAACTTAAGCTATAATTCATCGTTATTCATTTTGCCGCTTTTTGTCAGATTTTGTAGGTGTTCAGTGGCAATCATCCTACAAGAACTAATAATGACCGACAAGATAGATTTTGTAGGATAAATGTTTGTCACTTGTCAATCAACGGTTTGCAGTGCACAAAAGGACTTAAATTGAAAAGGATTTGCATTGAAAAGAGCTACAGCAAAATGCAAAACGGGATTTAACGCTTACTATAGGCTTACATCATGTGTTCCTCAGAAGAATTCAAATACAGCTTAAGTACGTGAAATATCAGGTTTTCATTTCCGGTCATCTTTGATGATTGAGGACTTACAATCATAACACGACTTACTATTATTAATGTCTGTGTTACATTTAGTGCTATCAAATTATATTTACTTTAATAGTCCACTGCCGTGTGAAAATTTCTCAATTTGCTTTATAAAAGATTTTGAACAACTTGTCTTGCTGCCTGTCTTTTCCTAAGAATATGTTTTAAGCCTGACCAATCTTGGTGATATTTGCATTATGTAGCACGTTGCTTTCAAATATTTCTTTATCCGCATCAGGTCTAAGAAATACTAGACTTTGCTGCACTTTTTCAGTGGCAAGCGTATAGGGAATGTAATGAATCATCCTTAATACATTGAAAAATGTCGCGTCTGCGAATTATAAACTATAACAAAGATGATATTGTCAATTATCGACTTCTCTTTATGCTGTCGCATGATATTGCATTTAGTCGCGGCTGTGTGCATAAGAGTCAATCACATGACATCATGTAGAAGTTTCGTTGACGCTATGAAGTCAGAATACACTATTTCTGTTTTCTGTAAATAACTGGCTTCACATCGAAATTTAGCGAAACAATAGCCAAACTTGTTTTCATGACCCAAGTTTTTGGAACCTTTGCTGGATCACCCAAGGTTACCCAAATCCAAGGTTAAACCCAAGGTTTAACCTTGATGAAAAGACAGGTTGTAGCAATAATAAGACACTACATTATTTTAGTAGTGGAGTCGAAGGGACGAAGACCTAATAGCAAGCTGGAGCAGTGACACCTCCCCAGGCGGACAGACCCGAACCTTGCACCTTCTGTCCTTTCTGTACCGAACGTGGCCCATAACCAACAAAGATATCCTTCCACCTACAGTGTGAGCGGAGATCACTCTCCAGGCGGACAAACTCGTATCCTGGACCTTCTGCACCTCATCACCGAAGTGCGCCCGTAACCAAATGAGCTATACTGTCATCTACAATTAGAGGAGTGGCATTTCCGCCAGGCAGACTCGAGCCGTGCACCTACGCACCTTCCCACCGAAGTCCGGACCTTAATCAACTGAGCTGTGCTGACATCTACAATTAGAGGAGCGGCACCTCCCCATGCGGACAGACGCGCACGCTCTACCTTCTGTACCGAAGCATGGTCCTTAAGCAATGTCCTACCACCTAGAGTAGTAGGATGTGTTATATTAGATAAAAAATTGTTACACTAGCATTCTTACTAGGAAATAATTTTGGAATGCTGAAAAATGAGGTTGTTGATCATAAAATGGGGGTCGAATAACAATGTATACTTAGTACACCGTTGTAGCTGAAAGGTGCTGTAGCGGGAAAAATCATTGTAAAGTTGTCGAAAGGAAAAGTTGAGGAAATGAAAATTAATAGTGAAATCACAGCGATAGTGCATTCGCAGACTGCGCCACCTTTTATAGTTATAAAAATGAAATCATGAGGAAAAAAGCTATGAAAAGATAGTTTGTGAAACCTACGAAGGGTTCCAGCCCGCCAACAAGCCTGTTTGTAAGTAGGACGCATTTCGATTTAAATTGAACGAATTGTGATGCTTGTCTCCGAATGATGCAGTGTTTTGCATTTTCAGAGAGTATTACGTTCCGTGTGTTCTATTTTGACAATGAATTCATACCGGACGTCAATCCGTACTTATTTGAAAGAAGCGGTCTTGTCCATGATTCGAGATTCATTCAATTCAAATCTTATGATCCATCACTCGTTCCTGGAGCTTACAACAGTTTTCTCAACGTACGACGTATTATCGCAGAGCAATTCGGTGGAGAGACAATTCACGACATTATAACCGGTCGAATCGATGATCGAGTTTATACCTCGCGCTTTGGGCGATTCTTTATGGGAGATGGTCGTTGGCTATATGTTCCTAGTCGAGAAGCGTATCCAGTGTTCTGTACAAAGGATTGTTCTTGTGGTAGTTATTGGAAAGATGACAAATTAACATATGAGAATCAACACCCAGAGAATTACATACGAACTAAAGCCAGCAGCAAACTGTTCAAGCGGAAGGCCTCTGCTCAAGGGTTTGTGAAATACTACAGATATTCAAGTAACAACATCCTTCAGGATCGTGTATTGATATTAGCCAGGAACTGTACAACAGTGTTGTTCATCAGAAAGCTGACTCCATCTTTAGTGGATCTCTATGTGGATTATTCAGTTTAACAGTGAAAAGGATGAGCTACAATGAAAGTAAGCATTATCAATGCAGCAGCAGACAGTCTGTCGCCAGCATGGGTTGTGTAGGAAACGAGGCGCCTAAAAGGAGCACTATTGTTTGAACAAATAAATAACTGTTTGTTACAAAGAATAATTATACTCGTACATCCTCCCAATTAATATCGTAAGTGGATAACACAAAAAACACAGAAGGATGATAAGCTCTTCACGCTTTTTTAGACAATTTATACAATTAAAATTCAAGTAAAATCCCTGCCGACATGCCGATAAGCGATCATGTCATGAATAAGAACTGCAGTGCAGTTGAGATCTTAAAAAACAATATGATTGTGTCTGCTAACATTACAGAGATCAGAATGAATCGACAGCTGCAATTGCACACATGTGGCAAGAAGCAATTCAGAATGTGCGAAGAACAGCTGCCACAAATCTACGCGTCTGCCGAGTTCTGCCCTGTTCTTGCTCTTCTCAGAGACAGGATCAAAGAAAAACTAAATGCAAATCGAATCGGTAGTGGTGCTGTTTTCAAAACAGCGCCTAGTAGACTGAAGTTGTCGTCGTAGCCTTCGGGTGCATCACAATGCAAAATCCTCTTTCCGTGCAGAGACTCGTTCTGGCGGCCGAAATATGAGTGCAAGAAGTCATTGAATAATAATTTTTACGATCTTTCGTTCGATAATGAGAAAAACTGAGAAAAACCGGTTGGGGGAGGGGGTGGCAGAATCTCATTATAGGCAAGCGAGGTTAGACTGAAGATAAGAAAATTCATGATTAGTTGTCCATCAAACAAATCGGTTGTTATAGTAACAGCTGTGTTATTTGTTTCTTACTGTTGAAAGAGTTTTAAAATATTCAATAAAAGAACCCTGAAATGCAATTAGCATCAATTCGGTTGGCCTGCACGTATCGAATTCCATTGTCTGCTTCCCTTTTGTTGTCATGCTCACGTTTCTTTTCGAAAGTTTTCTAAAAACTTGAGAACTTTCATTAAGAACATTCACTCCCCATGTAATGATCCCAAATGCCAATAAAAACATTATTAATACGAAGATTAAGTGATATCTAGCCTTCAATCATTAGTGTATATGTATTACATGCTATTTAACTACTATATAATCGAAAGTTCGATGAAATGTCTTAACCCTTAACTAATGCGGTGAGGTAATAAGTTTCCAAGGCTACATTCAACAATGTCTTATTTTTTCCTACCAATTGATGAAACCAGTTACTGCGTGTTTTCTTTTAGTTATGCTCAGGCATCGTCAAGATGGTATCACAAGCAGTTGCGAAATGTCATATCGAGAGCACAAGCAAAGACAAACTAATTTTACATCTGTAATTGTTCTATAAAATAAGTCATTCCTAAGCAGATTGTGGTTGCTAACGACAATCACCTTACTTCAGTTAGCTGACTGGTTGCGGCCTAAACCCACCTGCACACCCGGCGGGAAGCCCTTTAACCCTTATCCGTATGAGTAAAACCGACTGCTTCAACCGTATACGTAGCTACAATTTGTACCTATAGATAATGAAGTTGTTCTAACCTATATTACTGCGTAATAAATCTATCTAAATATCAGATATAGATTTTATGTCTTCACTGACTGCCTATTGTAATAGATATTGCATACTAGAATTTAACATAGATATCACATACTAAAGCTTAACATAGATACAACGTGTTTTTGAAATATCAAATTATAAATCAGTAAGTTTTCAACCAATAACTGTTGAATGCTTATTAATACTTTACTTTTTTTCTATAATCAATAACCATTTCAACCAAGAAAATGGCGCTGATTGGATTAATTTATCAAAACCATTCAATTTATGCATCAAACACAACAATTTCATTATGAAAATAGCATGGATTCTGCAACAATATAACAATAACTAGGTGTCTACCGGTGCATCGTGCACATAAAGAAAAGTGAAAAAAACGAACTCACGAGCGAGACAAGCACTTGCATACTTTCTGTATCATGCGGTGTTGTGGACAAACAGCTTTGAAACAAATGTCACAGTGTTCTGCTGCTCTTGTAGCAAATATTGCAGTGCCAACCGTGTTTTCTCCGTGACGACTAAATTCAGTGTTTAGTTCGTGAAAACCGAGCAACAACCCAGCGTCGATTATCGATTTCGGTAGCTTCAAATTTCTTACATGACGTTGTAGACCGTTATCTTCCACTAATTGGAAAGATAAGGTTTTCAGAAATTGTCTTCTGGTCAATGTTGGATGATCCGTCTTCATCAGTACGAAGTCGTTGTACGCCGCAGCATCGAGCATGTTATAAAATATAATCATAGGCCATCTGACACTCTTACGTCTACAAGTGAATTCCTCAATATTTTGATCAAGTTGATCAAAGTCAGCTTTTCCTCGATTGTAATCGAGGATCATGGCAGGTTAGTTGCTCTTTTCACCAGCAATGGCCAAATTTCCGCAATGGCTAGAACTCAATGGCATAACATTTTTGTTCTTCTTCGGAATGTGGGACACCAAAACGATTTTATTTACATGATCGTGAGCGAATATGTTTGAACCCACCTCTCGTCTTTTGGATTCAAGCTGCTCAGGAATTTCACGTCGATGAGACCGGATAGTTCCCAACAAGGTAATATTTTGCTGAAGGAGAGTCACTGCGAGGCTGTGAGAAGTGAAAAAATTGTCAGTCACAATTTCTCTTCCTATAGAATAACATGGTCTGGAAAGTTCAGTAACCACATCATGACCAAGATTGCGGTGAGGTGCGGCATTTCGCTCCCGACCAGTGTAGATGATAGCGTTAAGAGCAAATCCTGTGCAGGCTTCAGCAAGCCAAAGCACCTTGAGACCGTATTTTGACGGCTTGGATGGGATGTAGGTGCGTCCCATCCAAACTGTTTCCAAACATCATTGACAGGCGCAAGTTTATCACTTTCTAGGCGTTGTGGCGGTGAGGGATAGTTGTCAAAACGTACGCATCGTAGAAAAAATTTAAAGTGATTTAACGACATTGTTGCTCGGAAAATAGGCCTTCCTTCTGTTGCATTCCACAGTTCATTCAAGTCAGTCATGCTGTCACGATGAAGTCCGGCTCTAAGCAATAGTCCGATGCATGCTCGTACTTCATCGTAAAGAAAATTCGTCATGAAGTTTCGAACATTTGGCAGTATACGTCGAAGATCTGTGGCTTTTCTATTGGCCGTATTCATATCTTTTGTTCGATTTCTTCAATCACGTCTCCGTTCATACACTGGTAAAGGAATTCAGAAGCCTGAGAAAATTAACTTTCAGTCTAAGTGTTAGTCATTCGCACAAAATGCAGATGGTAAATAAATATTTGCATTTAATCTGTCATCTTCAATCTAGCAATTACATGCACATATTTCCAAATTTGGTTGATGTACGTGTATGCGGAAAAATTCCAATATCCTCTTTTTAACTTAAAGGAATGATATGACAAGTTCAGCTCGTATGAAGTGAAATCAGAAATGAATAGACATGAATATTGCAAATTACCCTATAGGTAGAAAATGAATCTACGTATACGGTAGAGGGGTTATGCACTTGGTCCACTAACTTGAGCAGCAGATGAGTTGGCAATATTTTTACACATTATTCCAAACCCATAATTAGACATCATTCTATGATGCCTTAGACCTGCGATCAAAACTAAGATATCAGCACTTCCTTGAAATATCAATAATTACAAAATGTACCTACATATGCTGATAAGGGTTAAGAAGTGAAAAAAAGTGCAGCCAAAAGTAATGGTATATTTCAATACTGCTTACCTAGCTGTGTTGAAAAAATGTGTCCCTTAAATTTCTCTATGCCCCCTCCAGAGAAAAAATATATAACAATCTATTTGTCAAAAAAACTGCTATTTTTTCCTATATTAAAATTTTTTTTTGGATTGGATTGTGCAGACAAAAAAAAAGTGGCAGCATAACTAATAGTATATATCAACTATGACTGCTTGGAGGTATTTGAAAAAGCATATCTTAAGGTGCCTCTATGCCCTTCTAGCCAGAGAATCATAGATATCGACTTTCATGATTGGTAGGCCTTCTCAGTGACTATACAAATTAGTATTTGAACGAACAGTGTGTGAGCAGTGTGAAAATGTGCAGACATAAATAATAATACATTTCAAACATTCTGGATTAATGGTTTTTAATTATGCTTGTCTCTATAGTCATAGATATCTATGATTTCACTATGAGCCTTATCTTCCATAACGTTTAATTTGAACGTTTTTTTCATGACCTGAAAACATCAGAATGTGACTCAAGAACAAATAATCCTTTACTGAGTATCAAAACGTAGAATTTCAAATGTGAATCACAGAATTATGGAACGTCGAAATTAGAATTATACAGAAATCATAAATGTCGTCCATTGTATCGCACAACACAAGTTAAGAGTTTTTCGGAGTACTGGCGATGATTCAGTCTCACTTTGCCTCCATGTTCCCAAATAGAGCTGACATCGAAATGCACACTCTCGGATTGCTGCTCGCTGTATAATCCTAAGCCAGACCTTTTGAAGAGACAAAACTGAGGTACTCGTACATGTACAAATGTTACGTGAGCAGAGGTTGTCGTGGGAATCTGTAATCTTTGGTACGCATCGAAGAACGCGTCGATATTTTCTTTGAATTTTTCTCGATCCCAATAATTGCCGAAGCACGAATTCACGACACGATTGAATTTTCTAAAAGTGTCAGCAAATTTTGGAAGTTCCGGGTCAGAAATTTCTGCCGGCATGTATTTCCATTCATTTCACCTGAATGCACAATGATTTAGTCAGTTCTGTGCAATATTTGGACACTTTTCCTGAAGTGCTTTGAATAATCTGTTTGTTATGCGTAGCAAGAGATGAAGCTCTGGGGGTGGCAGAATATTAATAAATATTTCATGATCGTCACCATTTAAAAGAGGCTCATGAACGGAATTTTTATGTTCCTTCGCGTCAACCTTGCCACTTTTTTTGAAAGAATCGGATTGAAGCTTTACTGAGCCCATCTGGCCTATCTGGCCGCAGGCCAAGAATCAACAAGTCTCCAAACAGACTAACATTCTTCATTCAGCGAGTGTTAGGAACATCAGGCTAGATGTGCACCGAGACCATCTGCACAAGCGCATCAGCGTCAGGTCGCAGGATCTGGACGCTGCAGTTTGGGATAGGAAGTGCAAGATTATGTGCAGCCGCTGTGGCCTGTTTGTCTGCAAGGACTACCAAACCTTTACCATTGGACCGCGAATTTGCAATTTCTATCTCGAACACCGTCTATCTAGGTATGAAGTGAAACACCGACGAACCGATGATACTTGCCCTGCTGTGATTCCTCGCCTTGTGCGTCGATCTTATTTATCAAAACATGCATTGAGAAGTTTTTCTTGAAACAATGCAAAGCTGCTTCTATGAAAATTTGAGACAAAGCGTTAACGAGCAAAATTTCCGTAGACCATTATGTACTAATCCATTCGGCGAGAGGAGATTCTCAACCGCACACGATGTCTAGAATTCCTGCAAATTTCGTTTGGAATTGTTTTTTAGAAATATAGTTTTCATGTTCAAGTAACTCGCGAAGAATAGTAGTAATGACATATCTACATGTATATTACAGTCTGTTTCCTAAATCGTTGCACAGCACAAAAAAATTCTTATGTCTTTTGTATATTCTCATCAAATTTAATGGCATGCTGACAATCGATCAATGAATTTATTTGCTTGGTCAGCTGAGACACTTGGTTCAGGAAACATTATGGTGTGGCTTGCCTAATCAAATGAAGTAATTAGTGATTGTCTACTTTGTTACTTTCACGATGTTATTTCACATATCAATATCATGTTGGCCCACGTGTCACTCATTCTCTTTTTCATTATTGATGAGCTGCTCCATTTATCAGACGCAAAGCAAGCGTCAGCATTCCTACGGCGTGAAGGAAATGCTATTGTTTGCTTTGAGCAGGTGCAGAGACGAGACAAGCCCTTGTCTGATCCGATATTCGAATTTCTTCTGACCTCAAGTGATGGAAATGATGACTCACGCATTTTGAAGTTTGTCAGGGAACGGATAGGCCGATTTTGATAAAACTTACATATTCTTGGAGCTGAGAACACCAGCATTATATTAAATCCAAACTCGAAAGCACCAGCGTTAATAAAACAGAAGTTGTTAAGTTGTGTGCAGTTGACCGTTGTTGAACATTGTTAACGCGAAAGTGGCGTAAAATTAGGTAAAAGTGTAAATTGAATGAAATTTCACAAATTGATGTCCGAATTCAAAAAACAATTGTATCATCTGAAAGCTTAACACGAGCCTGATTCAATGGTGATAATCTCAATTTTCTGTATTACGTAGTTTCGTCTGTAGGTGTCGGATTAAAAAAATCTTGTGAGATTTTTTGGCAACAATTTTTCGGTAGAACTTATTAGTATTGTATCTTTTTGTACATTCAGCCAATCCTAAAAACCGTGTATCTAGATGAAGCTGACTGATAGTTCATGCTGTCTGCCAACTTTCAAAAAATTCTGTCGTCTTCATGTTGAAATCCTACATCAAAGAAGCGCTCAATTTTTTTCATGAGGCCTACTGACCACACATGAAAACGAAATATATGCCAAAATAATCATGGAATATAAGGTTTCATATGGTATATCGTTTATCAAAATTGATCCAGAACTTCAACATGAAAATTACATTTGAAAATAGCTTAGCTTTTTTGTGCAATTATTTATGAAACGGTCTGTACTTGAAAGCAAGCACGGAGCTGATGATTTAAACTTCTGTTGATTGCAATAATACCATCCACTTGCAATCTTCATATGTTAGCATGTTTTGAAAGTTTGAAAATTACAGTTTCTTTGTCAAAGGCAAAGTTGGTGCTATCGCGGATTCATGAATTACTCAACTAGCAACCTTAAGCGATGAAGGAGGTGGCCATGGAAAACAACAGATTGAGACTGCTCTCGAAAATATTTGCCTAGTCAACGGAAGAAGCTATCATTGAAGGTATAATACGTCGTATCACTATTTTGAGGGTAGAAGAACAAGCGGTACATTTTCAAAGGCTTTGCTATAGTCGAGAAGCAATGTAACGATGTCTTTAGCTGATCATATTTTATAGCAAGAAAATTGTAGAAATCCAGGTGATATGTTTCACTTGACCCCTGCTTCATGAATCCATTTGCATTAGCTGATACAATACACGTACAAACTTCATCGATGTCCTGACTTTCGAGATTTTTTCGGAGTTTGTTTTCAAATTATGGCAGCCTAGGGAAATTCTGATGAGGAATTAGCTTACTTTATGTCCAAAACATAAAAGAATTTTAATTTACCACAGTTGCAACTGTGACGTGCAATCTTGAGTTCTGAATGCAAAGTGAGTATGCATTGCGTCTTGCAAGCAATAAAAACTGCAGTCTAGTCTGGCGCAATTTGAATTTCAAAGCCGAAAGACGAAAATGCAAAAAATAAAAGTATTCATAATACTTCGAGCATCAACATTTACATTTCAGTGTTGTCGAAATCACATGAACAGTAGACTGTGCACCATTAAACGGCTAAAATATGTTTTAAAGTTCATCAGTTGAAATCCGTTGCTATCAGATAAACAGCATCAAAATTTGCAGATATTTTCTGCTCAGACTGTAGAATACTCATTGAATATCGAAAGAGAATGACATCTATTATGCCATTAACCCATTAATTACCACGGTCGACATTTGTCGACCATGCTGAAAATCAAGAATATTTTGTGGAAAATGGTACATGTATATATCTATGAAGATCAGTGAAGGAATATCACAATCAAGTCTCTGTCAATATAAATTAGGCGTTTATTTCAAATTCCTAACTATTTTCGCTTTGAAAAATCCTCCTTGTAGGACTGCATCATGTCTTTCATTTTTTTACATTTTTGAGCACTATTTTTATTTGAATTATTTGAGGTAGTTGCCTTCTTCATCGGTTAAAATTACAGACTCTTTACATCCAAAACACCGTTCGTGCCTTTAGAATTTCATTTCCGCAAGCATTAGTTCAATAATTTATACTTGATATTGTATGGTCGACAAATGTCGACTGTGGTAAATCTCCGGAGAAAATAGTTAATCGTAAATTTCCGATACTGGCTGCGGTAAATTTGAAACACTTCGTTTTATCATATATAATGACGATTTCTGCTTCAATTGCGTACGCGCATGTCGTGCAGCAATTGTATTTGGATATGAACAGGCGTAAATTGCAACTAAAAGTGTGACGTAAGACTGTGTGAGGATGGCAAATTTCCAATGATTTCTTCCCTCACCGATGATAGGCTACATCGTGAGTCACTCGCGCGGATTTCGTGTGACGTCACAAACTCTAGGAACTAATGCGCCAAACAAGAAGCATTATATTTCAGTTTTTGACTTCATGCCGAAGCGAAAAAAGCTGTTTCTCCCGATTTTGTACCTAGAAAATCCATGCGCTTAGTGCTCATAGGCAAGCAGGAAAACATTTCATTCAATCGAACTTGATCGCCAGCGAAAATGTGCAATGTGCAAAAAACAAGTACGACGCAAGTGTCGACAGTGTGATGCAGGCCTTCACATCGATTGTTTTTCTACGTAGCATGATAGACAGCAAGCAACCTTTTCTGAAAGCTACATGTAGAGATACAGTTTAAGGATTTTTATCACATTTTGTATTCAATGAAAAAATGTGATCTGTACAATTTTCAATACATTAAAATATAATGTGACGTCAATATCTCACAATAACACTAGACTATCAATTGAATTATTACCATAAAGCTTACTGAAAAAGATAAAAAGTTTTTGAAAAACCTGAAAAATTCGGATATTTACCATGGTCGACATATGTCGACTTTTCTAAATCTTGGATAATTTATGATCTCAGTACATGATAAGATAAAGTAGACATGAACAAAGTATAAATGCAATTTTCAATAAAAGAATCCAGCCAAAACTTTTTGAAAAATATTTGGAAAAGAACGGAAACAGATGAATATTTCTTTCAAAAATCCGGATATTTACCATGGTCGACATATGTTGACTTTTTTAAATCTCGTCCAATTTATAAATTATGCAAATGATTAGGTAAGGTAGACATAAAACAATGTAGAAATGCTTAAACCTGTTTTAATTTTGAAGAGTTGGAAAATCTCTAGCTGTTTTCTGTTGAATAGTATGGATTCGATTTTGCTCAAGACAAAACAGATGAAAATTACTACTACTAAAATTGCATTAAAATTACTATTAGAAAATTGTTAATCTACAGTGTGACGCAGCCGAATGACATGCTGATATGCTGTCTCACTGTCGACATCACTTGGAGATGTGAATCAACTGAAGCTGTGTCTAATATGAGGAGTTTAGCTTCATAAGCCAGCATCAACGACCATGAGCTATCTGGCCTGTTCTTTTTTCATTTCTAGCTTGGAAAATCGTTGTGAAAATCGTTTCTCTGGTTCGTTGGGAGGCAATTTTTCATTCACCTGCTCTGCTGCTGTAATAGTAATCCGTTGTTCGAAGATGAAGCATTCTGATTATACACTGAAGTTCGTGGGAATGTTGAAGCTTCCGTCTCTATCCATCGATGGAATTTAAATTTTTATGTTTTTCCAAATGCAATTATTGTTCCATCAAAATGGAATTGAAAATCATGAAAATTTCCATAGATACTGTGAGTCAATCAGGAGTAATACTGGTTATTCTTATTTTTGGAGTGTAGCCTCGACTCAAGATTTTTTGAGGAATATTTCTAACGTGAACGTCCACTCTATGCAAGTTTTTGACTTCTCTACTTTTTATACAAACTTAGATCAAGGTGCTATCAAGAATAATATTTTTTTCCATCCTTGATCTCACATTCAATTCCACTAATCGTAGATACTTGTGTGTAGGATATGAGAAGTCGTTTTTCTCTAAAATCAAATATAAGGGGTATTTTTGTTATGACGTGGACTCTTTTAAGAAGGCTATTGATTTTATAGTGTCTGAAGTCTACATTTCTTTTTCCGGTTATGTGTTCAGACAAATTCGAGGAGTACCAATGGGAGGGAATTGCAGTCCTTTACTTGCCGACTTGTTTCTGTTAAATTGCGAATTTGCTTTTATGAAACAATTGGTTAAAATAAAAAGTTTGGACTAGCTAAATTATTGTCAAACACTTCGAGATATATAGACGATATATGTGTAATAAATTACAAGCATTTCAATACCTTAATTCCAAAAATTTACCCAGTGGAGCTTCTTGCAGATAGAAACAGAGTCAATGACAAAGCCGTTGTTTACCTCGATGTGAGACTCCAATCTAGTAGTGACGGTCTTCGAACCTCAATATATCATAAAGTGGAAGATTTTGATTTCCCTGTTGTTCTGTTGACATTTCCAGACAGTGCAATACCTTATAACATGGGAATTAATGTATTTGCCGGCCAGGTTTTACGTTATTGTCGCATCTGCTCGCATCTTGAAGATCTAATTAAACGAATTAATATGACACTTTTTGTGATGAGCAGCAGAGGATATTGTAAGTCTAAAATGAAGGCATGTACTGAGAAAATGCTAACCGGTCATAACAATTTTCTAATCAAATTTGGATATTTCTCAGCCAGGCAGCTGACATCGCAGTGCGCATTTTAAACAATAAAATTAACACTGTTTGTTTGTTTTCTTAGCATTTTTTTTTATTGGTTATACCATTTCAGTATTTCACACATATATTTTAGTTTGTTTTGGTTGTATCCGTCTTTTGCGGTTGTTTTGTTTTTGTGTTTACTATTACTATCAGTATTACTTATTATTACACATATCATTACTGTATTGATTTTAGAATGCCAGCCGCATATAAGTTTATGCGGGGCCCCGCCCGCCTGGGCTTGAGCGTTCAGGTAGAGGGGCCGAAACGCGACTAGGCGGGTACCTGCTGACGACTGGCTATTGTTTTATTTGTTTTAACGTTCTTTTTTTTTTAATCGCTAACTGCCCTAGTGTGATGAATGGACTGTGTCAGTTACTGGTCTCCATGGGGTTGACATGGTGATTACTAAGTGTCTATTTATATATAAGTTCCTAATCAATCGAGCCTGAAACTTTGACCAAGGAGATCACTTGTTAAGCGGCCTTGTACGATCTCGTACACTTAAGGGTGAAGTCCAACCCGTATAGCGCTATGTTATGGACCCCCGGGAAGGTCCGCCCGGCACGCAATCAGATCCGTCAAGTCTTTGTGCTTAAAGACCTTCATGCATTCATGCATTTGTCGAGGATCACAAGTCAAAGGACCATTAGGGGTAAGGTCCAGCCCCGCTTTAGAAGCGCTGATTGAAAAATGGACTAGTGGGAAGGTCCTCCACACCGATCTCGTCAAGTTTGGCTCTAAAATGTAGTCCTAGGATAGTCAAAAGTTTGACGCGCCTTGAACGTTTAATGTCTGCCGGTGGGAACGCACCACCTGTCCTCTTAAGGGCAAACCTTAAGTCTTATTAACTATAAGTTTATTAAAATTATGAAACATTTAGATGTCGTTATGGGAATGTCCCAGCTTCAAATGGAATGAATTCTACATCATTTCCTGGTAAACACATTTGCCGGATAATTACTAATTTAATTTCAGTAATTTAATTTAAAATACATGGGCGCTGAAGCGTTTGATTTGAATTAAATGAGGAATCAGAATCAAAGAGAATTTTGTTGTTGTAAAAGGATGCAATCTGTATTATGTAAAGTTGTCTAGCATTTGAGGCGGAAGCATCCAGGAAGAAAAAATGAATTTACAATCAGAAATAGATTGACTCGTTGTTATTTAAACCTCATTTGCGGATGGACATGAATAATCTTTGAAATCATCGTTTTTGTTTATACATTATCAAACATTATAAATTCCCAATAAATATAAACATTAGACAGTGAAGACGACCAAATAGTTTTCGCATAGCCAGGAATTTCCCAGTGGCTAAAGACTGCGTCGGGTTTTTTAGTGGCTAAAAAACAAAACGTGGCCCAGCTTGTTTGTGTCGGCCCAACGTCAGTTACTGTACGCGTCCAATACACAGCCTAACGCTCATCCAACACCTATCAGATTTTTGTTTTACATAGTACTCTTTAAATATGTTAATAGTATACTTGTTTGCCCTTTCTATATTATAACAAAAATGAATATCACAAGTTTGATAACACTATCGAACCTCTTATTTCTCCTCCTTCCTCTTTCTCACTTTCTCACCACTATGAAACAAGAGCGGAACAACAAGAACAACTGTACTTCACTTCGATACTTCAATGTCTATTATAGTAGGTTTCATACAGCAGAGCAGTAGGTGACATGCCACGCGTAATTCACGCGTAATTACGGATCACCCCAAACATCCGTGGTTAAAGACATTCTATTCTTCTACCCGCGTACATACGCGCTGCACTAAGAGTCAGAAATCACTTGATCTGATGCTGTTAAAACATGGGGAATGTTTATGAATACGCGCGGGCGAGCGTTTATAGTTTGCGCGTCGTCTACGGTTGTCTGCGTTGCCGCTGGAACCACGGATGAACCGCTAAGCATGTTCTGTCTTCCCTGAGCATGAAATTGAGGTCCAATCACATTGTTTAGCCTCTGATACATGCAGACACATGAGACGCAAAGTCCTTATAACAGGACTGCCGACAGATGTTGCAGCAATGTCACGCATAGCCATGGATGTTTAGGGTCATGTGTAATCACGCGTAATTGAGCGTGAATTACGCGTAATTGAGCGTGACATGTCACCTAGTGGAGGAATTGACACCCATAGGCGCTTCCTCTTCTTCCACAGTTCCAGTCATTCGCGTAATGTAAATAGGACCCTTCACCTCTCTTTCCGCGACGTTCTCAGCGACTTGCTGGCGCTGTAGGGATTCTGGAAGACAAAAATGGAAAATTACAGCAGGATGCATTAAGAAATATTAGAAAAAATTAAAACGTAATTTTAACAAATGAGAAGCAATTTTTAAATACATTTCTTGGGTTTACCAATTTTGCAATATGTTAATAAATCTTTTTTTCAACAAATCCAATACAGTTAGGGCTAAATTAAGAGCACGAGTCTCAAGTTTTTCCTGAGGTTATGTTTGACTGATTTTGAGATTGAACGGGTGACTTCTAGATTCGAGAAATTGAAGCTATCTATTATCGAAATAAATAAGTTTTTCTCTGAAATTATGGAGCATAGCGAATTTTGAAATTATGAAGTATGTTCTTTGGAGTTATTCTTAAGTTATCCTCATAAAAAGATTGATTGTCTACATGTGCATGAGTTTTAGTGAGGCCATTCCAGGTGTAATGTGTAATGCTTCCAACTGTCACTGATTTCTCAAGTATCAAAAGATATTTGTGCTGCCCAATATTTCAGTTCTCTTCATCAAGGACAACAGGATGAATACACGGACAGGCAACAGATTTCAGCTTATGTAACCTACAGCTGTAGGCCTACTTATTCTCATTATGTACATAAATTGACATCTATCATATGTCCGTGTATTCATTATGTTACCCTTGATGATGAATGCCGAAACATTGAGTAGTTAGCCTATAATCCAGTTGAAATTGAACATATCATACCTACTGTACGTACCTATTTATTACTGTAAGAAATAAATTAATTAATTTCCAAAATTCTAAAATGGAAATCAATAATGTATGTCTATATCCAATAAATATCGGTATTTCTACATACATACAGGAACAGAAAATCGCTAAGTTAACCTATAAACAATGTTATTCGTGTTTCTACGAAAGAAAGGCATGGGAGGAGGATGACAATTGCAATTTTACTTGCATTATTTTTTCACCATTGTAAAATTTGTATTGTTTATTTAGCTTGTTGAAATTGCATGTCCATGCTTATCTACTCACTCACACCACTATAATGATAAAATTAAGCATACTTATCTGCAAAATATTACATGGACTTTCTTGCAAAAATTCTGATTTAAACCGGACTGCTCTGTGAAATGCAGCATGTGATTGAGCAGAAGGCTTGTCTACAGTATCAAAATATGATGCCGAGTCATGGATATCAAAGGCTATCTTACATTGATTCTTCATTAAACAATCTTAACACAATCTTCACTCGATTGAACGATAGGATTAGAAGTGCTACACAACAATATTCCATATTTATGCTACCATAGATTAATCAATTGCAGAATATTTTCAGTGATTAATCGGATATTTATAAATGAATGAAACGTGAAGAAAAGACGCACTTGATTTCAAATAATATCAGATGATACAAAAATAAAAATAATCAATTATTTTGTGATTACATCGCATATCCATTTTGCAAACTATTTAGTAGGCCTATAGTGATTATTTTCTTTCACGAACTTTGTATTAACATTCAAAATCACCAGTTGAGTATTCACTTGAATATTGTTTAATGAGTAGTATGGAAGATGTTGCGATAAACATTGAATATGTAATTACAATGCAAGTTTTTTTTACCATCATAATTATATCATTATCACTGTTATTATTATTTTCCATCCTATTATTGCATAAATTATTTCTGCTGAAAATTGAAAATGAAACCAGAATGCGTACCATATTATGAATTTCCATCTTTTGAAAGTTGAACAAGGAACTAAAAACACATAATATTTACCGACTGTTATCATTTCATAATTTCAACCAATTTAGTATACCGGAATATGTAAGTTCATAAGAGCAGAAAACCACATATCCTTCGACTTTGTAAACACAGTGCAGCAATGCACGCGTATGCTGCAGTGAATTGGGGAACCACTTAATTGAGAAATAGCCAAAACTAAGAACTAGCTAGTACTACTTTGATGAACTAGTCCCATACTTTAGCAAGAATGGCAGCTTAATCTTATCAGTATAAAAATATCTGCTACATTGAGAAGTGATAAAACGTGTTTGAAGAAAAACAGTGGAAAGTTTCGGTTTGCGTGTGTTTTTCTTTGAGTATAAGCACAATTATACCTTTAGTATCATTATTGATATATTTTCATTGATATATATATATAACATTTATTGATGCATTTTAATATTTTGGGTTGTTCGCAGTGTTTTGAGCCAGTTCGGAGTAACAGTACCAAATCTAAATTTTAAAAAAGTTGAGATGCAGTAGCTATTTTATATCAATTTTTGAAATGAAGTCTCTATTTAAGCACATGTTTTTATAAGTGATGAGATGAAGCTGTCTTTCATACTAAAGTAAGGGACTATCTTCATTGATTCATTCAGGGACTACGAAACAAGAGTAGGTCTACATGAAGGCTTTCAGTTTCAACATATTTTTACTAAGATGTTTACTTGTTATTTCATTATTATTTTTATGTTACGCATCACAAATTTTACCCTGTAATTGAACATATTTGAGCATTTGAAAATTGAATACTCTCCTACTGTTTGAGGTATTTTGTTGTTAATTATAGCTACAATATATTGTTGTCTATGTCGATCTTCATCAGTGGAAAACTAAGTAATAAAACTACAGTGCATGTATTTTTCCACTTAAATCTAGATATGGCTCGAGAGACGAAAATATTCAACTTACGATTAATCATTGTGCGAGAATGCGTAAGTTTCAGAAAATTCAGCATACATTATGAGTTACTGACTCTCTCCGAAAGGGCACATTTTACGTATAGCGGCTAGTAAACTTGAACAGTTCCTACATCCCAGATATTACTTTTAGAATCTTGCACATAATGAAGTGATGACCTACCTTAGAAATATGCACCAGATAATTGAAAGGTTTACAGCAGCGAATGGAGCAGAAGACCACAGAGAAGATTGGACAGAGAGATTGAATAAAGGATTTTTCAAAGTGAGATAGTTTGCTGTCACCGTTATAAAATTCTCCAATGTTTTAGCGAAGTTGCCCAGGGGGTGAGAGAGTTTATCCATGTTTTGAAAGTGTTCATGGCAGAACAAAGTATCCGGACACTGTCGATCAACGTTTATTGGTCTTCAGCTCAAAATCAATAGAAAACATGAACTACCGCAATACAGTCTTCACACTTCAATCACCTCACATTTGACGTACAACAGACTTTCTAATTTCACTTACCTCACACAGGCTGCCGTTAAGCACTTTACATCCACCGATGGCTGGACGCCGAGGGACCAGCCTTTATATTTGCAACTTAATTTGTGATTCTTGACGAATAAACTTACGGAGAGAGTCCGGATATTTTGTTCTGTCTTGAAGCGAAGTTATATAACCTCTGCACTGCAAATTTCATGAATTTTCCACAAAGCGAAGAATGTGTTCACTTTTCGTGCCCGAAAGCTTGTCTCCACTAGCCGATACGATGTGATCCACAGTTTAGCCAATCAGAGTGCATCTCGGAGATCACCTAGCCAATCAGATGGTGGTCGTTAATCTGAATACCACACAATTTTGTAGTACGAAAATGCAAGGATGAATTTGATTTGGTGTTGTTCACTTTTGGCTCTAGGTTTAGGAAACTAGAGATATTTTTATTGGCGGGCCTTAATTGTGTTGCTACCTACAGATCTGTGAAATAAAGTTTCTAGCTTGTTCATGAAGCATACGCTGCATGCAACTTGCATTTTTGGCACAGGCCTGTTCGGGTCAATGTCAGGTGTGGCTAGAGCTAAAACGAAGACAGGCGTCTAGAAATGTTTCATTTAGAAGGCACATATCTTTGGATTTAATCGCCTGCATTGCGGAGAATGCTGATTCACAAAGAAAACTTTCCAAACCATGACAGCGAGTGTCATCCAAAGCAACTCATATTTGGGTCAGAAAGAAGAAGCCAAAATCATTGACATAGCAACTTTGAATAAGAAAAATTGCTCACTTTGCAATCACACAATTCAAGCTGCAAAGCTAGAAATCATTGTCCTCCATTTTTAAAGAGACAGCGTCGCAATTTGGCTAGTAAATCAATTGCACTGCACATTACTTTCTAAGAGACAGATATTTTTCTGATTCCGCATTCTACGAGGTCTTTCGAATCGCCCTTTTCTGCAAATTGTGTGTACATGATTGTCTTGTACATTGCAGAAGATGTTAATTTGCAAAGAAAAGTACTTCTTCCAATCATTAACAGCAAGCGCAATCCAAAACCGACGGAGGGCGCTGTTGCCTTGTGGTAGAGTGTTCGCTCTGCGTCCGGAAGACCTTCTCCCCCGCAGGTAGATCTCCCTAACTATTACACCAACTTTGCCAGAACACACATCAGTCGAAAAGGCATTGAAAGGGGATTCAGAAAAACAGCATTACTGGCATTTTTAATGTCACTACCTATTTGAATATTATTAGAATATGGATTCTAAATGAAGTGACTTTTTCATAGCTTTTTTGTATAATTACAAGATAAGAATGTCTATTTCATTGAAATATTACTGGTAGCATAATGCAACGTTGCAAAATAAATAGCAATGAAATGAATTGGCACAAACATCGTTTTCAATTGCCTATCGCTTGTCAGTAGAGGCATACCAATCATTAGAATTCCAATACACTGTATTGTAGTAGCAATGAAAATTACACTTTATGCTGTAACATGCTATAACAAATTAGGGTCTAAAACCCTAATTAGTCTTAAACCCTGGTCTAAATCTAGAACCTGTAACCCACATCCATAGGTAGTCTGGTGTTCTGTCTCTTTCATGTTGAAAGTTCAGTCAGATACAACTAGCAAAGGAGATGGAATCGATTGAATGAAGAGAGCTCGATCGGACGGATTTGGTGCAGGCCTCAATTTCGAAGCATTCAAATGCTAATGAGGGACACAGACATGCCTCTCAATTTAAAGAGAAAATCATACATCTTTCGTCCTCACTTAAATGTACCATTTCTGAAACATGTACTGCAGCAGTAGTATTTAATAGAATATTTTAATTTCCAGTATCGATGCGCATGGTATATTACTGTTTAACCTTGCTCAAACACGTTCCCCCTGTATTGACAATCTTGGTCATGGATGCATGAAGATTGATAAAATTAGGTAGGAGTGCTGTGACTTTGCTGTAAATCATCAGTCATCAGCAAATTCAAACAATAGAATTCAATTATTTCTGTGATGTCAAATTGACATTTTCTTTTTCTACTTCAGATTCAGTCATTTTGGGCTTTACTTCAGGAAGGCCGTTTAAAGTTATATTGCCTGTTCATGAATGTCTGCATGCGTGGAATTCGTCAGACTCTCTTGGATGGTGCAAAATTTTCATGAATCCGACCATTGGAAGATGGTAATCTTCATGATTTTAGAAAACAATTTCGAACAATGTTTTTATTTGACATTTTGAAGCAACCAAGGCATGTATTAATTTTTAGAGGAATAGAACTTTGTTGTGAAATAAAGTTTTTTCTTCCTCTACATTTCTCTTGTGAGGAAAGAATGATCACTTAACAGCAGAATGTATATCTTCTAAACGTGCCCTACTTTCGGTGGATGGTGTATACACTGATTCTGAGTGTACAATGTTACTATTCAAAGTGATACGAAGCTAAAACGTCAACGCAGGGATGTCCACAACAGCTGCACCAAGAGCTGCCATCGCATGTGATTTACATCGTTGGCATACGAAGCTACTTTACTGGTGGTCTTATTTTATAGCCCAAGATTATCGCTTATTCTCGAATAGAGTCCACCTTCAAACAAAATTAAAAAAATTATCAATTACAGTCTTTTGCGAGTTTTCTTATAAGAAAACCGACATTGTATTATAGCCGGATGCATACCCGGTCTCATAGGCGGGCCCATAGAGTAAGGATATATAGGTAGAGTGTCGACTCAAAAAAGTATCTGTATGCAGTGAAAATTTTTAAATGAAAAGATTCAGTTTTTTGTGGAGATTACGCTCCCGAGGTCCAAAAAATTATTTGAGCACTTTTGAAAAAAGTCAAAATTTGCCAATTGTTAGACTACCGAAATGACTCTCCTGTATAAGTAGTATGAAACAAGTTTGATATCAAAAAGGAATGAATACTTGCTAATAATCATCTCAACTAAGCGGAAACCAAGGTGATTATCAAAGGAATTTCATGCTCCGTACTATAATGGAAGTCTTCATGAAAAAGTCGCGATATTATCCATGTCTTTTTTGGCTGAAATGTCAAGATTTTAATTCAATTTTGACCGGCATGATTTCATGATTCACTAAATCCATGTCTCATTTCTTGAATCTGAGTAGTGATGTGGACCCATTTACATCTTTCAAAGTTAATTGAAATCATTGTCTTTGAATCTGTGACTTCACCATGCCAGTGGCAGCTGTTGCCTGATAACGCTTAAGAAGATTCTCCTGAGGTTCAGCAGGAAAGCAATAGCGCAGGTCATCGAATTTCTTTTTCAACAAACACTACCTCTCCAGGGATGTCATGACACGGACGATCTGAAGAATAATGTCATTTCCTTCTGCATTACTATCATGATCATTCAATTCCGTTGTAATTCCTTTAAAACTGCATTATAGATGCGCATCTCACATTTGAAAACATTCCGACTGTATCTCCCATGAGTTCATTCAATAAAATCGAAAGTGTATACACATCGGGAATTTAATAAATGCAGAGTTACCACTCTACCTAATATATTTACTCTATGGCCGGAGGCACATATAATAAGTCATAAGTGATCGATCTGAAGTCGCGTCACGGTCGTCCATAAGCCGTAAGCCACAAGTCATTTTGGCATTACTTTTTCTCAAGACAGATAATACAAGCAAGCAGAGGAAGAAAATGTATGATGTGTTTGTCATTTTTGCAGGAACATAAAGAATGACACCTTATATTACAATGTCGGTTCGATTGAAGATAATCGCCCAAGGATTATCAACCGAATGACGGCTAGTGGCTTATCCCTCATGGCTTATCCTGTGTACCTCCATAATGAAAGGCGGATTGTGGCTCGTGGAGGATTGTGACGCGACTAGCTCACGATGGCTTGTGCCTTATTCCGTGTGCCTCCAACCGCCATCATTATTATTGATGAGCGGTCCGGTTAACTTTCATTGATTTTCAAATGATCATCATGACATAGATCATTTCCTCCCCGTTTCCCTCATTCAACACAGTCGCTTGTATATAGGATAATGTTATTAAACAAAGTGAAAATCCTAGGAGTCTGTTAATTCTCATTCTTCACGCATGCGTGCTAGTCTGAGAACTCAAGCGAGTAATGAAATATTCTGTCTTCAAAATGGTCATTGTGAAAATGTCCTTATCCATTCAACAGCACTAGAAATCTTGGCAAAGGCGACGGGAACATCCATTTGTCCACATGGCATGCCAGTGAAGCTTGCAAGTCCAACTTGAGTCATTTGACGGTCGCGGGAAGCCGGGAAACAGTAGAGCGGTCCGCCGGAGTCGCCGTTGCAGACAGAGGAATCCACCGGCTTGGCGCAGATGTAATGACTTCCAATCCATCCAAATATGGGATACCTGCTCTCAGCCTTCTTGCATTCCTCATTACTGATTATTCGCATCAAACCTTTTTTGAGCACTGGACTTGTCTTCGTGGAGTGTGGATTGGTTCGTCCCCAGCCTACGATGACACAGATATCACCCGGGACTGCCAGTTCTTCATTCTCACGTCTCGGCATGGCAGCATATTGGATAGTCTTTGACTCAGGGACATTTCTCGCCAATTGGAGGATCAGGAAATCAAATTTGAGGCTTCCACTGCGACTGCCTGGATACACGGCGCTGACCTTGATCTTCTGTTCGGTTGGGAATGGATTCCCGAAGTCATAAGAGTTAATTGTGACGTAGAGATTGGATTTAGAGGCGTCTGTGATCCTGTAGAAGCAATGGTTAGCAGTGAGGACGGAATTTTTATTGATCAAGGTTCCTCCGCATTTGAACCGATCATCTTTCCAAATAGAAACGATTGATTTGAATTCAAATGGATCAGCCAAAGAACCATTGATCACTCGCCAACCCGGAGCAGAGAGAACTTGATGAAATCCAAGAATGAGAAAAAGGAACGATGCGATCATTGTCGATCTGTTCACAGTTTGTAAATGAAATCTACATGTGAAAGTGTGCACATGGCATCTGTTCAGTCACTAATACGCAATAACGTCTGTATGAAGTTCTTATCTTGACGTCAATAATGGTAATTAAGTGATTCGATCTCAATTAACTCCGTTGAGAACATCTGAACGATCAATTTAATAAATTTTCGAGAAGCAACAAGCTTTGAAACAATGCCATGCATTGTGTGGTGGTTTCAGCACTGCGATAACGATCTGTCAAATATCCGTAGTACAGATCACTGAAATCACACAAATTATTTGTGCTTTAAGAGTTAATACTTAGCGCTCTCAATAAGAAACCATAGAGGGTCAATCACAAATTTAAAATGTAACGAAAATGTGTGGCATGTTTTCAAACCAACCGGAAACCCAACTGGCTTTGCATGTCGGTGTCATGTACCGACAACAACGTGTTAATAAATGTACAAGTTTTATGGGATAACATGTCAAAGTGAATATTAGATACAAAAACTTGGTGCAGAACAGACCATAGAAAATAGTCAAAGCGGAATACCTTTGTTGTCAAGTCCCATTATGTCACACGTCATGAAATTCTTATACGCGTTCAACACGCCTTACTTTTTATCACATATACTCACATCTATATTTTACTTGATGGCAAGCATTATGCTGATGAAAGAGCATTTTTCGGAGAGACATGTAGATACACGCTACAAGGTTGATGACAGCTGCCACATTCTTCAAAAGAAAGTTACATTTTTGCACGAGCACGATTTATTGCCATACCGGTTTCAAATACCGTGGTATCCATCATCAGTGGCGAACAAACAGAAAGGGTTACATACAATTTTGGACATGAAGTCGATGATGAACACATTAAAAAAGAGACCCGGACAATCGCAAGGTAAGAGTACAAATTAAAATCGTCAGTGGGCATAGAAATAGAATGAGCCACGCATTGACAGAGAAATTTCAGTCAGCAAACATAGAAATATAATTGGTCACCAACCAAAATAAATGTTGAAGTTCGGATGATGTTTGATTGTTCATGAGGTTTTGGCGTGATTTTATGATGAGTGATTTTTAAATTTGTTCCTCATCGATTTCATGTCCAAAATTGTATATAACCCTGTTTGTTTGTTGCATTATCGCCACTGATGATGCATAGGCCTACCACGGTATGGCAATAAATCGTGCTCGTACAAAAACTTTGCGGCTTCTAGCTTGTAATAAAGTTCCATTTCTTCCGACTACACTGTCAACAACATTTTGAAGCATTTGTGCTTAGCCCTAAACACATGTATTAAGGAGCACTCGAACTGTGATAATAACTCTCATTGATAGGCTCCCTCAGGTTTACTATAAAAGCCACATCAGGGGTCACCTTGACCATTAGACCATCCTCTACCCAATTCCAAGTAGAATTGGTATTTATAGTCCGAGGATGAGTTAGATCATACCCCCATTAATTTTTTTTCAAGAAGGCAACATGTCACACTGTTTGATAATTAAAAAAACAAAATTCATCTAAAATTCACTAAATTCACACTAATGGTGAATTATATACCGATAGATCTTTCACACAATGTCCAAGCTGCACATTGTGTATTACAATATACAAACTTGTTCATCGATATGTCTTCACATGCACAATGGAGCATCTTCTCTAGAACCTTTTGTTGGATTTGCATAGTTCTTGAATAGCTATTTAATTACAATTTGAAATATGAGCACATTACTCATGACAGTAACGACGCTACCAGATTAAAGGAGAGAAAGCTTGTGGTAGCAAGCACTTAATCGGTTTGGTAGTGTACGATTTACAGTGTATGATGCGACGACGGAAGCCATCCGCAGCTAAAGACTTGAAAAAGCATAGACAAATCTATGATTACCGAATATATTGGCTGCAGATACTTGATTGGTAATGAAATCTGCATATTCGTTTCATGCTAGATTCAGTTTGTGATAAGCCTGTACAGCTTCTCAACCATTCAATTATGCGAATCAAGGGCAGATATGCATCATATACCAGAAACACTAGGTGACATGCCACGCTCAATTACGCGTAATTCACGCGTAAACTACGCGTAATTGCACATGACCCTAAGCATCCATGGCTATGCGTGACATTGCTGCAACATCTGTCGGCAGTCCTGTTATATAGGCTTTGCGTCTCATGTGTCTGTATGTAACAGAGGCCAAACAATATGATGGGACCTCAATTTCATGCTCAGGGAAGACAGAACATGCTTAGCGGTTCATCCGTGGCTCAAGCGGCAACGCCGACAGCCGTAGACGACAAGTAGACCACAAACGCTCGCCCGCGCGTATTCATAAACATTCCCCATGTTTTGACAGCATCAGATCACGTGATTGCTGACTCTTAGTGTATGTGCGCGCGTTGAAGCATAGCATTTAACCACGGATGTTTGGGGTGTTCCGTATAACTACGGAAATAATAATTCCGTATAATTACGCGTGGCAATGTCACCTAATGAATCTATAAATGAACGAGCATTGAAGATGGACATGCGAGCTGACAGTCTGTGGGAACGAATCTGGCGAAAAGCTGGCAGATAATCAGCTACATCATGCAATAGTTCAGTAATAATTTTTAGCATATTCACTGGTGAAGTTCGCCGGCGACAATTCGCGAATTCGCGCTTTGTATGCCATCTTTTACTTTTGACTTTATCTCTTATTTTCTTTAGTAATCCGCCTCTACAACCGAGTCTCTATTTTCTCCCTCACCTCCTCACCATCACCCGCATACAGTTGCATGGCTAATCTATCTAAGAAATAAGTGCAGACTATCATTCTTTGATAATGATGGGAATATAGAGAATCCGCTTGTATCAATTTTCACAACATCTCTTGACATTCAATAATTTACAACAATGACAAATATTTAAATAATATAATAGCATTTACTGCGACATTTATGGAAGATAAATACTTTTTTAGTTTAAGCCTTCGTGAATTAAAAAAGATCCCTTTTTATCAGATCAGACTGAGTATACAATATATTTTCATGTAAAGGTAATATACGAACATTACTACTTACCACTAATTAGTTGCTACAATATCCACGATTTCACCGGTTGGCGAAAAATCAGCTCGCATTAGTAAACAAATATCTACCAACTAATTATAGCAACTTTTTCGCCAACTGTCGTTTTTAAATTTTACACGTTTTTGGATAGATGATGACCATTTTCACATGCGGAGATAGTTTTTACACGAAAATGAACCTTTATCCACAAAATCGCTACCTCACCAGATAATCTGTTGATATTAGCAAGATGCGTTCCCACAGGGCAGACGTGTTTTTCTAACAGTTCCCCTTCTTCCTAGCTGGAAGTGATCAGGATTTGAATGCAATGATCAGTAGGAAAAGCAGATAACCTATCGCGCGACCAGAACTTGTGCACGAATCATAATCAGACAACCTGCCATCATAAGAAATTGCAGCTCCTGTTCAAAGTATTCATGTAATTCTATTTTGTTACTGAACTGACACATGGAAATTCGAATTTTTTCTCTATTTTGAGACACATAAAAAAGTTGTGCTTTTTCAGATATGAAAATATATTATGCAGCAGTTAATAAAAAAAGTCAACAAAGTCATTAATGCAGTCTATTTGCAGAACACACACATGACACTGACACATGGAAATTCGAATTTTTTCTCTATTTTGAGACACATAAAAAAGTTGTGCTTTTTCAGATATGAAAATATATTATGCAGCAGTTAATAAAAAAAGTCAACAAAGTCATTAATGCAGTCTATTTGCAGAACAAGCCAGATATATTTGCAGACCCACCTGAATGGAATAGAAACACGTGGAAAGGAGTTTCAATCACGTGGATTCTCGAGGGTCACAATGACCGAGATCAAACGCAGCTTGAATATCACAGAAACAGTGGATGAGAGAAGATCAGTTGGTCACGAAGATTCTCGAGGGGTCACGTGACCCGGTTCCAACGCAACGTGAATATCACAGACACACATAGTTCAAATGCTGGTCACGAAGCTTCTCGAGGAGTCACGTGACTTAGCTCCAACGAAGCTTGAATGTCATAAGAGCACGTAGTTCAGAGATGACAAGCTAGTCACGATGCTTCTCGAGGAGTCACGTGACCAAGCTCCAACGCAGCAGACTCCAGAGCTTGCTGAACCATCAAGGAAGCGATGTTCTGAATTTTGATTTGATTGACAGTTCGAACGAGAATCTCATTTACTAAAGTTTCTGCCAATTTCGTCAATTCCTCTTCAATCTCATTCACTGCCTCTGGTTCCTTTGTCATTAATTCCGTCGCTTTCTTGTTCAACTTCTTTTCTATTCTTGAGAAATGCTTTGCGGTTTCAGGTTCTGATTTTAATTCTTCTTCATTTGACTGTTCCTCCTCCGCTACAAGAAGAAAGAATTTCTGAGGAATAAAAGCTCATGAATATTCTATAAGTTTACTGACCTGCTTTTAGTAACTCAATCTCCATCTCTTTCAGTTCTTTCAACTTCTGTAGACGTTCTTGGCGAGCTGTGGCAGGCCTGAACATTGAGAAAGATTCTAAAGGAAGTGCAGATCCTTTGTATCCGGGGTAATAGCGACGTCGTGGACCTTTGACCGATGCCTGGAAATAAATTTGACGTTCATGATTGCGTGTTAATGTATTAAAGAGTACTTTTTTTGGTTTCTCATAATGTGCGCAAACTAAAGAGTCATATTTGGCTTGTGAAAATTAGACTGCGAAAAAGTAAATTGCCATGCCTGAATTCAAAGTATTTCCGTATATTCAAAGACGTACATCAGTCCAACTTTACGTAATATACACACTTTCAAGCCTAAAACAGTTGCAACATGCACATACCCATCTTTTCGCACACATGTATTTCTATCATTTCAATACCAGTCCTTTCATGTTTCACACACAAAGGCAAATCAAAGGCGGAGCTCCACACGCTTGGACAACCGATAGGTCCAATGGTGTGAGCATAGAGATAGATTCATTTGCGTGTAGAAAGATATCCTCAGACTTGAACAACATAAGCACAACAATTCCTTGGCAGCCGTAGACGCTGCGATTCGCCCTACAAGAATGTGTAGTCCTTCAGTGTGTTTGGGCCATTCCGAGTCGCACTGACGAGCCCTTGTACAGCTTTCAGTTCCATCTTTCTGTTCATTGTCCAGGCGAACTGGTACTCTGCAATCATCATGATTATTAGTCATTTCCGTAAGAGTTGACAATATCCTATCCCAGCCATTGTATGCAATGACAGCAAGCGATAGAGATTGGATATTCGGCTGTCTTTGGCTTGTGTGATTGGGCATCACAGAAGTAGTTCGCATCATACGACCTCCAAATTCTAGATAGTAGATTTGCTGCGTATTCCTCGGCTTTCCGCCAAATTTGAATGACATCGGATTAATACTTTGAATAGCATTTGAATGAACAACAGATTTGTCGAATTTTGCCCTGTTTTCGCTTTGAATGTTTTCAGGTGTCCTTTCGAATTATTCGAATTTATAAAAAGGAAGTGTTCTTGTGTCAATCTGAAGAGAATAGCAAATAATAACTCCCTTGTGGATTCTATCTAGACTTTGACGTTTTCAATTCAAAATTTAGAGTTGTGAAATTTTGTCATCATTGTGCAATTTTAAAATCATCTTTTTGACCTTACATTTGACCTCCACAGCGACCTTGAATATCAAAACCATGATGACATTCTGACTCGTCATGACGAGAGCTTTCATTTGGTGTCACCTTCAGTCCCGGGAAAAGTTGTCAAAACAACTCAGTGTTCAAGATTTGGCACATTGACCGAGGTCGGTGCCTAAATGTGCAGCTGAAATGGTCATCAACAAACCGCTATATATATACTGTATTAACGAAAGGTTACAGCGCAGGCCCTAGTGTTATTATCATGCTTCTAATCTGTGATGTATGCGAAACCGTAGTTAAATGTGACTAAAATTGGTCAAAATGATGTACCACATTTGCCGACAGCATCTAGTGTGTTCAGTTTCATAGACAAAGCACTAGTATGCTCCTCAGACGTGCAGATTCGTTGCCATAAGTTGTACATCACATTGAGTAGGGAAAAATGAGTAAAAAAATTGAGTAAAATGCTATAATAAAGTGAAAACTTTATACCAGAAGATTCAGCATTTCCCAGTCTGGAGACTGAAGTGGGATCTGGAAGAAATATTTGATCACATTTTTTGAAAGACAAGATTTTGTACTTTATTCCTGTGTTTGCTGTTATTCTATGCGATATATATTTTTAACGAAAGGTTGCAACCTTGCGCGCACGGCGCTGACAGGCACATGTACAGACGGACAGCAACAGCAGGGACTGGTAAAAGTTTGAGAGATTGAGAGCCTGTAGTAGGTCTGACTTGATGCAGTCAATTATGGTCTGAGTGCGGCTTTTCCTCTTCGAAACATGCTCCGAGGGTATGATGCCTGGAGGACCTATAAGGAAAGGCGGAATTTTGCTACCTCTGCGAAGCTTCGCGAGGCGATGCAAATCAGACGTTGACGATGCGTTGCCGCAAGGTGAGAACTACTCAGAGGGAGGCCACACCAGTGTCGCGCCAATAGGCACTGTTATTCGACGTGATTTTCTGCGGGTAGTTGGTAAGTCAGAGCGTTGCGGAAGGAGAGAGAAGGAGAGACCTATGAGTAGCATCTTATGACATGCCTTCCTGTGTCGGTAGCTGGACACTGCTTCTAAACCGTTTGAATGAGGAGGTTATGGGTTCTACGCGGATGGATTGGAATATTCGCACTTTCAAGGACGGTCTCGGGCAGTGGCATTGAAATCTTCTTCAAAATGGTTGAGATGCTCGCCAGGCCAAGAATTTTCTCTCGTGAAAGATGGAGTCCGGTGACATGATGCGGCTACCGAGGTAATTAAAGTCCTTACATACAGAAATTGTCTCTCCAGAAGTAAGAGAAAGTGATGGAGTGTTGTTGAAACCAAGGTGTAGGACCGGTACATTTACTTAAACAAAACGACAAGTCAGATTTATATGGCCGCTAGTTACATGCACATGTACGTGCTGCAGCACCTAATCGTCTCGCCTCGGACAGCTCATCTCCGATAAAACGTGCGCTATTTTATCAGGTTCCCGTCATGTAGCGTGTGATAATTGGTTTTGCTGTATAAGAAACATGCCGGTATTACCGAAATTTCGAAGCTGTAATGAGCGATCTGGGTGCTACGCATCATGTAATCCGGCTGTTATAACATTATCAAGTTTTTCTATTAAGGGAGATGTAATTCCGATGAATGAAAGTCATTCTGGTAAAATACTCCAAGAAAACAGACATTTTTGGTGAAAGTTTATTATTATAAAGTTCTTAAAAACACGCCGATGTTGCTCTTCTTGGTCTCCCCTGCTCTCAATTTCCACTTCCCTCTCTTTTTCCGATCGGAAACTTGGGACAAACTTTTTCCAGTTTCGGTCAGACTATGGGAGAAAAAGAATATCATAACACCTGGCCTCTAGCGTCCTGTGCTGATATTGATCAATGAGTACGGCAAACGTACAAATATCCGCTTTAATTGTAAATGCGATGGCGATTTTTGAAAGACCGCAAACAAATTCAGCTGTGTAACGATAAGCGCGTTGCATTAAATGCACAACGCCTTCGCATTTTAATCACCTCTCATCGGACAAGCAAAACGATTCTTCATATCACTCATGTTTGCTAATAAACCTTGACACCCGCTGAGATCGACATCAGAAGGCGCAGAACGCCGAGGGCCCGTCGTATAAAAATATTTCTGTTTACTCGGAAATGTTGATCATAAAGACTTTAATTGGAAAACAATACAGCATCCCACAGTTTCATAAGTTACGATTATTCATGTAGTTCTACATAGCTGATAGTAAAAGGCATACCTGATACATCTGTCGGACCGCTTGATTCATGCATTTCCATGGATCCGTCCTCGATCGGGCTACAACACAGGGAAATAATTTTGTCAATCGATCTAAGTACGAGCCACATTTCATTAGTTTCATTAGTTCCAAATTAGGAAAAGTGCGAAGCATTTGTTGATGACATTTGCATTAAGATGACAAGTTGTGATAAATGACCTGGCTATGGGTGACATGCAGTGTTTAGCTGTAATGTAAATATTTTATGAAATTGTCGGATTCTTTATGTAACGGGGTGCTATCTTTTGTCTGATGTGCTACTCCCGCCTCACAAATTGACGAGTTCGATGACGATGATGTGCAGTTTGTGTGACTTTCAATGCGTCTATAGCAGCTGACTCAAAATTACTCTCCGATTGTTGTTGTAAACGCTTATCATCCGCCTGGGAAGCACTAGAAGTGACCGAAAGACTCGAACCTTTGTCTTACAGACAGACGCAGGAATTCCCTTTTGCCATCCATTTTGTCAACCCTTTTGTATAGTTCTGTTTTTGTGCCTTGATGAACTATTTTTCAACCTCCCATTATGTATTACAATCAGCTGTTTCATCCAAATATATGCATATCATCATCATCTTCAATGTCTAGATGACAATTAATCAGCACGACAAAGTTAAAATTCCTGTCAGGATGCAGAAGTAGTAAATAACTAGCTAACTTTAACACATGTGTGGATGCACATAATAGACTCCCAGATAAATAGATGGACAGACAACAGGATTATCTACTACACACTATAGAATCTTTCCATATCACGCTCCAGACATTCATCTCATTACTAAATTCAATAATATGAATATAAAATGTAAATCGCTGGAAATTACACAGAAATTGATATCAAATTTCAGAGACAAACTTAACTGGCACCTGAAAACCTTCCTATTAAATTGTTACCTTGTGTAAATGAGTAGGCAGTCAGCTGTTTTCTCATTCGCATTAATTGACTTAGAAGTAATCTTTATCATAAATGCTACTAAAACAAAGTTTCTTGATAAAAATAAATTGAAACTAACAATGGAAGCGATTCTCGTAATGAATGCAGAAACTTGATATAGTTTTCATGCAACTATTGGCTTCCTTTCGCAAATGCTAATGGTAGGTGTCGATGCGAGCAAATTCCTTCGTAGTTGGCGCCTTACGCAGACATACCAAAAATAATTTGGCACCCATTTATCGTATGTGCTTCGTAGTAAGCTGTTTACAGTGCACTTCTGTCGAATAGAACACAAGAGGAAGTGTTTATAAATCTGATAAAGAAAATACGCGGAACTATTTTTTAAATCTAAAGTAAACATCGAACAGCTTAACAACATCCTTTTTGGAAGAAACCACACTGGAAGCGTAGTAGAGATGATTTAGTCAAGCTGAACCGAGTTAGGGTTCTATTTCAAATCAACAAGCTCTTATATATTTCAGGTCGGTGTGGGTTCAAATCGTCTGCGGCAATATTGGAGGTGGCTTCATGTCTGTCAGCTTTTATTCAATGGCGCATTCATCTGACTGACAGTCTCTTTTTGAAGTTGGGTTCTTTTCGAGGGTGATTTTCTTCGAATTTGAAAATATAAAATATTAGAATTGATCTCAGCAAAGATTTGCAATTAACAAGTTAGTGAAATTTCGACGGGCATTCATTACAGGTCATTTTAAACAAACTGCTGGCAAATCGCCTGAATTAGTGCGTCTGCAATAGTTAATTAAATGCTACTTTTTGCAAACACAATGTAAATAGGATGCGTAAATAATCAGTTGCATCCTCAGTTGAAAAATGGAAACTTAGGCAATTTTCCAGTAGTGTATTTAAAGTGATACTTAATGAATACCCGTCGAAATTTCACTAACTTGCCAATTGTAAATCTGCAATTGACCCGGGCATGGCTACATCTTTAAATATGGAGTTGTGTCGATGTTGAGAGATGTGAACTATGTCTGCTGATTATTCCTGATAGTGGATGAAATAGCAGCTATTCAGGTCTGTTCCCATTTTTTAACTGATGATGCAACTCAGTATTTAATTATTCTACTTACATTGATCTCAAGCTGGCTAATTACCTGAGTAAAGTCTCGCAGAGAATGGTCGCTGTCGAACGAAATATTCGGCAACTTCTTCGGATACGTCCACCTGCAATGGAGACAGAAATTGGAGCTTCATAGCATCCAGGCGTGATTGCGGACAATTCTATAGAATGATTGTTGTCGATAGTTTTGAACTGTGTTGTTCACATTTCTGTTAATTTGACATTTTCAGTAGCCTATACATGTAATAATGGCGAACAGGAAGAGCAATCCAACTTTCAATCACAGGAGTTGGGGACAAACGGATGTTAAAGGTGAAATGAGAGTGAAATGACACGCGATAAAGGCTTTAGAATCTGATGCTCTGCTTTCACATCATCTGTCCTCGTAAGGCTGGGGGCACGCACGACAAGCCATTAGTCATTAGGCGTCACCCGTGAGAGAATCCTTGGGAAATGATCTTCAACAGAACAATTGAACAATTCCTACACAAACACCACGCAAGGTGAACGAATGTTCAAAACAAAAGAATCAGCAAATGCATGTCTTTGATCTCTCACAGTGACTGCGGATTGTTTACTTTGCATGTTCGTGCACATCGGTAGTTATGAGAGAATTGCTGAAGAAGTTTGAAGAAGAATTATTCAGTTTATTTGAATAAAACTTACATATTCGCACTCCCTACATCGCAAGGATTCTGAAGATGCCAAACATGAACATTTTTGATGAAAAAATGAGAAGACAACAATCTCAAAGGATCTCAGTCAGTTCTCGTGATGACTTCACGATATCACTAATTTTCCCGGTTCACCAGTTTTGATGACCATTACATCAAGAGAGAGCTCAGAAAATGCTCGTCCTGCCCGTGCCTGAATAATTATCATGCTTGCATGATTTCTTATTGAAAAATTGCGATTTAAGTCTGTCTAAGCTTTTGTGCGATTGGAATGCATGAGAATCGATTGAATTTCAGTGAAATGTAGGTGGTCAGTTTTTATGATGATCAGCAGCTCTATACAGCGGCGTCGGAAAGTTTGCGAACGATGGCACTATTTAGCGGTTATCTCTATTTTATTCGTTCATTGCTCTTTTCCGGTATTGTGGTATATGATTGGCTATATTTCCGATATTGTTGTGACCAATCTCTTTTATCCGCACTTAAAATTTCCAAGAATTACTCAGACAGGAATTCCTGGAATTATTTTCCTATCCACACCGCGCGACATTCAGGTATTGCAGAAGTGGTCTATTCTCAATTATTTTGCCGTCGTTCTTACTTTTAAAATGGTTCGACGTGCCGAATTATCGACCAAAACTCGGATTGAGGTCAAAGTTCTCCGATAGGAAGGCTACACATATTCTGAAATTGGAATTCTTCTGAATATCTCAAAGTAAACAGCGTACCAAACAGTGAATCCCCTGGGAACCCAACCAGATTTCTAGAGTTGTCCCGTTCTGGGCGTCCATGTAAAACATCTTCAAGGATTGATAGACTAATCCGTCGCATTGTGACCGAGAATTCCTTCATGACATCGGCAGAAAAAAGAAGTAAGGTTGAAAGAGATTATCATATATTAATAGGCACAGCGCAAATTAGGAAGCACCTGAAGCAATGGAACCTCTCAGCCTACAAACCAGACAAGAAACCCCTCCTCACCGCTAGAACGCGAGCTCAACCACCTTCTTTTGCCAGAAAGCATCGCCATTGGACATCTGATCAATGGTCTCGTGCACTTTATTCTGACGAGTCTACTTTCCAAATCTTGCTACTTCTAAGCGACATGTTACAAGGTCCATGGGACGGCAACTGTTAAACACCCGCCGAAAGCTATGGTATTAGTCCACAAACAGACACTTTTCGTTAAAGTATATCAACAATTTTCCTGAAATTTCTATGTTAAAATTTGCAGTTACACCAACGAAAAGTGTCTGTTTGTACACTTTCCTTCATCCTCTGTCACTGAATGATAACTCATTTGAAAGATCATGATCTGTAGATGATTTCTTTAATAACCAGTTCAACAAAATACCAATTTCTGTAGCTTTTATGAGCAAAAATTCGAAAAAATGGAGTCAACACCTTAAATGTCACAATTTTACCACTGGAATTACATAGGATTGTGTTATCCTCTATATTTCCGAAAAGCAAATGATCTGATCCGGCAGACGCGAAGTTTTGCAGTAGGTTAGAGGTGTACTATGCTATGTGAAAGTTTTGTGTACTACCTCGTTCCCTGCACGACTTCACGCTGGCTCCCGGACTATATGGAGTGTTTTTCGGCAAATGGCACTGCAGGTTTATATTTTTTGCCTGCAAAAACGACCATGAACGCTTTTAGATACCTGCAATTGCTTAAAGAAAAACTTGTGATTCACATGGACATTCAAAATGCGGCTTATTTTTTTACAGAACTCCACCCCATGCCACAAGGCAAATATTGTGACGCAATGGTTCCAGGAAGAACAGAGTTAAAGTGCTCCCTTGCCAGAAAATAGTGCCGACTTGAACCCATAGAAAACTTATGGAGTATACTCAAAAGACAGGTCGCAAAGCAAAAACCTTCATCTCTTCCGGAGCTTCAGACCATCATTCGCGAAAAATGGTGCTTAGTTATGCCAAGTTATTGCAAACAAAATGTCTGACTATATGCCAAAACGGCTTCCTGACGTCATCCGTAACAATGGTTGGATGACAAAATACTAACTGCGCACGCTTATTTGCATGATTTACACAAATGATGATGATAACTATCATACATCTGTGATTTTATTGAGAATAGATGCATTTTATTGGATGAATTGATTTTAACATAATAAAAGTATTATCGTTCGCAAACTTTCCGACGCCACGAATTATCTGTCAAAAGAAAAATATTTTCAAAGTGAGTTATGACTTAGCCTGTGTGCCCCGGACAGACACACGCTAGTGTCTATCAATACTGACGAAATACGCAGAAGTGCTGTAACCATAGAAGTGGATAATATGGTATTGTTAACTTGTCTTGATAACTATGTCTGAAACATAAGTCATTCATCTACATCAGAGCCTCGCATACTGTTGTCAGTATGCTGCTTTATATGTTGTCACTTGTTCTGAAACATCAATTTTCCCAATGTGAATTGAATAGATGAAAAGCAAACTTTGTCTGTTTTTATATTTCATGCTCACCAAAGTGAAAAATCCCGATTTTCGGACACAGTCAGGGTAATAACTATCTAGTAATTATTCGCTTTTGACCTACATATATTGATTTAATAATGAGTAATTGTTCATCCATGATTTCAGGTCATGCACATCTGCTGCCGCATTCATATGTATCCACTGTGAAACCTGGACTTCTATTATCACTCATGACATCATTGCTATGACTTGAATGAATCATAAGATTGCTGTTGCTGAAACCTTCCATGTTGTTGCGTGACCTCTCCGCAGCAGTCAACGTCTTCATAATTTATTAAGACAATTGTGTTTCCATGAGACTCAAGTTCACAGGTATGCAGATTTTGTCGTCAATTCCAATCATTACGTAATTTTGAAGCATTTCCGCAAGTTAACTTGAGCTTCGTATTACATCAATTTTTCAGATTCATAGACATCGAGAATATTATCATTGTCACTTAGTGATTCTTTTCTTCAATTTACAAGTCATTCTTCAATGAACGCTTGAAGGTAATCAGCAGGCAAAGCATTCGATTTTTATTCTCATCTCCATCATCGCCGCATCTGATAGAGTTTTAGCGAATAAACTACTTGTAGCATTACTTGAATTCTATTGTGTATTCATTCACATGTAATATATGCAACGATAAAGCATTAGAAATCAACTGTAACTGTCTCTATGTCGAAATCTGATTCACCAAGACCCGAACATTTTCATCAGACTTCGCTCGCATTCAAAAATCGCAAATTTCGCGAATCTCGCATTTTCATAGAAGTACAAACTTTAGTCCACGACGTACCACGAACGGGACAAACCGCCACCTTTTCAGCCACCCTCAGCTTAATTTGGCTTAAATTATGTCGGCTCGTGGTAGCACTGATGCTGAGCCTGCGCTCTGAAGCGCTTCGGTATTACAGCCTCTGACAAGCTTCGCTCTTCGCCGTAAACTATCAGCTTCGCGCACTCTGCTCACTCAACTAACGTGTTGCATAGATTTACAATGTCGTATAATATAGGTACACATTACCTAAATTGGCATGTGAAGCAAACTATTACGAAATTAATATTTATGTATGTCACATACAAAGTGGATGAGATAGTTAAGGTGGAAGGGGACTGCGAATACTGCAAGACTGGTACGCAGGCACGCTAATGAACATGTGGACCTGTAGGGCCTACATGCCTGTAGAGTAAGCTTACATGTGCAAGAAAATTCCTTATTCCTGGAGCATGAAAAAATGTAGACGAAGTTTGAGAAAGACATTTTGTTCATCGAATAGGAATGGGCCTGATATAGCATTGGGTCTTTACCAGTCAAATTCAAGTAAGAAGAGAAATGTAAAATTCACTTGTCATTGAAAACGATGTTCACCCTTTAATGCAGATTGTGTCCCGTTGAGGACATTTCGACCCGCATCCATTCGGACTGTTGATCCTATAGCGCAAAGAGGAGATCAATGCGAATCTGATGGCACCACTCCCAACCTTGTACGATGCCCTAGAACGCCCGCAAATTGTATTTCAAATCCTTATTTTCGAAAAAACTTAATATATAATTGAAAATGAAAAACTGAATTATAGTTTGAAAATGACTGAGGCATGAATGTGTTCACTCATTCATATTGCAAGCAATATTTCTTCTATTAAGTTCGTGAGCGTTGTTAATTTCAAGAAAATCCTAAGATTTCGCTAAGTTTGCCGCAATTTTACCTTCGCGAAGAACCATTGAGCTGGCCGTGAATGACAGCTATAAAGATTCATGGCTTCACACTACTTTGTCATCTACTCTTATTTTTATAGATGGAAGTTCCAAATGAAATCAACATCCGAACGGATTTTGGTTAAGCTGTGTTAAGCACTCTATGCAAGTTCGCATCACCAGATTGTCGTTTGATTAAAGTCGGATATTGAATAGGAGCACAACAGTGAGGAGACATAATTTTATTAGTTCTTGCCAATTAATTGTAATTGTTTTTTTATTGAAACATTTACTCTAGAACTGGTCACATTCTTCCAAGCAATTAATTAATCAAATTAAATTATCGCACAGTAGCGTTGAAAGTTACAAAAAGAACGGAAAACATAAAAGAGAGAAAGAGAACATTCGGGTAAGTTGACAAAGAATACTTCCTACCTATGTCATGGATTTCTGTATATATGCAGCAATCTTGAGTAGAAGTTGAGAGTTATGAGTCTATGACAAACAGACAAACCGATTAGGCAAGCAAATTCTGCCTGTCGACAGTTTAGAAACGGTTTCAGAAATCACTGGTCACGCGGTTCAATATCTATGATTCATACAACTCATACATCGAGGATGCAATGTCAGTTTGGCAGAAAACTGTGGCGACCACAGAATTAGACAGGTCGTCTCTTCTTCTGTTTGACTAGAAGGGAAACATTGGAACATGTAACGTAAATGAAATGGCACAATCTGCTGACTAAATGCCATAGCAATCGAACAATAAGCAGCCAGTTCAACATTAAACACGCCAAATTGCCTGAAGTTTCAGTGACTGTTATCAACCGGATCACACAGCAAAGAGACACAGACGATGTCAAGTTCTACAGAGAAGTTTGTGAACGTTTTTTCATGCGCCTGTTAACTTTTTTTAAAATGATCGGAGGGCCCAACATCATCGAGAAAACTTTTGCGCAATGATCTGAATTCTTCGAATCTAAAGGAATCGTGGCGATCGGAGCATTTTGAAGGAATTCAGAGCAATCCGCAAGCGACGCACGACTATTTTTCCTATCTCTGTAAGGTATTAAAATTTCTTTTTGCCCACTTGTTAAGTTCCTGCATGTGCCATCTGTTTGAATCAGTTTGCACTTCTAGCAAAGTGATACGATTAAACAATCTAATTCTGTGGTGGCGACAATTCGGTTACACCAGTCTCGATTAAACTCGCGCTTCACGCTCGTGTAATCGCTCGTGGTTTAACCTTAAATTGCAGCCAATTTTCAATCAATTAATTCATCGCCGCTGCCACCTCGTTGAAGCAGGACAGAGCTTTTGCGTGCCTTCTTCCTCACCTTGTTGATGTCATCAGACTGCGAATTGACAATATCATCCAAAATTTGGGTTTTCGCTGCCTCCAGCGTCTCCTCGGGTAATTCCGTTATTTGTGGAATTGCAACAACCGCCGCCATTACAAGAAAATGAACACAGTCACTTAGAAGACAGCGATGTCTACTGTCGACGATTTGAATGAAGCTGCTTAATCCGTTCGTGTTTCACCGAGTGAATTAAAGTTAAATTGTCTCCAAGACAACAGCGTTCTGCATCGCATGCTACTGATGACAGCGGATTTCGTGACGTCACGCATTGTTTGATGAAATTCTGCAAGTCATCTCGGATTTCTATGTCCTTGAGAGAAGTGTTGGGGAGGTGTCCATTCAATCACTGAACGTGAGAGAACAGATTCTTGGATTGACCAGTATCTTACTAGGAAACAGATGAACACAACGGGCGTGCTAGATGAAAGATGCCAGTCTCTTAGCAATGTCATGGAATCTCTACAGAAGCATCAACTGTCGGTAACACACTCACAGAGTTTTAATCAGACAAGTTCAGTTGAGGGTTTTAGAGGAGTCTTCTTCTTTAATTGGATAGCAATTGCAATGACGCATCCGTTTGGATGCGATACGTCTCAGACTTTATTTTATGATTTAATCAACATTCTATCATAGCAAGTGCTTTAGAAGTTATACGCCAAGCTGCGATTAAATTTGAGATTTCATCAATATCCACATTTTCACCGCAAAACGACCTTTTCAAACGACACGTTTATCACAAAGGATCTACTCAATGACACAAAAGAAGAATTCTAATTTGCATAAAACCATGACATTAAGATAGTTGTAAAAATCATAATTAATGGCTGACATTAAATTCGCTCTTCACGATTGAAAAATGGTAGATGTTGATGTGTCAGTGATTCTCGGAGTCTTAAATTGATACTATATTGATCTTATTATCTCTCATGTCATCATTAAAAGTTTCGCAGGTTTGAACAGGTGATTGCTTTTGTGTCAATTGTTCTTTAACCCATTAGAAGTCTTCTTTGCATATTTTGAATTACATCAGTAAAAATGCTTGAAACATCACGAAATATGAGCATCTTCACATAAAGATGAGCACAAGTCATTTTGGATCGAATTCGAAGACGGCATGCCATCGCATCCTACCACTCCTAAAAAGCAGCAAATTTTGGTTGTGTCAATAAAATGGTAAAATTGAAGTACTGAACTTTACGAAACTGCAATAAGAACATTTTATCTAGTGTGTGTAATTTTGATTTTACACATCCATTTTCGATATCAACTGCCTTGATGGATTATTCAGTTACATGTAGGCTACATGTTAATCAAATTCAATTGAGAACAATATACGACACACAGTTTTGACTTGTAGTTTTATTCAAAACATGCTACTGTTGCATGGTATAAAAACAGATCTACTGTAATATTAGTAGTGTATAGCAGTTTCTAAAACGCTATTAAAACACAAATGCATTGCACACATGTTCTTCTATCAGTGATTTTCTCTTTACTAGGCATACATTTTGCTTTATAAAACGACAATTATGTTCATCTGTATACACACAGCGTTTCATGTCGTCATGAAATAAGTCACCAAATGTGGATCGCTTTGAAACACTTGTCGCACAATCCTACACAACACTTGTAGCATTGCTTTCGTGAAAGACCTTGACACTGAGTCAAAGCGCATCAACAGCTCCTTAGGGGTACGATCCAATGGTTTATAGGCTTGCTATCGCTGCGTATTCTGACGTCGGTCTTCTCCCATGCAACTGATGATAATTGTGGCTATTTAATCTAATTTATCTGAATACAATACATGTAAATGATATTTATATAAGGATCGATATTCTTTAAAGGTCTCACATAGCCTATATCAAGTCTAGACCATAGGAATCTCTTCAAGCATACAAATAGGTCTAGAAAAATCTCCATTGAAATTTAATAAAGGACAAAACAGAAGATATAATAATTCCAATACACTCCGAATATCCTTTTCATGCTTCACTCAAATGCTACAGATCTCATGTTAAATTTTGTCAATCACTTCAGCAGCATTTTGATAATGTGGATTAAATGCCATTGCTATAATATGGTGCCTATCATATAATTAAGGATCACGATGATGTGATCGCTTAGTAGGTTAGAAGGCTTATCTTGAATGACAATATGCAAGGGATGAGACGAGTGGAGACAGTTGTGTCCCTGTACTTGACATTCATTTTATTACAGTTAATTATTTCAAGTAGGCCAAAATAGGTCTACTCCAATGCATGATGTTGTAATGTGAATATAAGAGAATAACAATAAAGAATGCAAGTTAATACATTCATGATGTTTTAAGCTATTAACTCATGTCATAGAATCAGTATATGATAGCTGGACACAGTTTCGAAATTTGAATATAGAATCGTGTCTATTGCAGGCTATTTAAGCCTACTTACATTGCACCTTAGGCCTAGATTGTCAGTCTACTGAATTCATCTTGAATACTTAAGTCAATTATGAATTATTCATATTGTCATGTATTATTATTATTCATGTCATTATGTCAATTACTTCTGTCTTTTCGGTTAGAAGAAGCACAAAATCCAAAGATTGCTTTATTGAAAATTGAGGTATTCAGTTTTTGCACTTTTTTGTTTCTCTATCTTTATATGCTTCTACTCGCAAAATCTTGTTAGTATGTGAAACGTCACACAAGTCTATTTCTTTCCGATCACTTCTTCTTATTAAATGCAACTTTGAACATTTTTCTAAAACAACATTTCAGTGTTAGTCCATATAATTTCTAGTTAAAAGTTGTGAATTCATCTATCTGACTGTCTTACACCGTATCTGAATCTCTTATTATTCCCCTCTTACATGGTATGCAACTAGGCATGCTGATTGCTGATACGATGTATGATGATATGTTATATGATATAGTATCGCGTAAAATATAGGCCTTATACTTTGCTAAATCCATGTATAGCTGACACTCGTGAGATCATTCAGCCTAGCTCTCGCGCACTATAGCCTACGTCTATAAGATAGCTAGTATCATCAGCAATCATCATAGGCCTGGCATCAATATTTATAACGTGATGTTCCACAGGCCTAGACTACTGTTAAGTGTTGATAGAAACCTATAAATACACATACAGCCTACAATCCCTACATGCACAAGTGTAGCCTACATACAGGTCTAGTTCTGTGCCGCGTTTTACCGAATAATTGGAATAGGCCTCTACAACAAAACTCACAAAATTAAAAATGTCATAATATGGGCATTTTCGAATTTATACGTTAATATTTCCTCTAATAATTTACGCGAATCTCTAGTAAAGGCCGCAGGTGAGAGGTCAATGTATTCATAGACATGAGACCTAGCTTTGATATAAAAGAATGTATATGTAGGAGAATGAATTTGCATGGGTATGGGACGATCCGTAGATGAGGAGATGGCGCAACCTATTTTTGGGCGTTAACACCGTTTTTAGAAATAGGCCTACCTTAAGTAGTATAACAGTTGGTTGCTGTTAATTATGACTCAGAGACAGACTACTCATCCTGTTTCTGGCACTTGCTGTAACTGTAGGTTGTCTATCATCGAGATAAGACTCATATCATGACTTATAGGATAAAGTTTTTGGTATACTCCACCTTGCAGTGATCATTGGAAGGTTGCAACGTTGCAATTGCAATAGACAATGGACCCTAATTCTTTCTCTATCTTGAACTCAACATCAAATTTACTTAGTCTTAAAATCGTCTTGGACAACCAACTCATAATTGACCAGCATTGTTCGGAAAATCAATGTAATTGTAACTGTAATTGCAAAGTCACACATGTAATTGTAATTGAAATTGAATAAAAGTCGTGTAATTGTATTTGTAATTGAAGATTTTGATTTCAGAGTAATAGTAATTATAATTGTAATTGTAGAAGTTCTACTGTAATTGTAATAATAACTGAAAAAAATTGTGTAATTGCTCCAACCCTGGTCCTCAGCTGAACATTGATGCAAATAAATAAAAGCATGATTATAAAGATATATATTAATGCATCAGCGTTAATCACATCGACCCCTCATATCACGAATTCGACGCTACAGATCTCCTACTAGTAGGCTGATTAGATTGTGGTTTAGCGCACATAAATGTATCTTACAAGAACCAAAAACAAATCTCCAGCAAAAGAAATCAAATTTTCGAGAATTTTTTGAGTTGTCAAAAAAGGGCATGCATTTTTAAGGGATTTTACCATGTACATTTAGGTACATCAAGATAAGAATGATTTGAGGTGGATTTTTAAATTCTGATTAACGGAAAACTTCCATTGCTAAAATTAAACTAAAATAATAAGCAAAATGAAGTTATACATGTAGGCCTACTCCCTGGTGATTGTGGACTGATCCTACTGAAAGGCATTGTTGAACAAGATAACTTTGACTTGCAATTAAAGGTGTTATTTTTCTGCTTCATTTGATATTCGATTACCGTATATACTCGCCTATAAGTCGAGGTTTTTTACCCAAAAATCATTCTAAAAGTAGGGGTCTCAACTTGTAGGCGGGTCCCATTAAATTTATGACATTTTTCTTCTTTTACCGCAGTTACCGGTGCCCGCGCAATACTCAATACATCACTATTCATCTTCATCGGTTGCTCCTCATACCAGTACGTAGCTAAGACATATGATGCCGAAACGGCAAACATCCTACGACGCTGCGTACAAACTCAAAGTCATCGCCTTCGCCGAGAGCTCATCAAATTCAGCCGCCGAACGAGAGTACGGTGTCAACGAGAAGTGTGTATGAGACTGGAGAAAGAAGAAAGACACTCTGACTCAATGCAAGACGCGGACCAAGAAGATACAAACAACGCCGTGCCACAACCTGGAGTTGGAGAAGGACCTGAAGGAATGACTCGTGGGACTTCGACAAAACGGCATCATCGTCACGCGCACGTCCACTCGAATCAAAGCACTCGCAGTAGTCAAGGAGCGGAAGATCGGCATTGAGAAGTTCAAGGCGTCGGCAGGATGGTGCGCACGATTTGTGAATTGTAATTAAAATTAAAAAAAAATACTGACGAACTTGACCCTACAAAAATTTCACCTTTTCATCTCGTCTCATAGGCGGGCCCATAGAGTAGGGATATGTAGGTGGAGTGTCGACTCAAAAAGTATCTGCATACAGTGAAAATTTTTATGTCCAAAGATTCAGTTTTTTGCGGAGATTACGTTCCCGTGGTCCAAAAACATTATTTGAGCACTTTTGAAAAAAGTCAAAATTTGCCAATTTATATACTACTGAGATGACTCTCCTACATAAGTAGTATGAAACAAGTTGGACATCAAAAGGAATGAATATTTGATAATAAGCATCCTAACTAAGCGGAAATCAAGCTGATTATCAAGGGAATTTCATGAATTGTATAATAATGAAAGTCTTCATGAAAAAGTCGCGATATTATTCTTGCTTTCTTGGCTGAAATTTCAAGTTTCTAATTCAATTTTCTCCGGCATGATTTAATGATTCACTAAATTCATGTTTCATTTGCATCTTCCAAAGTTAATTGAAGTCATTGTCTTTGTATATGTGACTTTGCTGTGCCAGTGGCAGGTTGCCTGTGATATGATCACCTTAAGAAAATACTCCTGAGGTTGAGCAAGAAAGTAATAGGAATTCCATCGAATTGCTAATTTAACAAACATTAGGCCTAATCTGTAAAATACCATAATTCCTTCTGCATTACAATCATGAACACTCAATTCCGTTATAATTTCTTCAAAACGGCAAAAATTTGCATAACTCACATTTGGTGACAATACCAACTGTATCTCCCTTGAGTTCATTTAATAAAATCGAAAGTGTATGCACATTGGGGATTTAATCAATGTGGAGTTGCCACTCTACCTAATATATACTCTATGGGCGGTCCTATGGAAATATACCAGTATTTGGGCGGCAAAGTCGGGTGGTCTACTTATAGTCGGATCGACCTATAGGCGAGTATGTACGGTAAGTCTGCTTTCTATTTAGAAACAACATATGTATTATTACTTGTCGATCTTTAGATGAGAGGTATCACTAAATGACAGAAAACATTTAAATGCAGTCTTTTATCAATCATTATGGTCACAACGCTTTACTTGATTAACTGAGACAGTAGTATCACTGAATTTCATAAACGCTCCATGAGAGACGAAAATCAAACAAAATATTTACGAAACCCAACCATTCTACTTCGCTGATCTAAGATAGAAGTCTCTTCTCCCTTCCGTCGATCCTAGGACTTTCATGTTGTAGACGATAATCGCGAGGATTTAAGATCACATCATCAGAACCCATAGGAGAAGTCACATGAATGGATATCACAAAACAAGGCATATTGTGCTGAAATTTCAGTCTGTATTCAAATACTCAATGCAAATGAAAATGTAATAAGCATCACAAACTCTTGTTTCTCAAAAGTACATGAAATTCAATGAAGTAGCAAGAAAATGACAGCAGCAGCTCTTCCAAGTATGGTTGGCATGGTTGGCAGTTACCGGAGATCTGGACATCAATAATTTGTGAACATTATGCACAGTAAACCCGATCGTTTCTCATTATTGAGTTTTTCATTTATATGAAGCTTCTCTGTCCTACTTACACTCTGGCTTTACAAGTCTTTAGTTCCGAAGTCCAAACTTCAGGCAAATTCAGTTTCAAAGAACAGAGAGCAAGCGAAACAGCGAACGTTAAGCTAAAACAATTGATCAGTTATATTATTGCTTAGAAGTTGCTGACGGAAGTGAACCTTAGAAACTTCAGACAGATGTGACAGGTCTTCGTCGTCCAGCGAAGTTGACGGTATATGTCCGGCCGCCAGAACGATTTTCTGCAGGGAACGAGGCCGAACAAAAGACTTTCAAGTAATGATGTACACCTTATGGCTACCACGAATCTGTGCGTCTGCCGAGTTCTCTTTTTGCCAGACAGGATCAAAGAAGAAAAGAAAATGAGCCGAATGCGGAGCTGAATGGGGCTTTCGGCGGAGGTGAGATCAGTTTGTGTTTCATGAAATTAAGTAAGAAGTAGGCCTACTACGTCGACAGCCATGAATTTTGCCATAGAATGTGTTCAGGCTTTCATGTAGATTTGTCTATAAAGTTGAACAAAATCGGATTTAAGAAGCACTTCAATATCGACAGATACAACATTATGGCATACACCTAATGATCTCAACCACACAGTCTCGGATGGCATTCCATGTCAAGAACGTGCAGATTCGTAGTAGGCGTAGGGCGCTCATCATTCTGTGAAAACGTTCCCTCCCTGCAGAAACTCGTGCTGGCTACCGGACAGTTTATAAAGAGATGAGCAATGTTCTTTGATTGTGTGGGGATCAGATCAGCCCTGATCACAGCACTGTTCTTAATGCCATTCATTTCTTAATAAACTGTCACATTGAGCTTGCTCATCGACCGCGGAGCACCTGTCAACCTTAAGCAGTTTCACTTCCACTGATACCGATCAATGTGAATAGCCGAGTCAGAATTGAGAACCTTCCTGTTAAAAATGGATGTTTCGACTTTACATTTTCAATGATTGTAAGACGGTAATCATAGAATCATGAGGAGTTGAGAAGTTGACGTACGAGATTGACCAACGCTTTCTAATTTTCAACTGAATCAAATCAAAGCTGATGAAAATGTTGCTTCAAGTGACGTCACGTGCAACGTGAGTTTACCCGACGGTTTAGCAATTTTGTTTTTGAATTTGAACATCTCTTTCCTTCTTATGCTAATGTCGGCTGGCGAGGATTGGTTCTCTATTCATCTGCATTCTATCTATCTGCATTCACATTCATAGCGATTTTCGAGACTTTTTCTACTATCAAACTGCCATGAACGTTACTAAGTTGACGTATGTAGCTTCATTTCATACATAAAATGGTCTTTGGCAACATGGGGAAGAACCTGATGACACTGATTTTGAGATTGTTGATGATAAATTTCACTAGTGACACATACAGCGGTGAGCAACACTTCCGTCAGAAATTGGCGTGTTTGAGAGACCGGCAGGTTTACAAAGACGCACAGATCTAGATAGGCTACAGAACAATGTTTAAAACCACCTTGACCAGCTGCTCCTGTCATTTCCTCACATTGTCGGTGTAAAACAGAATTGATATAAAATTGACAGAAAATGATTGAAAGCAGACACGCTTCAGATAATACAAAATGTGATCCTGAAATAATGAATGAAAATTTGAAGTTTATAATTCCCAATTTCGGAGATTCCGTTAAATGCATCGTCAGTGCTGATTAATATCAAATTTTCTCCGTAATACTGATTCTCATGATATTGACGACGCGCGTGCAGCGATACAAATCGGAGGTAATTAACAAGTGTGTCACGAATCAAATCATTCACAACCATGAACTACTTCATATTCCGTTTACTTCAATTCTTCAAATGTGTGATTCTTGTCGGTATCTTGCAGAGACCCTTCAATCAACCGCAAGGCCTGGAAGGCAACAGACGAGTATTCGGAGGGTGAAGCGAAGGGTTATCAAATAGTTACATAAAAATGTTACGAAATTAATTACAAAATTTACACAATCATTTATAATTCACAGTGGAATTATCTCTATGATCATTGCTTCCATAGTGAAGTTTGTGCTTTCCAAAAAGTGCGTAAATTTCAAGTAGGAGTGCAATAAAGTCTTTACTTGTCCCCGTATATGTATTGTAGATATCCTATCGATTTATTTGATCTGTAAAGCAGATTATTGCCCGCGCGGGAGATGATATCTACTCCAATGCACTGGAAGGAGCGCAATCTATGCCAATTATGAGTGCTCTTGTCCCTTTAGTATAGACTAGATCTGTGAACAGATATTTTCATGGTTGATCAGGCCAAATTTCTATTCAAATACTCTTGATCATCATAGATATTTCAGTCGCAGTCTGTCCTTGATCATCATAGCACGTCGTCAAATAAAATTCTCTATGCAACTCGTGCATGCATAGAAATTAACAATACCATAGAAAGTCCTAGAATGGAAATGGCATGAAAATGGCACACGCCAGGGAACTTAGTTGGGGAAAAACGCAAATTGTATGAGCTGCTTTCCAAGTTTTCTGTTTGGCATTTGTATTTATCAAGCCAATTTGTGATCTGGATTGTTGTCCTTTCTCCAAAGATCACGTGAACAAAAGCAATAATGAATTTACAGAACACTGCAGCCACAGGATGATAAAGAAAAGAAATCCTTTAAAACGTTCTTTACGCGTTCTGTCATCATTTTGAAATATCGGTCCTTTAATCTGTCAAGAGTATAATCAGATAGGTATATACAGTAGAATTCGCATATATCGGCGATTCGCCTATATCGGCGCATTTTCGCTGTCTCTGACAGAAAAAATTTGTTTATAACGGCGGATTTCCTAGAAATCCTCAAGCGATGTGTTTTGCCTAGAAGAGTCACTAGAATGACAGTATATGTGGACGCGGATGGCCGTAGATTCTGTTAGGACTATCCGATTCTAACTATTCTAGTGGCATGTGAAAATTTAGATCTTCTACAATTCATCTCGATCATGTTTGGGGTTTGATCAAAATTGTAGAATCTAGCAGCCGAGGAAAGATAAGTAGGCTTGCCACTGTATCTCACTGATAATTCTCACATAATTTTAGTCTTTAATTAGTCAATATATGTATTTAAGTACAGCAACGCAATAATTCATGAGTCAATACACGTATACACATTGTATGATGCACGGCATGATCTCAGAGATCGTGTAGATTTCACAAAACTTCAAAATTGAGGGAGTTCGCTTATATCGGCGGTTTTCGTCTGTCCCTTGAGGCGCCGATATATGCGAATTCTACTGTAACTTGTAATGTCGATTTACAGAACATGCATTGCTCCAGCTGGAAATCAGAGGCCAAGAAATCCTACAGTATTCATTTTACTCTGAAGGATTCCCCTGTTCATTATATTCGAACAATTTTCAAAATCTTTGCATGCTTCCAAAATATCATCACACTATATCACATGTGCATTTAATGAATAATTGAAAAGTTCCAGCGACATTTAATGTATCTGAGTGATGATTGTAGCTAAAGCAGCTTTCAGTGTGTTTATTCCAGAAAGCGATAGGTTTCTTTACCGCTTCAAGTAGAAATTAAATTATCCACTAATTAAGAATTTTTATCTGTGAATTCTTGAGATGTTCTCATAACCAGTCCACTGACCACTCACAATCATGGCTCTGTGATACAAATTTTAAATCGTTTTCCAGTATTAAAAAAAATGGATAATGGTTGTCGATAACTGCTACATATGGAAACAGCATATTAACCATTAGAATAGTGGACTATTTCATATGAAACAATACCATCATCTCACTTGCAATTCTCTTCAAGAAAATTCTGTAATTTGCCGTCACCAACTTCCACAGCTAACTTGACAAGTAGTTTCATTATGATACAATGTATTAAATCGAAGCTGATCTAGAAACCATAGATTTTTCCATGTGCCATCATTGTACATAGGCAAGATATCAAACTTCCATTCTAGTGTACTATTATCTACTTCTATGCGTGCATGAGATTGCTTCATCATAGCATTCGAACTGGTTAGATTTAAATAGGCCTCACCCAACGGGTTCCGGCATTTAAGATATCTAACTGGTGGAATGGTGTATAGAAGCAATCATGCACTAGTTGTGTAAATAACTATTATTACACTCCGTCATTGGAATACATTAGCACATAGAAAGTCTTTCATCCTTTGAGACGGTCAATTCTAATTGGAATCTCAAGAATGATCAATTCCTAACCAAATGGAGTCAGATGTATGACAACTATAAAATCTTCATAGTCATAGATTCTGATGATTATTTACGCAACTCGTGCAAAGTATCCATCTTTATTATATTTTTCGAGATATACAGTGCGCGACAGCAAGTTGGAAACTTGGCATAAATCTACGGACACATACATTTTTCAACACCTTCTAAATTTTTTTGCTATTAGGAAATATCGACAAATTTATAATCATCTGAAAGAGAACTTTCGGATCTATCATTTGAATGTTTTTGAAATTATTGTTTTTGAAATTTGTGGTTCCTATAGAGGCCGATAAACCCGAAAGCCCCAAATTTTGTTTGACTTGTTTTGACAAGCGCATAAATTAATTTGAAACATTCTCCTTGTGATATTCAAAACCGTCACAAGATTGGCTTTCAGAAAATATAGTTTGAAAGTGTTTCTCGAAGTTTATAGGCAATATTTTGAAAGTAGTATAGATAGATAATGTGGCGATTTTTTCATTTTCAGAATATTTCTTCGAAGGGCCTTAAATTTACCCAACAAAAGCAGAAACACTAGTTTTGAGGAAAATAAATGCCACCAGTTAGTTAACAGCGTTATTTCTGATATTATTATCGCAACACATTCTGAAAATGAAAAAATCGCCACATTTTCTATCTATACTACTTTCAAAATATTGCCTATAAACTTCGAGAAACACTTTCAAACTATATATTTTCAGAAAGCCAATCTTGTGACGGTTTTGAATATCACAAGGAGAATGTTTCAAATTAATTTATGTGCTTGTCAAAACAAGTCAAACAAAATTTGGGGCTTTCGGGTTTATCGGCCTCTATAGGAACCACAAATTTCAAAAACAATTAATTCAACAACATTCAAATGATAGATCCGAAAATTCTCTTTCAGATGATTATAAATTTGTCGATATTTAGTAATAGCAAAAAAATTTAGAAGGTGTTGGAAAATGTACGTGTCCGTAGATTTATGACAAGTTTCCAACTTGCTGTCGCGCACTGTACAACATATCTATGCACGAGCCTGAAGGGTGAGCGCACAGTTTGTTGATCGAGAATATTACGCTAAAGATGGCATCATATTTCACAGGATCCGCAGAATATGACTATCAAAATTACATCACTGTCAAAAATCTACATCTATTGTTATGGAATTGTATATATCAGCGGCATTTCTAGAGATTTTCATGTAGAATATACCGTTTTAGAAGATGAAAAACTACTTTGAAACTTAGAGAACTGAACTTTTCATCAAACAGAGACTTCCCCAATTATTTAGAAAGACTGCGCTGGAAAGAAGTGTTCTGTCTCAGTAAAAATAGGAGAAGCCTCTACTTGACATAAAGATGAAAACTTTCTATGTGCTAATACATCTCAATGGACGAGTACAATAAAGACTGTTGCATGAAACAACGGGCTCTTTTTGAAGCTTTTACGTCACTGCTACCCAATACTTGGGGCTTCGACGGTGCTGACATATTCAGACTTATGGAGCGTTGTAGTACTTTTAGTACGGATGCCCTTCCTGCCGACTTCCAATGACACCTTCGGGGCTCGACCTCTGAACCATGAGATCGCTAGGCCAAGTACTTAACCACTGTGCCACGGAGACCACTGTTCATGTTATCACGGGCTCTCATTTTGTTATTCCACTGCGAAGAAACTCGTGGAAAAAGGTGGACATTTAATGTATGAGATTATAGTTCATCATGTTCTTGCATATTCATTCCTCTTTGTGGAGGACTGTTTATTGCAGTCCTTGATATATATTCTCACCTTGGAAAACATGCACGTTATTATGGAAGCAATGATCACAGAGATTATTGCACTGTAAACATAAAGTCAACAATAGTAAGAAGTAACATTTATCACATGCTTGAAAAACTTCTCATGGAATCGCAAGAACATTTCGATGGTTCATATACAGTTCTACAGGCCAAACAAGAACTGCACTATTGAGAGCTTCAAAGGATGTGCTTTTTGTTCCCGAAGTAGATCCACTGGGGGTGGATAAGTCTCATACTAAGAGCAGCGCATTCACATCGCCTTTTGCCGACAATTGTTGAAGCAAACGCGTGATTTGGTGTCCCGAATACTGTGGTGTAGGTTTGAGCGCATCAAACAGCTAGAACCAAAGTGAAGTGCGTGTGAAGACTAGTCAGTGACCTTCTACCCAAGATATCAGTTCATCATCTTGTCTACATGTCGAGTAAGGGAGTTCTCTCATACATAGATCAGACACAAGATAGCTGATGACTCCTGAGATTGAGAAAATAGTCACTCAAGTCTAGACACGTTAGTGCGGATTCAATTATCCTAAAAGTTCACTGATAGGTTAATCATTATCTCCTTTCGTATTAAGATAAGGGCATCCGAAACCGCGACATGCACATTCACCGCAGAGAGATTTCTGCTTTATTTCAAGCAATAAATGAAAATTGAAGCTTTTAAAGCATGTCACGCACACAAGAACGTGCGGCCATTAACCAGCTGAGCTACACTGCCACCTAAAGTGAGAGTGGTGATACCTCCTCAGGCGGACAGACTCAAACCGCGCACCTTCTGCACCTCCGTACCGAGGCGCGGCCCTTAACCAACTGAGCTATACTTCCACCTACAGTGAGAGTGGTGATACCTCCTCAGGCGGACAGACTCAAACCGCGCACCTTCTGCACCTCCGTACGGATGCGCGGCCCTTAACCAACTGAGCTACACTGCCACCTACAGTGAGAGTGGTGATACCTCCTCAGGCAGACAGACTCGAACCGCGCCCCTTCTGCACCTCCGTACGGATGCGCGGCCCTTAACCAACTGAGCTACCTGTCACCTACAGTGAGAGCAGCGGTGTCTCCTCAGGCAGACAGACTCGAACCCTGCACCTTCTGCATCCCCGCACCGAAGTGCGGCCCTTAACCAACTGAGCTACCTGTCACCTACAGTGAGAGCAGCGGTGTCTCCTCAGGCAGACAGACTCGAACCCTGCACCTTCTGCACCTCCGTACGGATGCGCGGCCCTTAACCAGCTGCCATCCTGCCACCTACAGTGAGAGTGGTGATACCTCCTCAGGCGGACAGACTCGAACCCTTCAACTTCTGCACCTCCGTACGGATGCGCGGCCCTTAACCAGCTGAGCTACCTGCCACCTACAGTGAGAGTGGTGATACCTCCTCAGGTGTACAGACTCGAACCGCGCACCTTCTGCACCTCCGTACGGATGCGCGACCCTTAACCAACTGAGCCATCCTGCCACCTACAGTGAGAGTGGTGATACCTCCTCAGGCGGACAGACTCGAACCGCGCACCTTCTGCACCTCCGTACGGATGCGCGGCCCTTAACCAGCTGAGCTACCTGCCACCTACAGTGAGAGTGGTGATACCTCCCCGCGTAGACAGACTCGAACCATTCACCTTCTGCACCTCCGCACCGAAGTGCGGCCCTTAACCAACTGAGCTACCTGCCACCTACAGTGAGAGTGGTGATACCTCCCCGCGTAGACAGACTCGAACCATTCACCTTCTGCACCTCCGCACCGAAGTGCGGCCCTTAACCAGCTGATCTACACTGCCACCTACAGTGAGAGTGGTGATACCTCCTCAGGTGTACAGACTCGAACCGCGCACCTTCTGCACCTCCGTACGGATGCGCGGCCCTTAACCAGCTGAGCTATCCTGCCACCTACAGTGAGAGTGGTGATACCTCCTCAGGCGGACAAACTCGAACCCTTCACCTTCTGCACCTCCGCACCGATGCGCGGCCCTTAACCAACTGAGCTACCTGCCACCTACAGTGAGAGCAGCGGTGCCTCCTCAGGCGGACAGACTCGAACCCTGCACCTTCTGCAACCCCGCACCGAAGTGCGGCCCTTAACCAACTGAGCTACCTGCCACCTACAGTGAGAGTGGTGATACCTCCTCAGGCGGACAGACTCGAACCCTTCACCTTCTGCATCCCCGCACCGAAGTGCGGCCCTTAACCAGCTGAGCTATCCTGCCACCTACAGTGAGAGCAGCGGTGCCTCCTCAGGCGGACAGACTCGAACCCTGCACCTTCTGCACCTCCGTACCGATGCGCGGCCCTTAACCAACTGAGCTACCTGCCACCTACAGTGAGAGCAGCGGTGCCTCCTCAGGCGGACAGACTCGAACCCTGCACCTTCTGCAACCCCGCACCGAAGTGCGGCCCTTAACCAGCTGAGCTATCCTGCCACCTACAGTGAGAGCAGCGGTGCCTCCTCAGGCGGACAGACTCGAACCCTGCACCTTCTGCACCTCCGCACCGAAGTGCGGCCCTTAACCAGCTGAGCTATCCTGCCACCTACAGTGAGAGTGGTGATACCTCCCTACGCAGACAGACTCAAACCGCGCACTTTCTGCAACCCCGCACCGAAGTGCGGCCCTTAACCAGCTGAGCCATCCTGCCACCTACAGTGAGAGTGGTGATACCTCCTCAGGCGGACAGACTCAAACCGCGCACCTTCTGCACCTCCGTACGGATGCGCGGCCCTTAACCAACTGAGCTACACTGCCACCTACAGTGAAAGTGGTGATACCTCCTCAGGCGGACAGACTCGAACCGCGCACCTTCTGCACCTCCGCACCGAAGTGCGGCCCTTAACCAGCTGAGCCATCCTGCACCTACAGTGAGAGTGGTGATACCTCCTCAGGCGGACAAACTCGAACCGCGCACCTTCTGCACCTCCGTACGGATGCGCGACCCTTAACCAGCTGAGCTACCTGCCACCTACAGTGAGAGCGGCGGTGCCTCCTCTGGCGGACAGACTCGAACCCTTCACCTTCTGCACCTCCGCACCGAAGTGCGACCCTTAACCAACTGAGCCATCCTGCCACCTACAGTGAGAGTGGTGATACCTCATCAGGCGGACAAACTCGAACCCTTCAACTTCTGCACCTCCGCACCGAGGCGCGGCCCTTAACCAACTGAGCCATCCTGCCACCTACAGTGAGAGTGGTGATACCTCCTCAGGCGGACAGACTCGAACCGCGCACCTTCTGCACCTCCGTACGGATGCGCGACCCTTAACCAGCTGAGCTACCTGCCACCTACAGTGAAAGTGGTGATACCTCCTCTGGCGGACAGACTCGAACCCTTCAACTTCTGCACCTCCGCACCGAAGTGCGACCCTTAACCAACTGAGCCATCCTGCCACCTACAATGAGAGTGGTGATACCTCCTCAGGCGGACAGACTCGAACCGCGCACCTTCTGCACCTCCGTACGGATGCGCGACCCTTAACCAGCTGAGCTATCCGGCCACCTACAGTGAGAGTGGTGATACCTTCCCAGGCGGACAGACTCGACCTCTGCACCCTCTGCACCTCCGCACTGAAGTGCAACTGACCTATCCTGCCACCTACCTTCCACAGAGCAAAGATGAACGCATGACTGGCCTTCATCCGGTTGTCTTGCGTGCTGAGGACTGACAATGAGACGGAGCGAACTTCATTGCAGGAGTTGCGATAGGAAACGAGCATTCCTTGGCCGATGATGTTCCCTGGAAAGGAAAGTTGCTGTTCAGTCAAGTTCTTCACTCAGACAGGTCTCACACTACCTTCATTGTCCCTCTGTGCACCCGTGCGAGGCAGCAGTCGGAAACCTGTTATCTCTACAAGTCCGATGGTCTCCGGACAACGAGAAGGAGAGGAGCTGGTGAAGTCCAAGCGGCTGGAGAAGGTAAAGAATGGTCAGACAACCTCCATTCCACACGGATCAACCCACTGACTTACCCGTTGTCTGAAGAGAGACGACAGAAGACTTGCAGGAGATCACCACCGGAGTCGTCTTGGAGGTCAGACTCCGTGAATGACACGATTGCACCTGGAAGACAATGGGTTCACCATGAGGAAGTTCAAAGATTCATCCTGTAATGCTTTGAAGCTCATTACACGACGTATCTACGACGTACAGTATCAATATATTGGGGAGGGAATTCTTGACTTTGGTCTTGACATCTGAGAAATTCTCCAATCTATCGGATGCACATATCTCCAACAGTTGTAGGAAATGGAGTTCCTGTCAGACAATGTAAGTATTATGATATAAACTAACGAATCACATGCCATCGTCTGAACACGTGTTCTATTTCACACATAAAAGCAGCTTTAGGAGGCTGTCAAGTCATCCATTTGGTTGTTGAATTGAAAATAAACGACATAAAATACCAGAATCAAAAGAATAGAAAAAATAAAAAAGCTGTTGAAATCAATTGTTTTAAACCCTATCCGTAAGTATTGGTAAACGAGTCTAACGTATTTCCCTACGAGTGGACACTGATGATGGATGGCAGTTTGTGATCACCGCTGAATTTTCAACACCCGCATGGAGTCTCCGCTCAGCACGATTTGCTCATGAAAGACAGAACGCAGGATGAGGCTTGTATCAAAGAGAAACATCAATCTCATCATTTGCCTTGCGGTCTACGCATGTTATTGAATGAAATGTGAACTCTGTGGAAGGCTTGTCATGAAAATTTGTTTTGTCGAAAGGTAGTTGTACTCAGGGTCAGATTGACAGGTGAACGTCCACACATTCCTGATGATTCCGCTATGCAAACACCGAACTGAGAGATTGAAATATCATTGCAAGCTTCAAATATTTGTTTTCAATTACACAGTCACTACAAATCAGAAGTTAGCTAATTAAAACCATGGAATTTCTGGAACAGAGAGGAAACATAGATGACAACAACTTGCCTTCAACAGGATATTTGACTACTTGACTATTAGTTTGATGCAAGTCACGATGTCAAGGAGTTGACGCAACACGCTGTACAGATCAGTTTTAGTTCTCATCATCAATGTGTTGACGGAGAATTGTGTTATTTGACTCCGTGGAGTGCGGGAATACTATTTATGGACTTAACAGATTTCATTTGATTTGATGACCTTATTAGCCACGGAAGAAACTGCTTGAATTAGTCACTATTGTAAGAATAAACAATGAAACTTTGTGAGAATAATGTAGTGATGCATTGACATTAGAATCAGTCCTAGTGGAGAAGAATATCACCAAAATGCTCATGATCACTTCAAAGTGCTCTTCCTCAACCAGAATAGTTGACATCGTTGATGAATAGGTAAAGGTAAGCAAGCCTTGTCGCCATTACACAACGGGCTCCTTCGGGACACATGAACAGGAGTACCAAATTGAAGGATCGTTCATCTGAGACTAGTGGTGGTGGACGTGGTGGCAACCCACTCCCTCTCTGCTATTGGGAGGTGTTCCAGTGGGCGTAACGCACGCTTATCGAATAGACGGAAAATTAGTAGTAGGGAAAAGTGGGTGCGGAGAGCTATCAATGATATTAAATACACATAGATAATTCGAGTAGGGTTTGATAAATCAACTTTTGCAACGTTTCCGGAACTTCATTTCTAGGAAAACATGGCAGTATGTACATCATGGTCATGTAAAGAAAACCAGTGGTAAAGAATAGGAAGAACTATGTATTAAAAACGCAAATGCGAAGTCTTATCCTTAGTCACGATACCTAACAGTGTAACCTTCCAGAACTCTCTTGTAGGCCTATATAACGAGATGTAATTCATGAGAGACATAGTACAGCAGACAACAACATTCAAATTCTAATGAACATGTTAACATGCCACGACTTAATCACTAGCTTTAGGTAGGCTATGTTAATCGTAGTGATGCAACAGGCCTACTCCAACATTACAATTCAATCAACACAACATTGGCTCATTGTTTGGCATAGGCCTACCACATATTCAAATAGAACAAATGTGAACTTCCATGACCAATAAAATAAAAAGTTCCAGAGCCTGCTGAAAACCAACCCCTTTTATTTTATATTGGATATTTTGGCGAATCTCGTGACCCAACAAATTTCGTCCGAAATAGACGGAAAATTACGGTCACTGAGGTGTTGTGTAGCGATAGGTTGTGATTTGCAAAGAGGGTAAAGAGGTGTACGGGCAGGACAAAGGGATTTATTTTGTGTAGATACTCTTTAAGAAGGGTGATTTGTTGGTGCGCAGTTGTGTCAATGTTCTGTATGTGCCTCTGTCGAGTGTTTGTTCTGATTTGTGAACTGTGGTGGGATTGTGTTAATGATTTGATTGTTTTGCCTGTGCGTTAGGTGTGTGCCGTCGTGTTGGGAGTAGTTGTTTTGTTGTTCCGTTGGATGACTGTATGGAAGGAGATGAGTCGCACTTCCTTGTGTTGAAACTTGTGTGTTTTTGTTGTCTGAGAGGCAGTAGTTGTTGCGTAAGGAGATGAAGAGGGTGTTGTTGAGATTTTGTTTTGTTTAGAAGCTGTGAGATGTTCAGCAATGGGAAGGACGTGCGTTTCATCATGTAGGTGCTGTGTATTTGTGTCGCGTGTGCATCCTATGGCGATCCTGAGCGCTTTGTTCTGTCGATGTAGTTCATCTGAGACTCCGAGAGATCATCGATACTTGCATCCTTTGATCAATGACAAATATGACTTCCAATATCTTCCAATGACATTTAAATTTTTCATCTGATTTTGTGACTTCTGTGTACTTGCCTTTGTATTCCTGATGATCTGGCCACAACTATGTCATTCAATCAATCATATTCGATTATTTGGAACCTTTAACTTGATGAAATATCACAGGCAGTACCGTCTCCTCTCATCCGCCTTCTCAAATTTATCAGAGCTTGAAAAAAACATTTTCCATGCCCGGGTAAATTTGAGATTTGCAATTGGCAAGTTAGTGAAATTTCGGCGGGCATTCATTATTATAGTTATTATTGTTGTGTGTTTAAAGTGATATTTAATCAATACCCGTCGAAGATTTCTCTAACTTGCCGATCGCAAATTTTAATAATTTATAGCCCTAGTCACAACGACTGAATGTTTCAATTTCAAGCTTCATTTATCTCAATCTGTGCAGAAACATCCTAGAGTTGAGCGCTCGGGTTGCAGATGGCTGTCTTGCTTGATATCTAGATGAATGGAAGTGCGCAGCGGATCTCTACCACAGGTTCCGTCATGGAATTTCCGCTGTCTGTCTGTAAGGAAAAAGTTCGACCATCAGCTGACATGGGAAGTTCGTCCTTCGTCGGGTGATGTAACTCGGAGGGTTGAAATTCATCGCTGAGACCTGCTGCTACTGCTGTCTGTAGGAGTCATGGAGGACATCCATGTGCACTGCATGACGGGTAAAGTGTATCCGTTCATCAACAGCATCACCTCGTAAGGCACAGCGAGTTCAGAATGAATAACTAGCCTTCAATTCCACACTGTTTGACAGCGTAAGAGAAAATTCTGATAAAATTTGAGTTACAGCCTTTTGTGGATAGTTCCGCCTACAAACTGACATGTCAATTCCATCATTTTTGTAGTATGTCACCGACGACAATCAAAGCAGGGAATCGTACGCAAAATTTGCACTCACTCACTCATGCCCGTACACTCATTGATGGACGACAGAAGGCCGGTGGTTCTCATCCTCTGCTTGTCTCACTCACTCGTCTCACGTTTGAATGTCTGTGCATCACTGCTCAGCTGAATAATTCTCTGCAGCCGAGAACTGACCGAACTATTGTAATTCAGTTTAGTGTGGATTTGCTCAACGATGAATGCGTTAGAATACACAAACACGCTTTCTCAAATCGTAGAGCTAACTGTCAGTCTAGAATGCAGATCCATGTAAATGAGTGACGGATGAAATCCTTGCGACAGCGTTCAGGGATATTCAACCTCACTCATGGTCTATCTTGCGGTCAATCTGCATCACACTGCATCGGCTCACCGGCTAAACATAGGGCCCAACACCTTTCATATTCATATTGATCTGCGTTTGAATTATTTACATAAAGCTTTACCGTCACTTCTCCCCGTACCGGGGACTTGGAAGGTGATGACACAGTCCGACTTTTGTCAGGAGCGTTATGGTGCTTTAAGTCCGGATGCCCTTCCTGCAGACTTCCGATGACAGCTTCGGGGCTCGACCTCTGGATCAAACGATCGCTAGGCCAAGCACTTAACCACTGTGCCACGAAGACCATCGGTTTGAATTATTTGACTATTTGCATGTGATTTGCAAACAATTTCCAGCTGACATATAGCAGCATATGTCTACTCGGCGTACTTTGGCCTAGAGGAGACTGGGAATTTATTTTTTACCAGAGGAATACTGCCAAGTCAAATCACGCTTGAGTTATATTCATCAGTTATGACTCAGCATTACCTTATTTTGCTTGAAATGAAGATAAAGCTGGACAAGCTTCAATCAATTCAATGATGAAGATGAATACTCATTTGTAAACAGGACACTCACCGAGTTAGGCATACTATTTCACATACCATGGTCTATCGATGCGCATTGAGAATGAATCCCGTCATTCAGCTCACAAACTCACGTTATCAACCCGCCATGCGCACTGACGTGAACCGGTGAAGGGTCTTTGGATCTTTTTCTTTCTTTTACCTTGCGTGTTTGACTTGATTTCAAAATAGATCATTTTCAAACAGATTTGACACGTTTCTATAATCAGTAGAAGCATGACCTAGCGCCTCTTCACACCTCATGCTGGACAATCCAACTATTCATCACATCAGACAGACATTCTGTCGATGATTGGTTTGTCCAATTGAGTAGACTGCGCATGCTTGAGGGTCCTATCATGAACAGTTAATATCAAGTCACTTCCCTGTGATGAACCTCCCATGTGAAGAACGCAGTGAAAAACTGTGACTTCAGAAATTGATAGGAACAAACTCATTTTCATAAATTCAAGGCAATGACGAGAAGGATATTCTGTAGAGGAAATACAGCACAAGTTTGCTCCAAAGGAATTGAAACTATTTGACTGATGAGGAAAGTAGAATCCTTCCAATTATCAAAGAAGAAATAACTCAACAGCTTCCATGCCACCCTGAAGGAATGACTAACGTATTCAGTGCGGCACTCATGAGGTTGAATACAGAGCCACGGACTGCCGGCTGGGAGTCGAACCTGTCATTCAAATGCTTACCCGGACCGATTGCCACTCAATGTGAGCATCAGAAATCCGACAGTGCACGTACAGTGAGTTCTTTGTGGAGGACATCGGTAGCAACTTGATTAATACATAGAAAGACATTAACTGCCAGTTCATCAACTGAACTAGTGGCCAGAATTCAGTACCTAGTAGTTCTACTGAATTTCCAGCTCTCATCTGAATGGTATGGCATGGTCACGTGCAGCGAATGAATGAGGAGTCGTGGCCAAAGAAGATCTTGTCCCTTGATGTTCGTGGACAGAACCCACAAGGTCGCCCCAATAAGAGATGACTTGATAGCATCAAGGAGGATGTGCGAAATCTCAATCTTCATAGCATCAGTCCACAAGACTGAACAGCTAGGAGAAATGCCACCAAGATGGACCAGCATTCGACGGCGTCCAACCGCCGCAAAACTGTGAAAAGAAGACGTTAAATGTAGAGAGTGAGTGCATGAGACACGATATTCGACAGCTATTTTCTATTATTGAGGAGAGAATTTCTGGATTCAAATGAAGACCTTTACGCCAAGACAGAAAGTTCTGAGTGTACATCGACAATTTTTATCAATTGATGACTTTTAAGGAGCATTCATATTGAATAGATAACGATGAAACCGTGACGATATTTCATTGTCTCAATTCAAAGTTCTGTTTATCGTTGAGAGGATCGGCCTATTGTGAACAACAGTTATGTTGAAGAGCGATTTTATTTCACTTCATCGCTACAGTTGTCGCTTACGGTCTGATGTGACCACGCACTTAGTGAATTCACGTGTAGCACAAATCAGGCTGATGTAGAACTAGAATTCAACATTTAGCAATCCAGTGTCTGTTGTATCTCCGTCGAAGGATCATCCCCTAGCAAAGAACTCTGCGAAACATCAGATATCTCACGGGAGTTGACGTCAATCGTCGTGTCCGTGACGACATGTATTTCATGATTCTGAAATGCCGTGAAAATTCAGTCTGAGAAATACGAACTTTCCTGGACAATATTCTCCCTCGGGGACGCCTTTTCAGTATTTCTACGGCTGACAAATACAAGCAGATGTTGTCCAGAGCGACAATCGACAACAAATTCATTGTTGCACATTCAATGAAGAGATAGAAGATTAAAGTTTTCCAATGACCAGCAGCAGCCGGAGATAACCTTTCAATCTCACTCCTGTGATAATCGTGCAGTCATGAGAATGTCTCTTCATCTGTACAGTCATGAGAATGTCTCTTCCTCTGTACAGTCATGAGAATGTCTCTTCCTCTGTACAGTCATGAGAATGTCTCTTCCTCTCCACAGTCATGAGAATGTCTCTTCCTCTGTACAGTCATGAGAATGTATCTTCCTCTGCACAGTCATGAGAATGTCTCTTCCTCTGCACAGTCATGAGAATGTCTCTTCGTCTTTACAGTCATGAGAATGTCTCTTCCTCTGTACAGTCATGAGAATGTCTCTTCCTCTGCACAGTCATGAGAATGTCTCTTCCTCTGTGCAGTCATGAGAATGTCTCTTCCTCTGTACAGTCATGAGAATGTATCTTCCTCTGCACAGTCATGAGAATGTCTCTTCCTCTGCACAGTCATGAGAATGTCTCTTCCTCTATACAGTCATGAGAATGTCTCTTCCTCTGTACAGTCATGAGAATGTCTCTTCCTCTGTACAGTCATGAGAATGTCTCTTCCTCTGTACAGTCATGAGAATGTCTCTTCCTCTCCACAGTCATGAGAATGTCTCTTCCTCTGTACAGTCATGAGAATGTCTCTTCCTCTGTACAGTCATGAGAATGTCTCTTCCTCTGTACAGTCATGAGAATGTCTCTTCCTCTGTACAGTCATGAGAATGTCTCTTCCTCTGTACAGTCATGAGAATGTCTCTTCCTCTGTACAGTCATGAGAATGTCTCTTCCTCTGTACAGTCATGAGAATGTCTCTTCCTCTCTACAGTCATGAGAATGTCTCTTCCTCTGTACAGTCATGAGAATGTCTCTTCCTCTGTACAGTCATGAGAATGTCTCTTCCTCTGCACAGTCATGAGAATGTCTCTTCCTCTGTACAGTCATGAGAATGTATCTTCCTCTGCACAGTCATGAGAATGTCTCTTCCTCTGTACAGTCATGAGAATGTCTCTTCCTCTGTGCAGTCATGAGAATGTCTCTTCCTCTGTACAGTCATGAGAATGTCTCTTCCTCTGTACAGTCATGAGAATGTCTCTTCCTCTGTACAGTCATGAGAATGTCTCTTCCTCTGTACAGTCATGAGAATGTCTCTTCCTCTGTACAGTCATGAGAATGTCTCTTCCTCTGTACAGTCATGAGAATGTCTCTTCCTCTGTACAGTCATGAGAATGTCTCTTCCTCTGTACAGTCATGAGAATGTCTCTTCCTCTGTACAGTCATGAGAATGTCTCTTCCTCTGTACAGTCATGAGAATGTCTCTTCCTCTGTACAGTCATGAAAATGTCTCTTCCTCTGTACAGTCATGAGAATGTCTCTTCCTCTGTACAGTCATGAGAATGTATCTTCCTCTGTACAGTCATGAGAATGTCTCTTCCTCTCCACAGTCATGAGAATGTCTCTTCCTCTGTACAGTCATGAGAATGTATCTTCCTCTGCACAGTCATGAGAATGTCTCTTCGTCTTTACAGTCATGAGAATGTCTCTTCCTCTGTACAGTCATGAGAATGTCTCTTCCTCTGTACAGTCATGAGAATGTATCTTCCTCTGCACAGTCATGAGAATGTCTCTTCCTCTGTACAGTCATGAGAATGTCTCTTCCTCTGTACAGTCATGAGAATGTCTCTTCCTCTCCACAGTCATGAGAATGTCTCTTCCTCTGTACAGTCATGAGAATGTCTCTTCCTCTGCACAGTCATGAGAATGTCTCTTCGTCTTTACAGTCATGAGAATGTCTCTTCCTCTGTACAGTCATGAGAATGTCTCTTCCTCTGTACAGTCATGAGAATGTCTCTTCCTCTGTACAGTCATGAGAATGTCTCTTCCTCTGTACAGTCATGAGAATGTCTCTTCCTCTGTACAGTCATGAGAATGTATCTTCCTCTGTACAGTCATGAGAATGTCTCTTCCTCTCCACAGTCATGAGAATGTCTCTTCCTCTGTACAGTCATGAGAATGTCTCACCTGTAGTCAGCATCTTCAAATGACGATCGAAGAAGTTGTTCTCCTCTCTGGTGATCGGTGCGCACCGTCCGCATTGTCTCTCAGGATCCACGAATCGCATTCTCGGCAAGGAAAGCTTCTGGGCACAGCAATTATCGCACAGGCAGCGTCCGCACCGACGACAATGATGCTGGAAAGTGAGAACATCAAGCGTCAGCTGCAAGTTACGTGTCGGTCGGGTAGCTGTGTCATGGAAGTGCTGGGTTATTACTTATTTAATTGTCTACTGATCAGAATAATTCTGGTGGACACTAATCCCTGTCTCCACAGACGAACTGGTGGCAATTTCTAAGAGATCTTTTATCTGTTGTTCAAACACATAACACAACGATCTCAGTTCCGTTGAATCCCAACGGTCCCACACCTATTTCTCTATAACTACACATCTCGAGTTTGCAATTAGCAAGTTAGTGAAATCTCGACAGGTATTCATCAAATATAGGTTGATTTTTTGCCGGCTAAAACTAGATTTTGCCACTAAGTGGCTCACACATTCCTCAGCAGGTCAGAGCTCTGCATGTACAGTAAGTCTCACAGTACAGCGAGCGGCTACACTCTCGCAACACTGATGGACTTGCAAAGGATGATTCCATACGGCCACAAGCTCACACACTCCTCAGAAGGCCAGAACTCTGAATGTACAAAAAGTCTCTCAGTACAGCGAGCGGCTACATTCTCGCAATACTGATGGACTTACAAAGGATGATTCCATACGGCCACAGGCTCACACACTCCTCAGCAGGTCAGAGCTCTGCATGTACAGTAAGTCTCACAGTACAGCGAGCGGCTACATTCTCGCAACACTGATGGACTTACAAAGGATGATTCCATACGGCCACAGGCTCACACACTCCTCAGCAGGTCAGAGCTCTGCATGTACAGTAAGTCTCACAGTACAGCGAGCGGCTACATTCTCGCAACACTGATGGACTTACAAAGGATGATTCCATACGGCCACAAGCTCACACACTCCTCAGCAGGTCAGAGCTCTGCATGTACAGTAAGTCTCTCAGTACAGCGAGCGGCTACATTCTCGCAACAGTGATGGACTTACAAAGGATGATTCCATACGGCCACAGGCTCACACACTCCTCAGCAGGTCAGAACTCTGCATGTACAAAAAGTCCCTCAGTACAGCGAGCGGCTACATTCTCGCAACACTGATAGACTTGCAAAGGATGATTCCATACGGCCACAAGATCACACACTCCTCAGCAGGTCAGAACTCTGCATGTACAAAAAGTCCCTCAGTACAGCGAGCGGCTACATTCTCGCAACACTGATGGACTTACAAAGGATGATTCCATACGGCCACAAGCTCACACACTCCTCAGCAGGTCAGAACTCTGAATGTACAAATAGTCCCTCAGTACAGCGAGCGGCTACATTCTCGCAACACTGATGGACTTACAAAGGATGATTCCATACGGCCGCAAGCTCACACACTCCTGAGCAGGTCAGAACTCTGCATGTACAAAAAGTCTCTCAGTACAGCGAGCGGCTACATTCTCGCAACACTGATGGACTTACAAAGGATGATTCCATACGGCCACAGGCTCACACACTCCTCAGCAGGTCAGAGCTCTGCATGTACAGTAAGTCTCACAGTACAGCGAGCGGCTACATTCTCGCAACAGTGATGGACTTGCCAAGGATGATTCCATACGGCCACAGGCTCACACACTCCTCAGCAGGTCAGAACTCTGAATGTACAAAAAGTCTCTCCGTACAGCGAGCGGCTACATTCTCGCAACACTGATGGACTTACAAAGGATGATTCCATACGGCCACAAGCTCACACACTCCTCAGCAGGTCAGAACTCTGCATGTACAAAAAGTCCCTCAGTACAGCGAGCGGCTACATTCTCGCAACACTGATAGACTTGCAAAGGATGATTCCATACGGCCACAAGCTCACACACTCCTCAGCAGGTTAGAACTCTGCATGTACAAAAAGTCCCTCAGTACAGCGAGCGGCTACATTCTCGCAACACTGATGGACTTACAAAGGATGATTCCATACGGCCACAGGCTCACACACTCCTCAGCAGGTCAGAACTCTGCATGTACAAAAAGTCTCTCAGTACAGCGAGCGGCTACATTCTCGCAACACTGATGGACTTACAAAGGATGATTCCATACGGCCACAGGCTCACACACTCCTCAGAAGGTCAGAACTCTGAATGTACAAAAAGTCTCTCATTACAGCGAGCGGCTACATTCTCGCAACACTGATGGACTTACAAAGGATGATTCCATACGGCCACAGGCTCACACACTCCTCAGAAGGTCAGAACTCTGCATATACAAAAAGTCTCTCATTACAGCCAACAGTTTCAATTCACGCTTCCATTGTGCATTGATGGGGTGTTGCGTAATGCAATACAAAATAATCGGACATTGAAAAAGGTCAAGCCAGCCTCACGTGATAGAAGGCGAATTCTGTTGTGCTGTTAACACCAGGACAACAACACTTGTCTTTCTTGTCTGCGTCAATGTGAAACAGTTTGATGACAGCATGAGGGAGCAGCTTCCCACAAACGTATCACTAAATTAAATTTGTCCAGCACAGCTGGCGAATCATGTGAAATACAGAATGCAGAAGAATAATGACTTTTTGAAACTGCAGCAGACAAACTCTCTCCTATGATGTAAAGAACTTACCCGCCGATTCATGAAGTCGAACTTCAGAGAGCATTCCATGCAGTGTTTGCACTGAAATTAAACAGGAGCTGAATCAACACATTCGTACAACGCAACACAGAAATGTGAAGAAACTGTCAACACACGAGTTCTATTATGCGCTGATGCCACCGTTATGGTTTCAAGTGAAGTGAGCTCTTTGCATTCAACTTTCCAATATTTGCATTGATATTTCTTCTCTTTGCAATCAAGATTCAAATTTTTTCGATCGTATTAGATCTGAATATTTGACCATTCTTTTCGATATTTAACGCAAGGGGGTCATGCTGTTGTTTGTGATCTTCATTAATGTAATGAATAAGAGAGACTACCAAGTCAACTGTTCAATAATAATGGTGAATTGATGAAATGCGTGGCTTTACTTGCAGCAAGACGGTGAGGAGTTATACGTTACCTCACATTAACATTATACGTTAAATGGATATCATTACCATACAGGATAGCATCATATTGTACCATACAAAGGTCCTATTTTAAGTCTTTCTTAAAGGAACGACAATGCATACATTGCATTTAATGGGGGCATTTTAGCGTCCATCGTCAAATGCTTACACTTCTAAGATGAAGAATGCATGGTTCACTCACAAGGAGTATATGGAAATAAGTCCATAACAGCAAACTGTATTCTTTTTGAAAGTTTTAGATGCGTAGACTATTCAAATGTCAATCCTTTCTATTGATCCCAATTCCTTCGGAGTGGTCAAATATGTGATGTATGTACATGTAAATGATCAAGTGTATATCCTTGATATTTGTGAAATTTACTGCAGTATATTGATGGTTTGTTTTCTGTCTAGAATTGAGCTTATTGAGCCTACAGAACTTCAAGAGCCGTTTTATTACTTAATCATGGACTTATATACCGCATCCATCATTTTTGCTTCGATCTAAAAGGCAATAAATTTTGAATATCATATTTTATTGAACAGTCATGTACATTAAAAGTTAAATGAAAGTTAGCCAAAAGTTACAAACACTCTTCAGCATATGCTCGAGGTAAGATGCGATTCAAATGTCCACAAAATTGTGCTGTTGTCACAATGGTATACGATAGATTCAGTGCCTCTAAGAGAATTTGCTGCCTCACTTGAACGGTAGTGGATCCCTGGCTGCGAGCAGTTTCCTTTACATTTATAATTTGACTGTTAATCGGCGGTGATGCTCATTTCTTTTTGATCATGAACTTCAGTAAAGAAAGTGCTTCTTCTATGGGGTTCAACATAGGAGACCATGACGGCAAATGTTTCAAGATATGGTGGTCTCTTGAAGAAGACGAATTCCGATGACAGGGTGCATCATCAAAGATGATGTAAGTCTTTTCACGTGGAGAATCATCTTCAAGCTTCTGGCTCAAGTCGTTGATAAGATTCTGAAAAGTTTCTCGAGTCTACCAATGTGTTCGCGGTGCATTTTCAAACCACCATTGGAGCTCACGGCCATTATGATGTTGACATTATGGCCACGCTGTCCACCAACAGTCCGAAAACACTGTAAACCCCATTTGGAGCGTCCCTGGGTTCGTGATGTCTACGAATTAAAGTTGGTTTCATCGACATACACACATTTGTGATAATTTGCCTCATCGAGAAACCAAGAAGAGTATTCCTTTCGGGCTCTTATGACATCAGGCTTATTCCTATCCGTGGGTATGTTGCGAACATTTTTTACGGTGTACAACATACCGTACATTGTTCTTGATATTGCACTTAAACTCAAAGGTTTTTGAGGCAAATCTGACTGCAAGCCTTCTTGCATTTGCTGCAAGGTTGAAGACGGATTATTGGAAATCATTTGTTCCAAGCAGGCTTTGACTTCGTCATCGACCTTGTGGTGTGTCTTGCCACCTTGCTTACTTTTTGTCACACGACCAGATTTTATAATCTTTCTGGCAGTGTCATGTTTTATTCCTAAAGATTCTGCAACTGCCAGGAAATCACTGTCGGCGTCATACGAATCAAATATTCTTCTTGTATCCTGGCTGCTAATTCTATTGTAAATACGTGTCATACTGCTGCTATGTTGATAAAATGAACATCTTTTGCCAATAACTTGAATATTTGTATAGACTTTTAAATTTGAATCTTGATTGCAAATATTGGAAAGCTAATCGCAAAGAGAAGAAATATCAATGCAAATATTGGAAAGTTGAATGCAAAATTTGGATTTGTGAGATCAAAGTTTGGAAATTTCTATGCAAAATTTGGAAATATCAATGCAAAGAGTGGAAACTTGAACGGGGAAAGAGTGTAGTAGACTGACGAAATAATCATTTTCACGAAGATTAAAAAGTCAACTTTTCAGCACGAGGAGCAATATCGCTGTCGAGAGAGCGTAGCGCATGAGACAAAGATATCACTCAGAGTACCGAAAATGACTTTTTACTTGATTGACGGTAATTTATTTCTATGCATACATCTTCATCTGGTAGACGCTAGATATCTTAGAGTCCTATGGCCCATAGACGTCTTAATCATAGACTTCTAAATTCCTCTGGACAAATCATTTGATACATGTTCAAGCCAACCAACATTCGTGTTGCAAAAGATCGAATTTTGCAGCTTGTTTGAATGCAAAATGCAAGCAAATGCAGTATACCATTGTTGGCTGTGAACCGAAATGCAATGACGGTGTAACACAAATACATTCCTCTACTTGCATAAGAAAGACATTTGAATTTGTGATTGCATCGATTTAGTTGAAAGTATTATATCCCAACTAAATATTCTTGTGCAACCTTGTGTGACGTCTTGTGTAACCTTCAATTCCATGAATCTGACTTCAATGCTACCACGAAGGACCTGGATCATTTTGGCAAGCAATGAAGAAAAATTGAAGAAATGAAACAGCGTGATCTAAAGTACAGTGCCATCGAAATTCCTTTATCTGTCTGGATGCTTCTCCAAACAACTACAAAGCTGCGATCCGGTATGACCACGTTTTCAAGTATATGTCCTGGCAATGGAAACACAATCGGAAGATTTCTTGTTATGACAATTATGTCTAAAATTTAGAAAGAAACCATTCTATCTGGGTTGTGACATCTTAAAACGATAATGGACTAAAAATGGCGATCATAAGTTGAAATCTTCCCCACAGCATCATCGCATCATTGACTGTCGAAAAATCTGCGAATGTGTATTTGCATTTATCACAGAGAGAAATCCATTCCAAGCAGCACATAATGCATCTATCATCTATCACAAGTTTTCCAAAGTTGTCAATCTGATGACTTCTGGATAATCCCTGGATGACCAGATAGTAATAGAAATTCGAAATTGGATTCAATGTATGCAATACTTGGGAAAGACTGACAAAGCTCCGTGAAGCCGAATTCAATGGACGGAAGATCCAACCGAAGCATTGACCATTGTTATGTAGGGGACAGTGTCGAGAGGAAAGGAGAAGCCACCGATTTCCACACTACGAATGTCCTGAAATGAGGGGGGAACAGAAAAGTGAACTATACGGAGATCCTTCTTTGCATTCAATTTCATGAAAACAATCATGATGGACACAATAAGCATTTACAACCTGAGTAGCTACTTCTATACGGAGGTCTGAACAGTTATCAGGCGATCTGACCTGTGATGGAGACTCTTCTGAGACCAATGGCTAATGCTCGGAAAAGCACGGCCAGATCACATTGAGAAGGGTTTCAGCTGGATTCGTCAAATGACTGGTGCATATTATTTTATCTCCATGCGTCACCTTACAGAGAGTGACAAGAAAATGGAAACAATAACTTTATTGAAGTTTTCCGGATTTAGTCTGAGAAGTGTTGATGATAAAATATCATGCAGTCAACCACAGAAAATGATGTGTATGCAGGAGAATGTTTGCATACAAAAACTGAGTTCAATATGAATCCTAATAATCGAGATGATATAAGTGGTGCTTGCTGCCCTTCACTCCTGAAATGTAAAAAATGTGCTTTTTGTCGTGAGTGTAACGTCACAAATAGTGAGTTGGCAATGTTCGACATCCTGAAGCTGCAAAGTTTTTGAGCAAAATTTATCATGGGAAGTTTTTTCCACCAAACGTATCTGTGCTTCAACTATACATTCCTTGCTGGAGTGTTGTATGAGATCAAACTGAATAGTTTTTAATTTTCATGTAAAAACTTTATTTGTGAGAATAGTGAAGAAAAGCCATTTTTCCAGGTTATACAAGTCATAACTGAAACTGAATAATTGTCTAAGAAAATAGCATCTTTCTTTAAAAAATGAAAGGACGATACTCAGACTATCGATGAATATCATCACATTTCCGATTACTTCTTAAAATCTCGCTGTTCGCACGTACATGAATCAGATTTCCGAAATTTCAATGACATTTTTCAACAGCATGTGCAAGATATTTGTTCATAAAATCTCAAATGCCTCAGTTCTGAGAAAGTTGTTAGAAGAAAAATTGCAAAATTAGTAAATGACGCGGATGTGTAGCACATGCGTTTAGCGCATAAGCATGTGTAAGCTCATGTGTCCTAACTCCTAAATTACATAAATATACATACATGCTGTGCTGGCAGGCAACCTGTTCTTCAAAATTGAAAGTCTATTTGCAAGGTAATCTATATTTAGGAGTCCATGCCTGAACATGTATAAGCCAATTTCAACCTATCTGTCCAGAAAAATTTAGAAGTCTATGTCTTAATATTACTAGTATTAAGAAGTCTATGTATGGCCATACCATGACATTAAGAAGTCTATGACCATACTTAGAAATGCGTGATAGACTAGATAGAAACCTAGAAAAACATTGCAAAAGACTTTTCGAATTTAAATTTGATCATGATCATATCTCAGTGACCAGAATTTGCTACATTCTGTTAATTAACCAAATAGCGACTGAGGAGTGAAAAGAATCGCAGAAATGATAATAAAAGAAATAACATCGCAAGCTAGTAGTAAAAGATACGAAGATCGACTGAGTCAATTTCGCGAATATTGTGTGCTAATTATAATTATCGTTTACCAATTTGACATTTTTGATTCTACATTGGATTGATAAGAGTCAATTGAGCGCCTTGTAATGCTCCTATGTTTCAAATGCTAGATGTAGGCAATTTTCAAGGATATTCAACGTAATTACAATGAAAATATTGCACAGAGAAAATAAAATCATGACGCAAATATACTTTGCAACATAAAAGATCATCATGAACTGTAAAATGCTGACAAAGGACAGCAAAGTTGACCAGGGAGTGTAAAGTAATGCTCATGCGCTCTGATGGCTATGGTAATGTCAACTTTTCAACACATGCATAGAAATAAACAAGCATTGGTCAGAAAAACATGAAAATGTGACACTTGCAAACTGACAATATGCCTTTTTTCATCACTGATGGAATCACACTTTTGATGAGGCGAGCGTCATCTTACAAATGAAATTGGAAAAAACAATTACCATTTTGTTTCCTGAATAAATCGTCCTTAAAGTGGAAGATATCCCAAACAGATTATTGAACGAATATCTGCTTCAGGGAGTCGGCTTCTTTGAGACCCAATTGCCGACAGTCTGCGGCACTGTTTCTTCCCAGGTCCTCTTTGGGCGGCCTCCTGGTGTTGGTCCGGTGATCTTCATTTTCCAGACTTGCTTCAGCAATCGCTGTTATCCGTCCTTACCACATGGTCACATCGACCGACAGCAGGTTCAGGCGCACTAGAAGGTCTTCGCTGGTTACTCTATCTTTGAGAGACACTCCACACATCCATCTGATCATCCTCCTGCCTGCTACAGCCATTCTCCCCTTCTCTACAGCTGTCAAAGTCCAAGTCTCACTTACAGGCAGGCGGTGACGCGTGAGGGCAGAGTGAAGGTCTTTTCTTTTCTCAGAGCGATGAAGGTCTTACTCTTTCCCTTCATCCAATCTGCAGCAGCCCAACTGGTCAGGATAGGCGGTAGTTCTCGGCATTTCTTCCAGGCGGATTGAATTCGCGCAGTCACAGCTGCCTCCATTCCTCCACCGGAGTCCAGCATGTCACCCAAGTAGCAGAAACAGGCAACAATGTCGCAGTTGCCTTCCTCTAACGTAATCGCCATCACTGGGCTTCTGTGTCTCACAACGGGCGTATTACCTGAGCATCTGCCACACGAAAAGTTCAACGCCGATCTTGTCAGCCTTTTATGCCGCTACATCGTCCGTGAGTCCATGATCGACAGCCTGCATTGAATTACAGTCGACGCAGCCCGAACGGATACCACACCGGTGTTTGCATGTTATTAGGGTCTCTCCTTCCCCTACTACACTTCTCATCACCTTTGCCTTGGCCGCATTGACTTTCAAACTTTTTTGCAACCATCTGAATACAGAAATTGTTTTTGAATAAATTTGTTTCATTTCTAGTCAATTATCACATGTTGATATTCCCTTAAGATGCCCTCGTGATGAGAATTAAGGCAGTGAATATTCATGAGGTCACACACATAGTGACCAACTAAATGCAGCCTTCCATGCATACAGAAATTGCCTGTATTCATCAAACTCTGGCTTTTCAAACCACAAGCATGACGCAGCCGAGGCTGCAAGGATCATCGATGCTTGAAAAAGCTGGGCATGATTATTATTGTAGTGAATGCGTGCTATCATTCATACACATGTAGAAGTCTGTGGATGTCTCTGGCTACATACATAGACATTGGTCTTTAATTCAGAATCCGACAACAACGACGATCGTTACCGGCTCTGGGACAGCATCATTGAGATATCTATGAGTCCAAATTGTGAACCTTAGGAATCATCTCAATGTCATTTTCACGGGGAATGCGAAGGTGGATGGTGAAATGCTCCTGCGAGTACCTCAATGGTTTTACATAGCAGATTAGACGGCCTTAATCATGCAATTAAGGCCGTCTAATTTGGATTCGGAGATAAATGAGCGACTTTCATAGAAAAATGACATATGAAATATCGGCTGCCAACCCTACTTACTCAGTAACAATGAAATAATACCGCATAGCATTTGCTACAATAACTTATCCAGCCAATAAAATACTTTGAAAATAATGTCATATCCTGCAGATGTGTTTTATAATGATTTGCTTTGTGAATAACACGTTCTTCTAATCCACTGATAGAAGTGAAGATGATATCCTTGGCATGATAGACATGATTGCAAACGGAACAAATCAGACTCGATTGTGCATTGAAGCAGTAAAAAAGAAATGTTAAGTTTCAGAGAATGTCAAGGAAAACCGTAAAGACCAACGGCTGCGAAAGTAAGTGCAACAAGTGCTTCATAGATACGAACCGCGTTGTGTACAAAGCAAGCACACACGTACAGGAAATACATACCAGACACGAGGAATGAAGGATTCGACGGTAGCCTGTAGCAGTGTAGCATGTCTTGTAAAAATTGTTTGACTGCTTACTTTTTTCAATTAAGTGAAGCTGGGAGGACATGGACCAGTGCTCCCACTCACAACCCGGGCCGGGTGCGAAAATTCGGGCCGAAGTATTATTAACTGCATTTAGTCAAATGTGATATATTTCCAATAATACTCCAGTATATGGGTGTAACTGGTCCTCATTTAATATTTTATAGGAGACCTATCTAAAGCCCATTTCTAGTAAATCAGAACATCTAAACCAGTATGTAATCTAACTAAAGATTAAAGAAAAACTAAATTATGAAATACAGCATCATATTCCGACTCAAAAGCATCAAAATTGATCAAAGGTATACACAGATACCGTGAATTATAAAGACCAGCTGTAATTGTTTTTTCAGCAGGCCTTCATACCCGCATGAGTAGGCCCCTGCCCGTTTTTAGTTGTTTAGAGCATACTCAGTTCTAGATATTCAACTAGACTAGCTGGAGTAAAATGGCTGTCATATTTAGAATAAGAACATTTCGAGGAGAGGTTTTTTCTAAACTTTTTTGTATTCGGACAAAAAATCGATATTCCATTCAATTATGTTCTTCGTAGATTCCGTGATCACCAACTAACATTGAATACCAATTTGATGCAAAGAGCAAGTAGGCATCGTGCCAATATAGGGACATCATAGAATTTCAAGTCTGATTGAAATGAAATGACTGGCCTGTGTGAAAATAGAAAGCATGACAATTACGGTACTTCTCTGCAATTGTGGCAGCATAGAAGTCAACTGATAACGTGACCTGTATCATTACCTGATCATGCACTGTATCATTTGTCACACTAAGCAAAAACCAGTGACCAAGTAGGATGCCTTGAATGATGTAGGCCTAGTCATTCTTTTCCGGTCAAATTCGTGTAAGCCTCCTAGAACACAACCCCTTTAGGAAATTTTGAAGTCAAGTCAATATTTAATGAACGGCCCGAATCATTGTTCAATATAGCTCCCAGTAAAGAAAATTTTTAAACAAAATATCATGAAACACCCCAAATTCGTGCATTCCATGGGAATGAAGTATAGGGGTCTAGACTTGTTTTTCAGGCAATTTCACCAAAACGGCCCGAATTTCAGGAAAATGAAATTCGGGCTTTCGGGCCAACTGGCATGAAATTCGGGCCGAAGTGGGAGCACTGATCTGGACACAGCCTACATACGCAGCAGCCTTCAGATATCCCTATAACCACGTATCACAGCCATTGAGGTCACATTTTCGCACAGGCCAGTTGTGAATGAACCCGAGAGTCGTCATAGAGACCTAGCAAATCTCTTGTAATTTGAGAGGTGTGCATTCCTGCTCCATCTTGCTTTGCGGGAACGCGTACATTTCCCATCAACTGGGGAATCATGGAATCGTTAAACTCAATCAAATGCACATGGTCTTCCAAACAAGAAACTAGGGTGAGACATAACGATGCTCCAGGAGGTGACATTCGATATCAAATTGTGGACTGCTTTTTGAAAGCATCTAACTATAATAAGTCTCACTAAATCACTAAGAATTAGTTTTGATTAGTGGCATTGCTGTCTTCTGCAACAGCACTTGGTCAGCAAGTTTTAAGAATAAAGGAGTTTAAGTCTACTCCTTCACCACATCTTTGCAAGGAATGAATGGCTTTATCCTCCGCCACCTCATTAGTCAGCAGACAGCAACATGTTTGTATAATAAGTGTAGTGTACATGGGAAGAATGATAAAACAATTACCGGTGTCGAAATGTGACTTCGGCTACTATTTTAATTCGCTAAATGCGCAGTGTTTTGAAAGATTATATTATTATTTTCACTACAATGACACTAGAATGAGGAATAATAATTCCTTTCTGTACAAACAAAAACATTCACAGTTTTACTTCCTCAAATCCGATCACGTGACCTATCTTTATGTCCATTGATTCACTTGTAGTTATTATCATACATATAGAACTTCCAATTGAATGTTGAAGTACTACTTCTGAATAGCTCGTACTTTCACACTTGCGTCGAAGTTACTGCCGGGTATTTATGATTAAATGGATATGATGCGAACTAAGACAATTAGAAAACAAGTCAAGAAGAAAATGAGCAACTGTTCTCTTCACATAGCCAGAATAGCGGTCTTTTCGTTTGATCTCAACTTGGCGCAATCTGTGACAGGAAAAGCGGTCATTTATTCGAGATAAATCCTCTAATGCTTCATTCTCGTACATTCGAGGAAGCAGACACACATCTCCCCGACTCTCCTGATTTACACATGTCACGTGAATGACAATGATCAGATTAACTGTACGCTACATGACGGTTAGAGAGCTGTACGAAAGTCCCTCGAGAAGTGTTGCGCTGATTTCAGGAGAAGAACTCTCTGAGGTGAGCGATAAACAACACGCGCTTCAAACAGAACTGAGAGGGAGGCATAGCGAATGCATTCTCTCGTCTAGCAGCGCTCTAACCATCAGCTACTTGCATAGAAACATGCCCGATGAAGAACATAGATGCGAGTGAATCAGCTGGTATGAAATATTACCCGCGGATTATATGATCTGTCTGCAGTTAAGGGCGGGTCGTATAAGATACGATATAAGATAGGACTGTTTTTCATGTGAAATTTGCATTACTTTCAGCTGTACATGTAAGTTCACGTGACTTTAATAGTGTTTTTAAGGATTTGCCTGCGCGCACGGTGACAAAATATAGCCGAAACCTTGCTTTTCTATCAAACCGTAGCATCATGAAAAATATAGTAATCACTTTGCAGTCGCGCAAATTTATAACTTTTAGTTGTTCTCACTGAAGTAGAACAGTAGGTTAGTAGGTCTGTCTCACTTGTAGTAGGTCCAGGCCCTCTTAAATACGCCAATGTTGTGAATTAAATTCGACCCACCATTCCTGTGTGCGGAATGCCTTAAAACACTGCTTTAATGTATATCTTAATTATCTAAGAATCGAGAACTTACGGCTAGGCGAACCGCAATAATAATAATAATTACTAGTAGCCATATTGTCAGACAACACCAAACTTCAGACTTATATGCAGTCATGCTGACATAGCAGTGGTTTTATAGCAAAATCTCAGAAAGCTTTCTATCGGTACTTGAAGGCGGGTTCTATTCGAGAACATGAGGTATCCAATTACTGACTTTCACTATCCGCTCATGCGATAGAATGGCGGTGCTCCTGATTGGAAAACAATCAATAAGTCTGCTGCTTGAAACAGTTCGGTCATTTTCCAGTAAGATCTGTCAACTCTGTGAATCGAATTTTGTGTGATTGAGGAAGAGTACCACGCCTAACAGAATCGCAACGCTCCACAAGTCTGACTATGTCAGGAACATCCAAGATGAGGGAGAAGAAGCGATGCGGCCTCTTCATCATAATTGCTTGACCAGTGAAGGTTTGGGAACTATTCTCCACGGTCACCAGATCTATTCCCTGGACCTAGAGTTCCTTCAGACGTTGAGTTAAGTTCTGTCAGATGCTAGTAACGTTGATGTTTCATCATCATCATCGTGTGGCCAGCAGTAGATTCAACCATCCATCCACTGACGATGGTATTAAAGTCATCGAAAGATATTACTGTTTGATTACCGTGAAACCCCCGCTTGGCTCATTGTGCGTCAACAAAGTTTATGACGGAGCTTATATTTGCTCTAACTGCTTCTCCGTTGAAACAATTTCAGATATCCACTATCGAACAGGTTTCCTGAAGCTCTGCATGGCTGCACCAATGACCTTACACTTGATACTTCTGAAGATTGGACAGCAGCTGCGGATTGTCCGCGTTACGGTTTGGACAAATATGAGGACAGTGACATCACCGTCGATACACTGTAGGTAAATAAACCTCAGTTAATCAGTCGTGTGAACAGGATGCAGAGGGCTGCACCGACACAGTTGAGAGATTTCGTCTGCATTACAGAATTGGAGTCTAAATGAATCTGCACAAAAGGAATGGAATAACGAAAGCATGAAAACGAGGACGTCGCAAATCGCAGTGAACACGAGGAGGAGAACGTGTAGCAGATTTCTGCCACTCTTACCCACAAAGATCGGACTGAATCAAAGTTTGCAATACTCTTTCAAACCGTATGTCTACCTACGAGTTCTCACGTCAAATTTACAACGGTGATGTAGGAGATTATTGACTACAAACTAATTGATAGTTATATTGATTGTGATGACTAATCACATGAGCATGATATCGCTGCTCTTTGAACACCACCGAAGAAGGCCGCATCCACGTCACGGACATGCAAGTCACTTGACATGAACTTCGGGTCACGCACTCCACATGAATCGACGAGCTCTCAGACACTGGCCAGGATGTTGCGATATGTAAGGTCGTGAATCCCTGGGATTCTCAAGGTATAACAACAGCTTCATAGAAATTCCACCACTGGCGGGAGCGGCGAGCAGTTTCAGTGTCAGTGGAACAAGGTGCCTTCAGTTTCCACGATAATCTGTGAAGAGACAAATGTGCGCGATCTCAACAACCATCCTAGTATGCTGGAATCCCTGCGTCCGACAACAGCTCACCAGAGCCTTGTCGACCAGAGCTGGAACCGGACCGCTTTTTCCGGCCCGGATGAATTTTGTACCAGAGCCCGCGTGAGGAAGTTTATCGTTTTGAGCACTTCACCATCCTTAATGAAAACATCAATTACGTTAGTTAAGTGTACTCGCCTTAAGAATCATTCCAAACATCTAATTGTAGACTATGTGATCGACTACTTTGGGCCTATGTACCATCTGTATGTAAATTGATAACTGTTAAGTAGTAAGATGAATTTTTAAACATTTAGCACAGTGAATTTTCATTTGTTTTAAATGTTTTAGGCTACATGTACAGCGCGTTTGTCTATCGCAAATAATTTGAATCTTATTTAAAGTGCCGATAGTTGTCATTGTTGTAAGTTATAGTAAGGTTAGAGCATGGAAACGAATTGCACTGAGTCAGGTCATTAAGTCATTAATTGAACTAAATATTCAATCGACTCTTTTGACCAAAATTCCGGAGAAATGTTGCTTGCTAATCGTCTATCGATTGTTCTTTCTGGTTGATAAAGCATATTTATGACTATTCCGCCAGTATTCATCATTTCATATTAGTGTCTAAGAACCAAGTTGATAGGCCACCAAATGAAAATGATCAACTGAGGAAGATATTTCTAATTTCAGACAATGAATATCGGACCGGGGACTAGATATTTCAGGCCCGGTTGCGTATAGAATTCCTCTAGCCCGGGTCCTTGTCGGCCCGGCAAAGGTCCAGTTCCAGCTGTGTGTCTACATGACACCTCGGAACAACTTGGCCTTCCTGTCTTCCTTGGATGAAGAGATTTGTCAGAAGACATGAGCTGACTGCTATCTGTCACCAACCGAGTGTCGTCATGTCACCCTGGACACGGTGTTGATTAATCAACCAACATTGTGATCGCCGTCATGTGCAGATTCCACTTCTGCTTGATTGGCATCATCTTCTGGTGAATCATTCCTGTCAGCTTTCATTTTGCATAAACAAAAATGCAAATGCATAACAAGAACCTGAAGAAAATAACTGTCTGTCTCGATGTAGTCATGAATACGGATCTGCAAATTGTGGACATTACACAGTTACTGCTTACACGAACGTGTATGTGAAGGAAAAGGAGGTTTGTGTACGCAAACTAGCTCCGCTAAGTAGAACACTTCGTACGAAGGCAACTATAACACGTGTTAATGATCAACTGCTGGATTGCTTTAACAAGGCACATACTCATTCTCACTTCGAATGCTTTGACTCTCAGAGCCCTGAGGGCATGTGTCCCGTCCATGCTCCTGAGGTCTCTGAGGTTGTACGAATTCCTATCAAAACCTTTACTATGAGATGTAGAGGATTTTGTGTTTGTCCATGATGGTGCATACTGCGCAAATTTCATTTACTCGTTATACATCATGCTCGTGTAAGTAAGTTGCGTACAAAGATCGCAATCACACTGGTTGATCTGTATGATGAGTTTGGGATTTCCTGTTTTGAGGGTTTGAAACTGTGATATTTATAGCTCCGGTAGACCTATTTCCGAGAGGAGATGATAAAATTATGATGAACGGGTTCTGTTACACGGAATTAATACATTTCAGTTAAATAAACTATCTGATGTTTTATTGCAGATCGTGAAACCGCCTAATACAACTGATCTTGCGCCAAATGTCGTTGAACTATAAATACGCTATATCTTCATGTATATTAACTGAGGGTGTGAAAGAGCCGAAGTCTCTTGGGGTTTATGTCGCGAGTTTGGATCGAGAAACACACAACAGACCTCTTTGATATCGTATTATACTTCGAGAGTCGGGGATAGGACAGGCAGACAGATGTAGATTGATCTGGCAATTTCGTTACAAGAAGTTCCAGTGACTGCTTTGATATCACTTTAAAAGCCTCAACCCATGTCATTAGCCACTCAGCCACGGGAACGCTACAGTTTAGATCTAAACGACAACGCAATCAAGGTTTATCACATATTTGCCTCTGTAATTCTCACCTCTTTGTCGGGAGTCCATGCTGGCTCCGAAATGTACAGTGGATTGTCAACATCCAGATCCACGGAGACCATTTTGAGACCACTCTTTGATTTCACGAGCTTTTTCGCTCCTTGATCCATTTTGATAATTTCCAAGATGAAATTCCGATGCAAGTTGAACGCTGAAAATGGCAGGATGATCTTTGAGAACTCATCAAGTGAAGAATTTACAGCATGACTTAACACAAGCAACGCATGTAAGACAAGTTCTCAACTTCCTAAGCGTTCTCCTAATTGTGCATGCCAACTATCTTTCCCTGTACACATCTTCCCCTGGGCGTGGGGGAAGCGCGTCAGAAGATGGTTCAGATAGTGGATTGATAAGTATCATTTGGGGGAAGTTTACAACATGTAGAGAGAAGGATTGTATGCATCTTGAACGTGGAATTATTCAATGCCGTCACTAGCCTCTTTCAGAAAATATAGCAGAAGTCAGGTAGATAGGACTGAACATCATTCATTGAATTCATTGTTCATCAATCATTAATATCATCAGACTATTGTCATCTAACCATATTGTTTATATAAGAACTACGATTAATTTCCGTGAAAATTTTACGAATAATCTGAATAAACAGAAAAGGCCATTTCATGGTAATGTCAACAAGAGGCCGAATTCCAAAGTGTGGTAGATAATATTGAGTAATGCATCATTTGAGTAGAGATATTATAGTTTCAGAGTTTCTACAGTATTCATCAAAAAATACGATGAAAACATTATTTTTTGTTTTGTCACTATCGTATTTTTTTGATAAAAGGCCTATTGGGACTGACATTTTGGAAATTCTTTTGTTTGTACTATTTATACAATTAATTTTGAGTTTTCTAATTCAAGTCGACTCTTTGACATCATCAATGTCATTCCTGGGTATAAATGAACAAATATATTTATATATTCACTATATATATATATAATATATATATGTTATATATATTATATTCATATATATTCATATTTTATATATTCAGGTAAGTTCAGTTTAATCAGACAACAAATTTTACGGTTTTTACGCCACTGAGAGTTTTACCTTCAAGTTAATATCGCATCATGAGTAACGCTCATACGAGCATCTCATTCACGATTCTCCGTCTCAATGATATTCTTGACAAAATGCATCATACAAAGAAAATTAAAAATTATCGTATATATGAGTTTGAGTCTCAGTGGCGTGACACATTTGGCTCGGTGATGTGACCTCAATGTCGTGACACGTCATTAAACGAGAAGTTATTTGTTCCCATAACCTTAGGGAAAAAGTCAGAAGTATTTAGGAGTAAGACCTGCTGTATTTACTGTGTAAGCATTTAGGCGGAACTAAAAACGGAAATGGAAGGCTTGGCTCATGGTTGAAGGCTGATGGTCAAAGAGAAAGAGATGGCGCGCTCGCCTCATTATAAATATTGAAATGACAGAAGATTCAGAATCAGAAAAACGGAGAGCTGTCTTACGGAGAGTTCTCTTCGCAGTCATCGAAGGCCGCGAAAGTATGTAGTAAGGGTAAAAGTTCGTGTGAGAAATGTGGTAAGAGATGTCAACAGCTTCAACGCCACTTATGTAGCCTTCTTTGTGCATAGATGATCCTCGTGCAATTGTCTCAAAATGGTCTTGAAAACAATTGTCCCACGGAAAGCCTCGATTCGAAATTTAGATAACAGAAACGGTCTCAGAAACATCCAAAACCTGCGTTTTTGTTAAAGTTTAAGCGGGAAAATCTATAGTCTCTGACAATATGTCTAAATAAGCATATCTTCTCGAACTATCGCGGAAATTGATTTTCCGCATAAAATTTTTGATTGGAAACAATTGTAGATGTTGCTCTTGATCGTTCGTACCTATTATTTAAATCTGTCACTGCGACAGATTTATCAAAACCGAGTTTCTGAACCATTCTGACTGGTCGACCAGGAACCGATTGTATGCTTCATTCGTGAGGAAGTCATCATCAGTAGAGTCACTTATGGGCCGATAAGCCTTTGGTCGGCAAGCGAGATCAGCACTATTTAGAAGTAGTCCGGCAGCCAGAGCTAGTTTCTGCAGGGAACGAGCCGATCATAAGCGTGATAATAGCACATACACATCATGGGAAATGACCTGAAGACATTCCAGGCCAAAAATTATGACTCTGGGCTTAGTACTTTTCGTTTAATCAGAGAAAACATAGTAAATATCATTTTAGCTAAAACCTACTATCTGTGTCCCATTGGATTAACATGCATTTTTCTTTGATCCTGTCTGACAAGAGGAGGAACTCACTAGAACTCGGCAGACGTGCCGATTCGTAGTAGGCATAGGGTGTACATCATTCTGTGAAGGTCTCACTTTCGGCCTCGTTCCCTGCAGAAACTCGCTCTGGCTGCCGGACTAAAGTGAGGGAAGGGCAGAGAGGACAATTTCATGGTTATGACTCTCACCACAATTATGTTGGAGCGTGCTGAAATCAGCAGTAGGCTAAGAGTGGTGGATGTCCGGCTCATGTTTACTAGGAGAAGAGAAAGCGTGTTTACCCTGTCAGCTACAATCCCAATCACTCGCACGGATCTCGACATTGACAAGTGGTTGGCATTCAATTATGACCAATTAACTCGCTCATGATCTGTCAGTTCACGGGCGCGTGACCATCGGCCGGCTGAAGGCTGCCAGTGTAGGAACGGGCGAACGTCCAACAGAAAAGGACGTTCAAGATTGTCCCATGTAGGACACTATCTTGCTGTTTGATGCCTCCGTCCCCATGGGCTGCGGAAGCCGTTCTGAATTCTATTTCAAGAAAATAAAATGATATGAGGAATATGGCATTCCAGATAATTGCAATAGTTGGTAAAATGAATTATGCCTACTCTGATATAATGACAATAGTGCCATCATGATTAATACGTCAACAAAAGCAGATTTATCATAGGATTCTTCATTTGCACAATGAGCAAACCTAGGTGAGGAGTGCTCAAGGTTTCAGTTACACCAATTTACAGTTGTGCAGACTTTTTAATCCTTAATTCTGAGCTCAGTTGAGGTCACGCCACTGAGATGTTAGTGATCATCAAGATATGAGATATTGTGTTTTTGAATGAAATCAACCAACTGTGATGTTCTTATGATTATTGCTGAGATTCCAGATATGACTGCTTGATTACTTTAATTGAAATTCAGAAGAAATTTGAATGTGAAGTAAATGTATCAAATTCGAAGGAATATTAATGTCACTATATATCCCATTTAAGGAATTTAAAATGTCACGCCATTGAGATATGGAATAGCCCAAAAATCAGCATGACCGAATGAATGTGTAGTGCAGTGGGAACTCTTAAAAGTTGCAAACATATAACAATAGTTCACATCACTAATCCTATTCTGGTTGATATAATTTCCTTGACGTTGTAGAACGAAATAAATAAGTGAAACATACTAGCTTACTTAGATTTACAGCTGTGAGTTACAGATTTTTATATGAGTTACTATTTGTGGAGACAATCCATTGGGAAAAACCGGCCTTCCCTACGAAGAAAGGACAACGGACATAAAACGAAAAAGTAAAATATGTGCAGTAAAAGAAGTAGATACTACACAATTACCTACATGTACATGTAGTTACTTAGTAATGATTCCTTTATTATCACCACCTTTCTTTCTTCGAGTTTCTGTCTGTTTCCCTTAGATCTGTTGCTGCGGGGCACCTTTGGTATATAGACTCGTCCTCTTCCCTCAAGCTTTGATGATAAAAACAGCTCAAATCGTCAAACTATACTGGCATTCTCGCATATAATGAAGTAGGATCTACGTTTGTATATATTCTAACTTCACAACAGCACTGATCAAGTGAGACATTTTCTGGTGCACAATGTGATCTGCACACTTAAAGAACATTGTCTTTCAGTTGAGTTTCCATTTCAGAAATGCTAATTTCTCACTTTAGATTACCTGTGGATGGGATGACATATTTTGTCTGGTTATCAATGTCTGTGTGAGATATAACCCAACATTTTTCGCTCCTGGACATTGTTACGATTTATTATGTCATCAATCATCACCATTATCATTGCATTGGCGAGGTTCCGCAATTAACTGTGTAAGATGACGGTATGTGAGCTCATAGTTGATCAAATAGAGAAATGCTCTAGAGGGTTTGAGTACCCTTGTCGTATCTCCTGCATGATGTTGAAGGTGCTAAGTTTAGTGGAAATTTCAAACGATTCACATCATAATGGCAGACAACATACTGGCTAACCGGTTGGCCAATTTATCACCTGTTTAGATTGCTGATGAACAGAGAATGTAGAAGTATTGGTAAATTTACTTAGTGCATTGAAACATGTCATCTAAATTTGTTGCGATAATTTTTGTTTCAAATTTTAAATATCCGCTTAAGCACAGTTGGATTTCGAGACGAAGGCCATTCGCCGGTCTTCTCAACACAACCTACCCGCGAGAAAGAATGCAAATGAGCTCCGAAAATGTAATTTGTTACCGTAAAAATCGCATCAAGTCAATAATCTTGCTAAATGGCAGTTTAACTATTTTCGGTATGAAGGACCCACCTCCTAAATATCATGAGGGTCCTAAACCTTCATGGATTTGCTTTGTTGATGGATGGGAAAAACTTGAAATTAATTTTTCGGCAAATTTGATCTCATTCTTGACTGTGAGAAGTAAATTGAAACAGTGGACCATCAAAACAGGATGCACAGTGTAGAGAATCACGGCTACCTTGTCACGTATAAGTCTTCGGTTATTCAATAGCCGCAAATTTTCCTACTTAGTGATGTTCGAAATCATCGCTTAACTCGTAACTACGCTTGGCTAGCAACTCGTCGACAAAATTCAACATAGACACTTTCAACGATCAGTCTGAACAGTAAGTTAATGAATTCAATTATTTCCTTGGCTCACCTTTCACTCATGATAATACTGCAATCACCTACAAAGTGACGCAATGCTTTCAAGTGACTACTGAGGAGGTGCTAATTCGTTGATTAAATGATGATAAGAACTAAAGTATCAATGAAAGACACTAGACACATAATGAATGATATATCATCAATGAGCGGCTGTAAATGATTTTTATAGCCACTGATCTCTTGCTTTCTATCGGTTTCATTGTTCACTTATCTGATCACTTGCTTATTTTGCTGACATCGATGATGTTTCGATGATGCGCAAGTGCAGTGGTCTGCAAAGTTGTCTTTCCTCTTGCTGTCATGTCGTGACATCTGGGCAGACTGCAGTCAGATGGACTTCAGCGCAAGTGCAGTGGTCTGCAAAGTTGTCTTTCCTCTTGCTGTCATGTCGTGACATCTGGGCAGACTGCAGTCAGATGGACTTCAGCGCAAGTGGAGTGGTCTGCAAAGTTGTCTTTCCTCTTGCTGTCATGTCGTGACATCTGGGCAGACTGCAGTCAGATGGACTTCAGCTATGATAGGAAAATGTACCATGGAAAGTTGCTGATTATTCAAAGAGCAGATGACATCCTTGTCACAAGCCTCCAAGGATTTGAAGGTTTTGAAACGACAACAGTATTCGTCTGTGGATATCCGCGTGAAGAAAATTTTTTGAATTTGATAATAAAACTTTAGAAATATGAAGCAAAATAACAAACATTTAACTCACTGATGGAAAGCGAGGTAGAATAATATCGTCTATATAACTATCAACGCTTGGGACCAGTTGCAAAAGAAAAAACGATTTTCGATAAACAATGCTGAACTGGAGTCATGCATAATGCGGTCGGTTCGTGAGAAGTTAACAGAAAGAATAATTATATCAGATAGACTCCCCTTCGAGAAAGTCAATAAATTTACATGATAAATCATTCAGTCACATGCATTACAGTGAATTGTGATTCAAGCTTAATCGCTTTGAACTTTAAAAAACTAGAATTTGGACGTCGGGTATCAACAAGGGCAAGTTAATCTATTTCAATAACAATGCACAGTGCTCGTGCATGCAGACTTGTGTTAAAATGACACAATTTCAGGAAAAACGGTTAACTCATCACTTCATATATTTCCCCAGAGTAGGCGAGTTATCCGTGGCTTACTGTATTAGTCAGGCGTTAAATCTACATATGCCATTAAGGCAGCAAATTCAGTGGGATTGAATCCAAGATTTATCTGCGCGCGACAGTTCTACTGTATATATTTGCACACATTAACATTTATCTCGACAGGTTAAGGTGCTTGTCTATTTTAAGTGGCAGATGGTGACGCCAAGAGAAGAGAGGATAGTTATTTATGCAAGTATTGCGAAGTGGCAATCTTAATTGCATTTTCAAGATCATCATGTTTAAACACGAGCACGAAAGACGAAAAACATTTTCTCACATTCTAAAATAATGCATTCATCAGTAAAAGAATGAATCTATAAATGAATGAAAATCTGGGATATTAATTGGACAGGAAGTCAAAAATGTTGAATGGTGTATCAATATACATGCGTAAATAATATACTGGCAGTCACCATGTAGGCCTACATGTCACCAGCACAATGATATTTATGAGTTCTACAAGTTTGCTTGCAGGAACTCTTTCGCAGGTATATAAGGATACTTAACTGCCTTTTACATTGCACACCAATTTTAAAACTATTGCGTTTTAAAATTAGAGAGAACAACACCTTTTATCAAACGTGCGTTTCATGTACTTGAAAACTATGTGCATGGCGATTGAATTAAGGAAACAGATTGTCGCATGGGAATACATTACGTGTTGATAATGCTTATGTGCATAAGCTAGAAGCTGCATCAATACCTTTCTGCAGTGCCCAGGCATGTAGTCGCACGATGCCAACCGTTAAACTTTATTTGTCGCGACCATCGGTTCTGGATCGCCCGACAGGGATTCTTCCTCTTCATCACCCAGGCTTCGCCAAAATTTCTTACACAATGGAATCGTCAATATCATCTTACTCATCGTGAAACGCGCATCTGCAATGTATGGAGTACTTTCTTCCAGCTGATACAGTTCTCTATTCATAGCTGTACTCCTTCGTCGATCACCTGGACAGATTCACTTCAGTGAATCATAATAGATAACTCGCCACCACTGATCGATTGGAAGCACTATGGTCTTTTTGATGAGGACTGCAGCTGTGTGAAACGCTGATGCGATAAGCGGAACGAACGCAGAGGTTGAACTTAAATCCAAAGCAAATAGCAAGAAAAAGCATCGCAAAAAAGGCTGTTTAGCATCTCAATAAGAGAAATCTTTAGTCGATTATGCTCTGTTCTCAGGTGATACGAGTATGTCCAAATAATGCTGTGCATACCAATGATTGACTCTTCAGCGCACACGAATGAACAGCCTTTTGCAAATTCAAGCAAACAAGCCATTGCCTTGAACGAACGTACTTTTATGTTGCTCCTACCAGCTTTCTATGAGTTAACTTTGTTGATCTGTGAATTTGGAGGTATTTATTGGAATTTAATGGGTCAATATTTATGTGCTGCTCATAATTTGCTGTTTGGCTCATCTACTTGTTATGCACTTGTGTTTGGTAAGTGGCCGCTCGTCAAGATGCTGACTTTGGGCGTTTTTCCTTTTTCTTTAGTAAGCGCTGGGTTTCAGTTGGATTTTATTGCCACGATTCAATTTTTTTTTATGCGCACCACGGAGATCTTGGCCTGTCATGGAAAGTTTCAAATCTCTAGCTGTTCGTAGAATGAATAATATTACCATTCCATAGATAAGTGAAAGGATCTCTGTATAGATTTCTTGGATCATGCGTGGATGTCAGAAAGTACGCTGTCCAGTTTGATAAAGGAATAAAGTGTCACTACAAAATGGAAAATCGATCGACATGGTCCTCGCAACAACTGTTATAGTGGAACTGGTACGCCACCTTCTTCAGGTAGATCATCTAACTGCATGAACCCACAATACGAGCATTCCGACGACAGCACCCGTACAACTAACACCCATGCTACACAATTAGATCAGTTATCCACTCAGAAGGATGACAACATCCGAATGTCTTCTTTGAAAGGTCTTTGTACCGTCACTAGTTGACCGGATGAGCTCCAGTCTCTCATTCGCAGGTTACTCGGATGCTTACACGGAAGAAGTATGTGAATCGACAACGAATGTTGCCCACAGAGTAGGGAATTTATGAGTGAAAAATTTATCATCAAGCAGATGAAGGAGAAACATTTTACTATCAAATGATCTATCAGACGAAATCTTTTTGAAAAGTAATAGCTTTGATATCGTGAAATCAGTAAAGTAAGCTATCATATTTGGTTAAATGCCTTAACTTTTTAAAATTGCCCTCCGTTTTGTGGACTACGACAAATATCATCTGTTACTTGTATTAAGATGTGGAGCGAAAAGGAAATCAAAATGTGTCAACTGTTCGAGTGCGAAGATTCCACCATTCACTTTGTCTAAAAATGTAGTCAGAGCACCGATCCAATGTCATGGATGCATAAAAAATTGGTAAGTTCACTTTCAGTTGATTTGCTATAAAGTAAGTCTAATTGAGTCATAGGTGTGCGGCACAAAATTTTATTCACTTCGATAGGTTCTTCAAGCGTGCGTCTTCATGAATAAGACTTTGACCTAAGAACATCAGCAATAGCGACGTGATACGAATACTTGAAGTCAGGGATGAAATTATGTAATCTTGGTTCCTATAGTGCGAGTGGCAGTCGAGTTAACCATCATAATTATCTTCCCTATTAATGCGTCATATTCACCGAGAAGACGCACACGCGCACACAACATGAAGTCATTGATAGTCATAGAAACAGTTTTGATCAGTAACCGCATCATTCTGCGTACATCTTGCCATTACATATCAACAAGACTAATCAACACTCTTCCCACTTGGTTTTAGCAAGAAGCTGTTCTTAGCTTGACATATAATGAGAATGTAATCATGAACACTACTTCTAATCAACTTGAGGTCTTCATGTTGTTGACTTATTCGCTGACAATACGACATTTTTTAATAAAAGGAAATAGAATTTGTTTATCTGTCGGATAATTTGTCTTTACTTTATACAGCAGTTTCATGGAATATGAAAAGAACAGCAGCTACTCAGCAACAGAAATGGAAAAAACGATTGCAATTCTCTGGCTATGATAAAAACTTCTCGAGTAGAGGTCACAAAATCTGCTTTGATGCTTAAAACAACATTCTTGAAGATGAGTGGAAGAACGTGAGACCTATGAATCGACCAAAATCATGGAAATATAATAATCGGAGAGAAAATAGACGAAAAAGAAAGAAAACATGGCATCAAAAGGGGAATTATAACAGCGTTCTTTTCATAGCAGCAATAGAGAACTCAGTTTTCAAAAAAGAATGTGAAATGAAGTAAATGAAAGCGGCTTGAGAATAAAGTCATCGAGAAGAATGGAACAACGCTGAAATCAAAGCTTCAAAAATCAAATCCTTTCCGAAAAACAAAATGTCAAAGAGATTGCTAATTGTGTAAATCAGGAGGAAAGGAAATTGTGAAACAACAGTAATAACTTATGAGATATAGTGTGACACATGTAAAGCAATGCATGTTGGTGAAAGGTCGAGAAATGCAAGAACAAGAGGCAATGAAGACATCAAACAATTAAAGAAAAGACAAGAATCATCTGTACTATGGAGGCAGTGTGAAAGCCAGCAATAATGGAATGAACAAAACTTCAACATGAACGTTATATGACTGCATCACAACAACACAATGGAAAGGCAAATAGCAGAGGCCTTGATTATTAGAAATAAAAATCAACAAAACATAAAACTGATCAATGACAAAACATAATGGAACCACTCAAATTTACCAGCATCAACTCTACAAGATTAGGAGGATGTGCATGAAGGTGGATTATGTATGGTTTGCACAGTAGTGTGCAATGTTGACTTTATTATCTTTGACTTCACTATCTTCCCCATTCAACACTGATATTTTTATATTAATGTCAGGATTTGATTTTAAAATCATAGTCCTTGTTAGATGAGAAATCTGATTGATGAAGAATCTGATTGAGAAGGGCGGTTCGCCGAGATATATATCGAGAAGTAAAAACAAATTATCTGTGCGTCGAAAGATAAATCCATTTCATTTCCTTTTTATTAAAATATTATCTAAACATTTCTTTACAAGTTCAGTTATTGGGCCTATTGCTAGACAAAAGTACAATAACTATCATTCTTAAACTACCCCGCACAGAATTGAAAATTAAAAGAAACCGCGCATAATTTGAAGAGATTACAATCTTGTAGTCCGTATTATGTCTGTGACAATCATTTTAGTCAGAGCTTTCTATGCTCAAGTCTGTACTCCTATTACTTTTTATTATCATAGTTTGAGTGTGTGATATCTCTATTCTCATGGTATCACAGGGCAATTCTATACAGTATTTAAAATTCATTTTTCATACAATATACTAATTCCGTGGACGACTCACGACTTCTGCTATCTGGGAGGAATGCATACCTCAACAGGTTATGGGCCCAGTGAAGCTAATTGGCGAAACATACACTTCAACGGTCTCTCAGAAACGTACACGATATGGGAAGTCAGATTCCTCAACTATCTCTACAGTTTGGATCCTGCATTACAAAAAGCTATTTTACCTATTGAAGCTGGAATCAAGGATGATGCTGACTTTGATATTAAGAACCAAAGAGCTTTTGCAGAACTAGTACAACGTCTAGACGAACGTTCATTGCATTTAGTAGTTACAGATGACAACAACAACGGACGAAGAGCACTTAAGATCCTACGAGATTATTACAGAAGCTCAGAAAAACCCCGAGTACTTACTTTATACGAAGAACTTACAACGTTGAGAATGCGTGTTGATGAAGACATAACGCATTACATTATAAGAGCTGAAAGAGCTGCAACAGGTTCAAATACGGCAGGAGAATATATTTCAAACAATCTAATAATTTCAATGACACTCGAAGGTTTGCCAGAGCAATACAAGCCATTTGTAGTAATACAAGCTCATTTGGAAAAGACTAAGACTCTATCAGAATTCAAAGCCTCATTAAGAAATTTTGCAAATAACGAAGACATGCGCCCTGTACAACACACGACTATGAATACAAGATCAAATCAACACAAGAACATTGCACACAGAAGATCACAGATTTGTCATTCTTGTGGATCTCAAAATCACATTGCTAAAAATTGTAAGAAGAAAGAACAACTAAGATGCGGATTTTGTGGACGAAGAGGTCATGTAGAGAGGGTATGTTTTAGCAAGAAAAAGGAAAATAACCATACAAAATCGAGTGCATCGATTGCATCATCCAGTACAACATTCACTTTTCTTGTAAGTAATAATGATGAAAGTATAATAATTACAGGTCTCTTAATTGACTGTGGTGCCACTACTCACATAATCAATTCTGCAGATAATTTCATTAAATACTATACAACTTTTGACTCTAAAAATCATTTTATCGAATTAGCTGAAGGACGTCGAAGCAATGAATTCGCTATTGCTAGAGGAGATGCAAAATTCCAAGTCACAGATACCGAAGGTAGATTATCTTCTTAAACAAGCTTTACTTGCTCCTAAATTTCCTATAAGCTTATTTTCTGTACGAAGAATTTTAATTACAGACAAGCTGTTGGAATGACTGGTACTCGTCCTGACATTTGCTGGATTACATCAAAGTTATCTCAATTTTTGGAGAAACCTGGAACGATGCACTTAGCAGCAATGAAGAAGGTCCTGAGATACTTACAAGGGACGAAACATTATAAATTACAATTCTTTCCGACCTCAGGTGAACTGATTGGATTTTGCGATTCTGATTGGGGAAATGATCCAGATGATCGAAAATCTACAACTGGATTTTTATTTCATTTGGGAAGTTCACCAGTAAGTTGGAAGACCAAAAAAACAGCAATCAGTTGCACTCTCCTCATGTGAAGCCGAATACATGGCTATGTCGGAAGCAGCGAAGGAATCTCTATATTTACGAAATCTTTTAAACTCTTTTGGACTAAAGCAAAACAATATCAGAATATTCTGTGACAATGAAGGCGCTATCAAGTTATTGAACAATGCGGGAAAGCAACATAACAGGACAAAGCACATAGACATCAGATTTCATTTTGTGCGTGAACTGACAGACGTCTCTTTTCATCATGTTGAAAGCGAGAACAACCTCGCCGACTTTTTAACTAAACCTCTTAGTTTTACAAAATTTTATAATATAATACACAGACTTCAGTAGGGGGTTTGAAGAGATTACAATCTTGTAGTCAGTATTATGTCTATGACAATCATTTTAGTCAGAGCTTTCCATGCTCAAGTCTGTACTCCTATTACTTTTTATTATCATAGTTTGAGTCTGTGATATCTCTATTCTCATGGTATCACAGGGCAATTCTATACAGTATTTAAAATTCATTTTTCATACAATATACTAATTCCGTGGAGGACTCACGACTTCTGCTATCCGGGAGGAATGCATACCTCAACAGTATTAGCTGTAATTATGTTATCATCATTACTGATGAAAAGCACTCGCACATCGAGTTGAGTCATTCTCTTCTAATGTTCGTATTTAGCAATAATAAACATGACAGCAGTGACTTCGTTGCGAATTCTACCAAGTAAAACATCTACTTATTACGAGCATGTAGCTCCTGCTACGCTATTATTTCGTACGGAACTATATACTTTTCGTAGGAAAACTCAGTACGTGGTCTTTAGCTACGATTGACCAAAATCATGTAGTGGTTCTTGACTCGCTGAAAAATGCAATCGCAGAAACATCGGTCATAGGAGGTCGGCCATTACTTCATTAATAAACTTCCGCTTCGCTATTTTTTCATAAATAACTGACACCGTTGCTTCTAAGCACACTAAACGGAACGCTATTAAACAATGAAATAATCGCGTCATAACTTCAAGAAACATGCAAATATCCGATGATCCAACTGAAACAGAATCTGACATAAAATGAAGTGAAGATACAAATATACATATAAGAAACATTCTAGAAGGACAGGGTGCAAATGAACAAGACATAAAAACTGATGATGACACAGAACAGAGAATATATCCGTTGAGAAATCGAAATCCTTCAGAATTCTTACAATATGCATGCTTAACTTCTACCGGTATTGATTACCGCTATTCTATCTAAGCAATTAGTTTAATTGATTCAGATAAATGGAAAAGAGAAATGCTTAAAGAAATACAAACACTTCATGATAACAACACATCAACACATGGGATTTAGTTCAAATACCGATCGATACAAATGTGTTTGACGACAAATGGGTTTTCACATTGAAACAGGCAAATGACGGTGAAGAAGTGGTGCATAGAGCTCGATATGCTGCAAAAGGCTTTACCCAGACATTCGGAATTGAAAAGACACTTTCACCAACAACACGCTTTACAACAATTCGATTGCTTATAAAAAATGCGGTCAATGAAAATCTAACGCTATATCAGATTGATGTCAAAGGTGCTTATTTGAATGCCACAATTGATAAAGAAATATACATTAGGCGGGGTGAAGGATACATCGAAGTTGACAAAAACGGAGACCAACTAGTTTGTGTACTTAACAAATCCCTACACGATATAAATAGAGCGGAGGAAATTGTTGCTGTACATTCACATACTTCTCGGAATCAACAGAATATTATCGATCAATGTGTGTGTTCTAAAGATACGGATGACAGACATAGACTAAAAATGATATTTTGGATCGATCACATCATCACTGCAGGAAATAGTGAAGAACAAATATCTGACTTGCACACCAAACTTGCAACTCTGTTATGATGGTTTCTTGGAATTGATTTGGAACGAAAGGAAAATGGAGAATATGAAATGAGTCAGAAAAATTATGCAAATTCACTATTGCGAAGATTTGAAATGCTAGACCGCAAGCCAGCAAGGACGCAAGCAGAAAATCAATTAAATTTAAAGAAAATGACAATTGAAAATATCGAATCCTATAAGAATCAGAAGTTAAATTGCAGTTAATTGGAAGTTTATGTATCTTATGACAGCAGCACGCGTCCAGAGCCAACTTGAAACATATCAAAATTATCCGAATATCTCGAAGCCTCTGGAATGAGTCATGCATGTCAAAGGATACTAGAGTCCTACGATATAAAATGCACGATAAAATTCAAGTTAAAGTATTCACCTGATAAAGAATTATTCGGATTCCGACTGGGGCGATGCTGCCGACGATCACCGATCAACTGCTGGCTATATTTTTACACATCGTATTTCCTCTAATAGAAGCACCTCCATTTATGTAAAATTTGACTTAATTTTCGATCTTGTAGCGTATAACAGAGACATATGGAAAAACCACTTTTACTATAATTTTACTGCGGCATATTTTGTATTTTGCTAAAAAATCACAAGTAATGCAACAGAATTGTATATTGGTACCAGTTGCGTTAATTCTCGAAACTTATACTCATCAAGCGTTAAGATCCACTTTAAATTTATTGAGTTTACATGATGACCTCTTCTCTGTCATCGATGATTCTGCTTTCCAAAGATTCCTGATCATCTTGTCGGCGTTGAGTCAGAACATGTTCACCTGCGGTTAAGCCTGACGGCTCATTTTTTAAAAGCAATGAATCAGATGGTCTTTTGAGCCGTTTCCTGCGTTGGTGACTCCGCAGGCCTTCATGGAACTGAGAATCAGATCCCGAGGGATCTCTTCCAAAGCCTCGAAAATTCACTGAAATAGTCGTTCCTTTGATGGAGCCTTCCAGTTTCCGTTAGCTGCAAATGTGTGGTTGGCAGACGCCACCCACCGAAGGTAACGCAGCTGAATACGGCCTTTTGTAGGTTTGTTGAAAGATTACCTGAAGGTAACTAGTGCACCCACCGAGAATAATCTCTTATCTAACAACTCCTTTATTGTTTTTCTCGAATAAAAATGAGTTGTTTATAATAGAGGTATTGATAGACACCAGAAATGCTAGAGCCGTTGCCTATAATGAAGGAAATACGGTATATGGTAACTCGCCTGTACGCTGGAGAACACCAAAACAGCCTAGAGTAGGGTGGGTGGAATGGGTTTTTTTCAAAGAATTCATGTGATTTTCTCAATGTTCTCCATGTGCCACCTGAAATTTTGATAGCTGATCATCGCATTCTGTGTATCGGCTCTACGTAGATACCTTTTATTGCTCAAAAAATATTTTTGTTCATTGTGTAAATTACATGTTTTTAAAAACATGTAGTGTATACCTATTTCACCCCAACCGTGGGGTGAAATGGGTACAAATATAGTTTTTGAAAATGATAGCAGTGCATGAAAAGATTATTAAAAAATACTGTCAGAAACTTGCTAAGCATCACTATCATTGCAAGGTACAAAGGTCAGCTGCTACAATATTTGTTTTCATTGATAGGTTAAATGATAATTATATTGTGGTCTTATAAAACTAATATGCATTGTAATAATTCGGTCTGCCCTCTTGTAATAATACTGCCCTGAACCACCTTCGCTTTCTGAAATGTAGCAGGAAAACTGAAATGCACATAATAGTCTATCTCCATTTGACTGATGTACCGTCAGTTTTTATTCAAATTTTACAACAACTCAGTCGTCCTGTTTCAAATCTTAGATTGATGGGAAGCCTGCATCTTCCTTTTCATTCATGTCTTCATCTGAAGGTCCTCATTATCGCTCACCGTTGCATCTATGTTATTCAATCGCTTTGACAACGGTTCGATGCACAGTTAATCGTTAAATTGCTGAGAAATATATTTCACTTTTATGTATCTTTGGATTTGATTATTTTTTTCATACGAATATCACTTCTTTCTTCATCTTCAACACATTTCAAAGCTGATGACGATGTCAAAGCTTCACCAGTTTTGTTCAGCGTGTAATTTCTGATGTTCGAAGAGGATCACGCGTTTTGGTTTCCTGGAGACTAGTAGGCCTACTGATAAGAATCGATGCCAAAACCCTTTGGATATTGAAAGTTCCCTTTGCCTGTAACTTTTCAGTCGGAGGCTTGCACTTTTTACCACAGATGTTCGAGAAACTGGATTTAGCATAGTACCACCATGGAATCTGCTGATCAACGAATCTAGTTTCAATTGCTCAAAGACGGTCTACATGTATGAAGATGTGTCGGAAAACCAGGCCTCATCATCCAATTCGGCCGAGTTTATCGGGCCATCACTTTTATGTTTCCTTTCATGCGTGTTTCAGAGCTAAAAAATCATAAGGCTGATAATACTACGTGGAATGTCATGCGACAGAGTAGAATAATTTCGTTTCGTTGGCAGACTTCAATGTTGGACTACAAAAGGAAGTGCTGTCTACTTGTATTCGTAAAAAATCAAATTCAATGAACCGCACATGCACATATCACAACTGAAATGCACCTTTATTTATAAGAATAGCATATATCTCATGTCGACTTAAGCCTTGAGTAAAAAAAAGTTAACATATGTATACCCGTTTCACCCCTACACCTTTTCAGTAGTATACCCATTTCAACCCACTTTTAAATTTTCAACATTAACAGATAATAATGACGAATATAGATTAGCCCATTATTACATCATAATTAGAAAAGTTTTACCTTTTACAGTGATGCTCAAGTTATGTCATGTTGCTCTTTCCCTTGCCGCAATACAAAAGTTCGTGATCGTTAATTTTTTCAGTAGCCAAAAGGAAATCGAAAGTTGGTTTCCATGGAAATAATTATAATTGCAGGCCCTATATGGAACAGGGTGCGAAGTAAGGGGGAATGGGGGGGGATCCGTCCCTGCCAGTGATCATCTGAATCCCCACCAGTAAACAGGTTTGATTAGTTCTGGGGGGGATCCCAGATTGTCCCTCCCAGTGATGTGTCTGTCAGAATGCATGTGTACTTTTTCTGTCTCTCAGAGTGGCCTTTAGCCGATTCCACTTGACGGCTATCTTCAATGCTGCAGCGCATGTGTGTGTGCTGCTGCAGCAATGAAGGACATCTGACTCACTAATACCCCGTCCACTGCGTGGGCAGCAGATAGTTGCAAGTGTCTTGACCGAACTCTGTTTTTCATCATCATCTCGTCGCTTTCACCACGAGTTTTTCCTTCAATTCGTCCGATCGCATCCGATTGAGAAATCATATCGATCGACATCAAATCCGTGAACAAATGTGTGTTATAAGGGATTGTCTTCATACTGAAAGCACTCAGCTTGAAAGTAAGGTTTCCGATCAACGGTGTTGTGCCTCCGCTTTCCCTAGCAATATGCATCCAATGAATCAATCACACCTGGTTACTTGGTCACATCTTACACTTTTAAAGTATCTGGTTTGGTCCCTATGCGTAAGATGAATTAATTGATATTCTATAAATTATTTCTGATAATAGTATTCCGTAATCCAATAAAAATATCTGGCTGGTCTGAGGATGATTTTCCGTAATTTTTTTTTGTAAGTTACTGTATTCTACTAATCATATTGGTCGTTATGATAACAGAAAGTACACCTGAGTGAGTAGGAACATCGCCAAAAAATCAGCAATAATTTTACAGATGCAGATGGTCGAGGCGGAACCTACATCACTGTGTCGTGAGACATCCTGCGTCCTACGGAAAGTTATCTGGAGAGCTACAAGAGAATGGAGGGCCAACAGCTCAGGAGCTCTGCTGACAGCTGGAGCTCAATGGAAACTTCAAGGAGTCACCTTGAAGGAAGTACTAGCTCTAAGTTTCCGAACACATTTTGGGGGGGGGGGGCGTGCAGCCGTCATCGATAACCTAGACCGAGATTCGACGTCGAACTTTTGAAAGATTGTACGTTTTTTAATAAGAGAAGGTGGCCACATCTGGATGACCGAATCATCTATAGTAGACAGAGAGGTCATGAAAGTCGCGGAGGATTTTCAAACAGATTGGTGGGATAACGCAGTCTCCTCATTTCGAGACGCCAAATCGGCAGACTACTCGTCTAACTTCAAAGAATTTTGCGATGTCATCAAGATTTTCGCCTGTGTGTACGGCAGAATGTGAAAGAGGCTTTAGTGCGATGAATGGAATGAGTTCACAAAAGATCGGAAGTCGCGATTTGAGTGTAAAAGTTTGTAATGCTTTTTCTTTTTGATCAACATCAATGGAACACCAATCACCCACGTAAACTTTGGTAAGTACGTCGTGGATTGGCTGAAATCGCATCGTTCAGCACGCGGTCAAAACCGTGTTTCATGTTCCACCACAAAATTGCGAGCGAAACACTCGCTTTTTTCATTGAATAAATGAGAGTTTTTGCCGCATTTACTTGTTCTATGTAGCCTACCGGCATTGTGAGAGGATTAGATGTATAGCCTACTAAGCTTAGTAATCAACTCCATATCAGCGAGTGAAAGACAGAAATTTGCCAGACGAATTATACCTAGCCGCTTCGAATATAATTATGGGTTTCATTCAGCACATAGCCTACATGAAGATTGGCATCCCCCCAGTAACTTTTTCCTACTTCGCACCCTGATATGGAACCAATTCTATCGGAACTTCATGCTAGTATCACGCCATCATCATAATCCAAGAGATATACCGAAATGTCAATCCGCTTGGCTTCCAGATAACTTTAGGCGACTTATACCCATTCCACCCCACCCCACCCTACTGCAGAATGATCTCAATCTGAAGCTGAGTAAATGACATCAGGGGCTGCAATTTGTATCAGGTCAATTTACGGAAACCTAAATTGGCTTTCAACCCGATAATCGAGCTTCAGATACATTGATTTGTCCATCGCACATACACCAGTCATCCAGTGCATGCATCTAGGTAACATAATTTATCGCAATCATTCGCTTCAAATATATCATACTATCATACTACACAATTATGTGATAATTAGAGCAGATCTATCCAGCAACCAAAAATACATTGCATAGCCTAATGCATTTTCTTGGACAGACACGATACTATTGATATTACATGTAATGGGCCTTCAAATATTCAAATACATTATGTTGTTAAATGGCTAGTTTCCTTCTCCTTTGTTGATGGCATTTTAGCGCATTTCATTGAAATTCATCGATGAACTACCATAAGCAGCATTCATATGAACATGTGATGCTTGATTTACAAAATAATGCAATCAATGCACTCAAATCATTCATCCACATAAACTAAAATGAGAAATTCGTCATGAAAAATTATGACTCATTCGACTCATTACACTGCAATGCATAGACCTACATGCATACATAAATCATGCTTACTTCAATCTTAACATATCACAATTAGCACATTGCATGACGCTTTTACATAAGATTAACCACAAATTGAATATATCATATGGCATTCATCAAGTCATACGAAACCAATGTGAAATGTATAACATGCATGTCCTCTGCTCCGCATGCAAACCACATCATATTCTCTTTCTAAATGACACTTTGAAAGAGTGGCATACCAAAATGAAATAGTTAACTGTGTCGTGTAAGATGAAATGAAAAAGCAGAGAGACAGAATTTTAAAGTAGCATTACATTAAGTTTATAATTTCTGATTCCTCCATCATTCCGTGAAGTCAAGTAAAATAGTCGATACCCCAATCTCCTACCACCTTTCATTTCATTGCATTCTAGACCTACTACGAAATCCAATGAAGTTTTTGATCGATCTACGGAATTTATCGAATATTGTAGTCCCTCATAATTTTATGATTTATTTACTAAACCTTATAATAATTATGAGTTTTATCACTTATTAAATGAACTTCGGATTAAAGGGGCGTGTTGAGTTATGTACAATCCTCATAGTGCGGATATTTCAGTCAAATGGAAAATTTCACTTCTGATTAGTTTTAGAAGTACTGCATGAGTCGATCGCTATGCTTTCTGGACAATTAATTGAGTAGCCATGGATTCCATGATATCTACTAATTTTGAAATCATGTGCGCAATCTGATTTCATAACAATCGTGATAACAACACATCATTTAACTGGATGGCTAAATCTTCTCCTATATAGGATGGCAACTTCACCCCTACAATTAGTCAAAATTCCCTACTCTTCCTACTGCATTTTAAAATACTACTAACAAGATTCTTGACTTTAGCTGTGATTGTGCATGCTACAACAATGTTCAGGGCTTGTAAATGTTGTAAGAAAAAATATTCTCAGGATATTCGCACAGGCGTGTGATCTAGTAAGTTCTTGTAAATGACTTCGACATAATTATGGTACCTAAGCTTAATTTTAGACGTAATTCCATGCATGGCCAGTGTGTTACAGTTTAGTTGAACCAAAGCCTATTCATTAGCGCAAGCGCAGGCACTGTCCGCCGTGGCTTCATTGTCAGATACAAGGAGTACAAGTATGAAGTAAAAAGGAGTATCCCTGAGAAATTGAGTGCTGCACATACTCAGATAGTATAATAGCGATGCAAAAAACAACGTGACACCTAACAGCATGAAGCAGCTTGAAGGTGACAGGAGAATTAACTTTTTCAATAATCTCAGCAATCCAACATCTGTTCGTACTTAATCAGCTGCATTTATTTATAAACGGCACTATTTTAACAATTTTGTATGATTAGTGAATAATATAGTAGACAAACAAAAAATTGCAGCAGTTCATAAAATTCAGCCGTTAGGCTGTATCACCAGGACACAGAAGCTCTAAGAGAGTGACTACCCGAAAATATCACTCGGTTGAATAGTGGAAAAATGTGTTCATCATGCAAAGTTTAGTAATCAGATCATCGGCATTCTGAAAAACCATAGAGGAATAATCGAATTTCCGAATGTCACTCTCCAAATAAGTCAATCGATTTGACCTCAGGCATCAGAGGTCAATATTAAGGTCCAGGCTGGCCAGCTAATCAAGGTCGTAGTAATTGAAGCTATACTCTAAATATCAGCATCTGTTTTACTAAAAGAATGTTTTGAAATTTTCATTTGTGTCCATTAAACGCACGTAAATTGTCTATCGATTTTCGTACAGACACAGTTTTCAGAGAAATGTCTAGTAAACAAACACTGTAAAACAGTGCATAGAGTAAGTATGTTTTGGTAGTGTTAACTCAGCATTTTACTTTGCGATGACTTACAATGTGCACACACTTTTGATTTCACAAAATGGCCTTGACACGGAACCATAGAGTATGAACGGAACCAGCACCACACGCGTGAGATATACGAATTTATGCACTTTTGGAAAAATGTACACGACTTTGACTCATTGTGATAGCAAAACGATGATTATGATAAGAAATAAATGTAATTTACAATTCCTGAATTGATATGGTAATTATTAGGTAGGGCTGTGGAGCCGGAGCCGAGCCGGAGCCGGAGCCTTAAGGAGCCGATGGTTTTGGTCGGAGCCGGAGCCGTTTTATCACAAAGGCTCCGGCTCCGGCTCCGGCTCCGATAGTTTGAGCTTTGATATAAATCTAGAATTTTGAAAGTTATTAATTGGCATCATAAAAAAATTAAATCATTTGAAATCTAAAGATATGTCTTTTAAGTATACCAATCCCAATTAAAAAGATGACGTTGAATCAACGGTGAAAAAACGTTGATGTTCAACGAGATTTTGGTTGATAAACCGGTGTTTGATTCAATCTTTGATGGATTGTGTTGATATCGTGACGGCTATTTGGCCGCGTGATATAACGTCTGATTCAACGTTTATTACTTAAAAACGGTTTTTTTTTGAAGAATAGGTGGGGTGATTCAACGTTTTATCAACTACTTTTCCTGTTAATTAAATACCTTCTTTTAAACTGATTTGTTTCAACCTTACATCCTCACTACCCTTGTCAACGATATAAATAAGAAAATATCACTAATTGGTTGATAGGCATATTTATTTACATTTCAATGACGTAATTTGACATGACAAAATGACATAAAACTGGAATCACAAACTGCTAAGCCTGGGTCCCACTTGGAACATCCGCTGAGAAATATCGGGCTTCATGCAAATATGGTAGTCCATATTGCATTAAACGACATAACAATCATCACCTATAATCCGTAACCTATTATGGTGATTGAATATAAAAATGCAATTAAGTAATTTGCAGCAGAATTGTGGAATTACATCTTGCATGTGTTTTGACCTGGGAATTGGTAGAATAGCTGTAGAAGAAAATGTTTCATATTTGAGGTCATAAACTCTTACATGGCTCTAAATTTTGCTGATCAGAATTACTTGCTTATATCATACGATTATGTGACTTAAAACGAAAATCGAAACAAGGTGAAGCTACATCAAAAACGGAAAATGGGGAAAAACCGGGGTTTGAATGCGTAAATTTGAAATATTTAGCCTACATTAGTTTAATTTCGTTAAAAACGGAAAATTGCGATCCCTGATAACAAACCTATATAAAATGGCAGCGCAAACGATTATTCGGAAGATGCTACTCTGAAATATTCTTTAGATTTTTCTTGATGTAGCTTTGTCGACCACAAGGGTGCCATCATAGTTTATTGAGTAATATAGTTAAAAGATATTTGAAATTTGAATAGAAAACGATTGAACAATCATTCAGCTTATGGAGTTTTCTTCTGATTAAAGCAAATACATTATGACACGATGCGCTTCTTTTTAATCTATAGGGCCTACAGAATATAGTGCTTTAAACTGAAGTAAGTGTTCTTTATTCAAATTTCAAACATGATCGTCTTTCCGTACAATAGTAACCTCGCAGTAAAACAGTAGTTAGGCCTACACATTTGGTAAAATATTCCTACTACAATTTTACTTTGTAGGATAACATCGAGATTACAAAAACTGATCCCTTCTCTCCCAAGTAAACAGCAGAAGGGATGGACATCTTTCAAAAACACAATTTTTCATCCGCTTAAGAATTTAGCAAATGAAGAAAGCTTTACCACCATACAAGATGACGTTTATATAGTAGCACACATCGAATGATCAGATACAAATAATCTTGATGAAAATCACTTTTGTCAACATACATGGGAAATTTCTCTATTCGGATTTGATCATCCTTCATTTGAAAATCCTTCCAAACAGAAAACATGCCCACAGCCCGAATGCGTATTTCACGTCATCTGGAACACTGTCATTTCTAGTCGAACACCGTCGCGCCGTTATCAGTCGCATTTTAAAGAATAGAGGTGATACCACTTTCTCTGTTACAATTCAACAGAGAAACATTCACTACTCAAATGAAATTTGAGGCGATGATGCGAGGTAACTCAAAAGCATCTTTGGTTGTATCACAAGGCGGTTGTCCGAATCTGATGATCACTTGGACGTTGCGATTATGAGAGACTTATGGGTAAATAAAATTCCAGTAGCTTTCGGGGCTAATTAGCTCAAATAACAAGACAGAAAAGCAGCCGAACGTAGGTCAGGTCTTGAGTCCGATGCACAGATAAGACTAGTTTTGCACAGCCTCAGCAATCAACACCTGTAAAATGAAGACAACTTTTGTGCTGATGTGCAGAGCAGAATTAATCAAACTTAACTACCCTCAATTTACATTCCATGGGTAGGCCTACTCAAAGTTTAAAAGAGAAATCATTTATAGTAATATTAGGCGTTATAGTAAAGATAATTAAGAAAATTGCTTTTGGATCATTTAATCTTTGACAATGTGGCATGCGATATTCACTGGAATTTTGATAGCAAATGAAGAAATTCAGGAGTGGACAAATTGTGATTATTATCAATTTATTAATAATTTTCTAATCAATACTCGTAGTATTTATCAATTTCATTCTGATATTCAAGTAAATTTTTTGAGAAAAATGTGATCTGCAAACAAAAACGGAGTATGTAGCCTATTGCCGACCGCTTTTTTCAACAATTCATGCGATGAAAATATTCAGGAGCGCTTGAATTTTTATTATAAAATTGATACATGTAAATTCATTTTGATATCCAAACAGTTTGTTTAAAAACACAATCTACAAACACATACACACATAATATCCTCTTGTCTCTACTATTATATGACATCTCTTCAAGTAATTCATGGTGACATATGGGCATACAGCAAACATGTGACCACAATACCTAGGCCTATAATAATATTGAAAAGTGCGAAGCATAATGTGTAGTAAGTCAACACAAATTCAGATGAAAGAGTAGCAATGAGTTTGCATTTTGATTGTTTTATACTTGTCGTAAAGCATGAAGAATTATTGATTAAATTGCACAACTAAACCCATTGTAGGGCTTTAACACAAAACTAGTCTTGTGCGCATAATTATACGGTGTGCATGTAGCCGTATACAACGTGTAGTTCGTGGTGTAGCATTTATACCTTTAGTGTGCTTGATTATTTTTCTTAAACGACTCGAAATATCAAATTGATGGTATTTTTTTAAATGTGGCAATTCTGAAATAAGTAATTACCACAGGCGATAGCTACAGGTTTTCAATTCAATGGAAATTAAAATGGAAATAATGACCTATTTAAACATGTTTCCTTGATGGATGCATCTTTAAGAAACGATAGAAAAATTATACACTTAAGCAGAAATCGAATAGCAATAATAATTGTCGAAATTGATAAAAACATTATCCACCTAAACTTTTTGCGGTCCTGAAATAGAATTTTTAGATCTTGCCGCATGTTAAACTGTTTCAAAAAATTTTTCAATTATTTGTCATCCAAATATTAATGCTATAGTATAAGCCTATAGCCTGATACACATCTAAATATTGAAGTGCTAAATTACAAAGGGTTTTATTGTGCTAATCAAATTCTTTCATGCTCATAGTTTCTCAAATTTTTAGCATGCAACTACTCTGTCTCAACATGCCCAGATGTTTGTGCTATTTTAAATACAAGCAATCAGAAATTACGGATTTAAAAATAATATAATATCATTTCAACATAATTCCATTTAATTATAATTCTTTTCAAGAAACAATCAACTTTTTATCGATTTTTCAACGAGAAACGTCGACTTGAAAACTGATAAACATGCACAACTCAATTTCACATATTGAATTCGAAGTAAATAAGCCTTGAGCATGTGACATCATTTTTTTTCATCACACAAATGAATTCAAAGTATTGGTAGGACTCCTTGTGATAAGTCTGCTACACAGCTAAGAGTAATTGAGATATTTTGTTGTTACCAGTAAATTATATGAAGTATGACGCTTATAACTTTTTAGCATTTGTAAAAGTAAGAGCAGATATAACAGTAATCACTAATAGAAAGGTCTATACGTTCATGATCAATGAACCCAAATCCATGCCCAAATCTCTCCTTCGATTTTGTTTTTGGGATTTCCAAATACATGTACCTAGACTTGTAGTTATGCTGAAACAAAATTGACAAGCTAAATCTGAAAACATTTAGAAACTTACCCTTTTTCTGTAGTCTGATCCAATAGATGCTTTTTTAATTCAATAATTCTGATACATGAATCAAAGGAACTTGATGGCTTCATTGAGTAGAAGAACTCACTGACTACATACGAGTGCTTTTCATTTTCGATTTGTTGATAATTGAAAGAGAATTGATGGTAAATCCATATAACTGGACACATTGCAGGTCATTGAGGTAGTCGTAAGTAGATTGTGCTCCATGTATTGTGCATGATATTAACGAAGTAAGATGATGAAAAACGTGGACGATCACAAAACCGACTAAATAACGGTGTGTAGTAGAAATATCCTCTTGATGCGCTGACTTTTGTAATAGCAAGCAGCACACGTAAACACGGGTCCGATAAACCACGAGCGCGAAGAGTGCACAAGCTACTGCGCCCTGACTTGCGCAGCTTTCTGTTTCACGTCTGGGCGGACAATAATTATAAGCAGGGACTATGAGTCACAGGCATCAACAATTCGCAGCGGGAGAATATTATCGACCACTACTTCTCAGTCTGCACGCAGATGCGGCCACGGCCATCACAGGCTGCCAACAATGTGACTGAACTCTCTCAGCTGCGTGCGCGTGCGATCGAATTTCCTTAAGTGACGGAAAGTTATAGAAGCGAAATACGATTACGCAGATGGAGCTGGATGCTTATGCAGTTGTTTAATCCAGTTACACACTGATTTAATATCAAAATTTTTGCAAATTATTAGCCAAGCAATTTGGCGAACACACGAGCAAACCGATCAAAATCGACATGCTGATGGGTACGGTATACGTGAAGCTTATAGATTTCAATTGACAGATATTCGATTTGAGAAGGTAAAATGTGTGCCAGTAGAATTGCTTAGGCTCCCTTTGAGAATATATGTCATGTGTAATTGTTGACCTGATTCGTTCGTCAGTGTTGATTGATGTTGTTGCTATAATAGCTATACAGTACACATGTAGTGAGTGTGAACGATGATGAAAAATGAGAGGAAGAAGAAAAGAGGACAGAGTGAGTAAGAAAGAGAGAAGGAGATGATGAAGTCACCCGAATATCTATTTTATACAGGCATAAAGTAGATATTCGGGTGACTTCATCATTTTTTTCTGTAGGTCTACAAAATTTCATCAAATAAAAAGAGCACATGTATATAAAATACTCGAAATAATAGTATATACGCATGTTTCATATGTCAATGTTGTATCCATGAGCGATTCTTTGAGTTATTTAAATGCATTTATGTCACTTCTTACAGCATCAATATTATTAGTTAAAGTCGGTATCTAATTCAAATGGACAATGAAACGCTCTTTTAGTTATATTTTATCCACTTACATGGATGATCGATGTTTTAACCATGTACAATTCCAAATTATAATTTAGAGCAAATTATACATACATTTCCCACTCTTCACAGTGTTAAATATTATTAGTAGCGTATAGCCATTCTTATTCCAAAGAAAGACCATTTTACTTAATATGTAGCCTAACGATACGTCTTGATAGGGTTTATCCATGGTGCATGCATTATCCATGTTTTATCCAAAAACGGTCATCTAGGGCTTATATCCGCAGAAACAATTAAAATGTTTAATCAACGTTTATTCGACGTTTTTTCAAAGCTTTTGACACCAAGTTGATTTTTGGTTATTTTTCAACGATGATTTCAACCGTACGTTCATCAGCAACGTTTATTCAACGTTTTTTCAACGTTTGTCACACCAAGTTGATTTTTGGTTAGTTTTCAACGATGATTTCAACCGTTGAAAAAACGTCATTTTTTACTTGGGATGAAGTCTGTGAGGGGAACGAGTGGTAGTACTATAAAAACTTTCACATAGCATAGAGGCATACACCTTAACGACTGCAAAACTTTCGCAGGGAACGAGTAAGTACATAAAAACTTTCACATAGCATAGTAGCTTACACCCTCTAACCTACTGCAAAACTTCGCGGTCTGCACGATATCTTTCTTTGCAGTTGCCGCCTTCTTTTGTATTATATTTATTATATATTTACACACATGTGTAATATTTTTTTATTGCATATGCTTCGTAAGACTAATTTCCATATTGACAACGTATTCTCCAAAATCCATTAATTTGAAGACTGAATTGTTATATGCATGCTAACTAGATGATTGTAGATTCCTAGAGACAAGTCGCCAGTCATTTATGTACACATTTCCAGTTCAGTCAGCAAAGATAATATAGCTACATTTCTTGCGCAATGTCTTAAATCTAATACGGTTACTATGTAGGCTATCATCTATCGTTATGGCTACTGGCAGAAGCTACTGGCATCTGTGACAATGCCAATTTCCTTAGATTGTATTGTAGGCTCTTGTGCAGTCCCCCCACCTACATTTTTCAAAACAATCGATTATTCAATTTGATCAATTTTGATTGGAGGGATAACTCCCCGGGACGAACACACCAGATGCTTTTGTTAAATATTTGGCAAATACTTGACAACATTTTACTAAACTTCTATTAAAATTTTATCAAATATTTATCTAACATAGCTGATGATTAGCCAATTTTTAGCAAATAGCAAACAATTTGGTAAATTTCTAATGAAATGTCTCAAATTTCTCTCGGATATTATCTTACACAACTCTTACGTGAATTCCCAACAAAAAACATTCTAAAACTGTTCAGAAAATGTCGTGAATTTGCTATAAAAACATTCCAAAAAATGTTATATGTTCAAATGACAATACATGAGAATATTATGAAAATGTTATCTTGAAACATTTTTAGAATGTTTTCTAGACATGCTGCAATATTTTGCCACAGCATATATCGTAGATGAACTGTAGTTTAATCAATAAAATGTGAGCATCCTGCGAATCCACTTAATGAGTCAAGATGAAACTAAGTCTAAAGATGTGTAAATATATTGCATTATAATTATAACATGTATAATTTACACATCATAAAACTTGTGGGTTTGATCTTGACGCATAAAGTGGGTTCGCAGACCGCTCACATTCTATTGATAAAACTACAGTTAACCTACGCCGTAGCAAAACATTGATGAAATTTACCGTTGATATTAATTGAATATATTGTTGATCGAAGTCATCCTGCTGCGAAATGCTCCAAGGATTAACAGCAGAAAAACTCAATGCTGCTAAAGCCAAAACATTCGGAGGCAGTGACAGAATAGCCCCTACATATTTATACATTATAACTGTTGATCGAAGTCATCTGCTACGAAATGCTCCAAGAATTAACAGCAGAAAAACTCACTGCTGCTAAAACCAAAACATTCGGAGGCAGTGGCAAAGAATCACATAATTTAAAGACTCACCTCATCAGCAGATGTCAGCCTACAGAACTGTCGTAATTGTTCCTCTACCATCAATTGTACTGGTTTGGTCAGTTTCAATCAGTTCCCATTTATGATATCTCTTTGATAGACAATGATATTGCGGTCTGAAATGCACAATAGAGTTTTTGCTGCAAAAAGTATTGAATGTATTTGACGCACATAAGAGAAAGGAATAGGCCATACAGAATACAACATAATTGAAAAATAGTAAGATGACACAGGTTTTGATCGAGCTTCTATTATAAGAATCAATCAGGTGATATTTTTAAATATCTTAGTATGTTTTATCATCCCAATAATTTACAACAGCACGAATTAATCCACAACACATTTTCCCACGGTGGACAACATATGCCGGTTAAGCAGAAAATCCGATTTGATATTTGATGTCAAATAATTTCCCCATTAACTGAAATCAGTAACAATAACGTACCCTCAAATGTCTTGCACAAATCCAAATTATACAGTGAAGCATTTGACCTATTTAAAAACCACAAAAATTCGTATTTAAAAAAAGTATGCCAACCCTGTATGTAGGCCTGACGAACGACGGTTTAGATGTGCACGCAAGCTACATTATCGACAGTATCAATCAGCGAATTAAAAGAAGATTCAATCTTTTTCCATACGACCAGCTGGTACATTGATAATAGTGTGGTCCCAAAGAAGCCCTGTGATCCTGATTTTTAGCTCGACCACTTCATAACTTCAGTCATGTATCTTAGACAGTTTCAATGCCACATTGGTGGACTACTTTTTAGTATCCCTTTCTCTCTCAAGAATAGATTTGCAGTAGATTCAATGACGCATGGGACGACTGCTGTGCACATTGCTAAGCGGTGCGCGCTGTCATGGTGAGGATTGTCCGTAGAACATGGATTCTCTCTCTATACTCGATGCTGATGAATTTCAGAGAGTTAACTTTCTTATGATTTGATACGATTTGATGAGGGACCACACTATCATCATCATACCGACTACCGACCAGCTCCCGAATGAAACACCCACTGAAAGACAGCCGCATAAGCTGCGGATTCTATTCGAGAATCCGGAGAACGTTTGCAATTTTTTTCAAATGGAGGAAATTAATGTTTACTTACCACCCCTACTTTTGGGAAATATACCTCATCATCAAGGATCGAAGTCTCCATCTCCTATCAATGATGAATCACACGATTAATTCTTTAACTGAAGTACAATTTTATTTGGTAATTGAAGGACATTATATTTGAATGGTTGGCTTAGAATGTTTTTTCAAGTCATCGTGTTTTTACTCCTGATTTACAAATACATTTGTTATACTCACATGTCTGAATAATAGTGACCACCATATACACTCATCTGGACAATCGACGCTAATGATCTTAAACAAAGGATGGCAACATGCAATATTGTCTTTCAATGAATAGCGAAACAGCGCCAATCAGTCTTCACTTCGACGAGCGGAAGTCACAACAAACCCACACACTACATGAGGGAATCCGTGAACTGACTGGTAGACGTAGAGCGCGTGCGAAGAAATGCTTTGCCAAATGTTTCGAAGTCGGGAGGCTTCGCCATCTTGAAGACATGATAATCCCCTCTCGAATAGGTCAGAAATATAAATTAGATAATTGCAGAGGTTGGGCTGCATTAGAATTAAAAGTAATGCTTTAGAAATAATCATGAAAAACTGATTACTCGTGCAACATGCTCTTGACACACTCGTGAAACATCGGGAAATGATAGCAACTCTCCTGAAGGCGCCTTATACAGACTTCTAAATATAGCACCCAATATAGGATTCTCGTCACGGGAATTCCTATCGTTTCCTGAGAACGATTAGAGTCAAAGTTCGAAGCGATTACTACATTCGATAGGATCTCAGAGTCGGTGGAAAATTTTCACACGGAACTTAAACTGTTTCTTCGATTTAAGGCTCAATCATGACGTATCGAGTAGTTTTCACAAAAGATAACTACACAAGATTCATACAAGCAATATGGAATAAAACATACAATTTCGAACACAAGATCTGATTGCTACATTCGTTGCCTGAACTTATTGTTCAAGCTCCATTTGACCAAGCAACGAATCACAGGTTCTTCAATGAGAGATATTAGTGAATCATTGCCTTTGTGACAATTTCCTCATCGATTCTTGTCCAACAAAAGTTTAATGCTCCTGACAACACACACTGCTTTTGGATGGCATATCAGATCTTATCTGAAAAACATGTATTTATAATAATGTTTTGTTCTGATATTTAAGGATAATTTGACTAATATTTCATAAATATTTAACAAAATTAAAAACTTTTTTATAATTTTATTATTTTGCTTAGAAATGGTAGGCCTCTTAACAAAATTAGCAAACATAGTAGGAATTTATCAAATTTCCTATTTTTCTACAAAA
>CAJQUW010006676.1:0-152814 GCA_907163375.1 Prostheceraeus crozeri
GGTCAGTGAAATTTGATGAAAAATGTTTTGGTGACGGTCCCAGGTCGAAATTCCACACTTTGGAAAATTTTCAAAATTTTACCCATAAAAAGTCACTCTGACACTTAGGATTTTTTCAGGTAAGCGAGCTCCGACCTAAAATCTTGTAACCGCTCTAACTTTTGAACGAAGACAGATAGGAACAAGCCGATTCTTTCACTGAATTTGTCTCACTCTTAGCTTTCAAACGAGCTATCGCACGACAAAATCCGTCCACTGGAAGCCAAAATCGAAGCAAGCTGTCCAGAGGGGGGGGGAGGTCAGTGAAATTTGATGAAAAATGTTTTGGTGACGGTCCCAGGTCGAAATTCAACACTTTGGAAAATTTTCAAAATTTTACCCATACAAAGTCACTCTGACACTTAGGATTTTTTCAGGTGAGCGAGCTCCGACCTAAAATCTTGTAACCGCTCTAACTTGTGAACGGCTGGTCCGATTGACTCGCAACAAAAATATAAAAATTTTTTTTTTTGTTTTTTTTAGTCGAGCAGATTTTTTCACCTCTTTCAACACGAGTAGCTGTAAGACAAAATCCGTCCCACTAGAACCAAAGTTAGAAGATTGCTGTCGGGGTGGGGGGGGTCAGTGAAATTAGATGAAAAATGTTTTGGTGACGGTCCCAGGTCGAAATTCCACACTTTGGAAAATTTTCAAAATTTTACCCATACAAAGTCACTCTGACACTTAGGATTTTTTCAGGTAAGCGAGCTCCGACCTAAAATCTTGTAACCGCTCTAACTTTTGAACGAAGACAGATAGGAACAAGCCGATTCTTTCACTGAATTTGTCTCACTCTTAGCTTTCAAACGAGCTATCGCACGACAAAATCCGTCCACTGGAAGCCAAAATCGAAACAAGCTGTCCAGAGGGGGGGGGACGTCAGTGAAATTTCAAAATTTGATGAAAAATGTTTTGGTGACGGTCCCAGGTCGAAATTCCACACTTTGGAAAATGTTCAAAATTTTACCCATACAAAGTCACTCTGACACTTAGGATTTTTTCAGGTGAGCGAGCTCCGACCTAAAATCTTGTAACCGCTCTAACTTTTGAACGGCTGGTCCGATTGACTCGCAACAAAAAATGTTGTCGAGCAGTTTTTTCTCCTCTTTCAAACGAGTAGCTGTAAGACAAAATCCGTCCACTAGAACCAAAGTTTAGAAGATTGTTGGTCGGGGGGGGGGGGGTCAGCGAAATTTGATTGGAAAAATGTGTTTGCGTGACGGGTCCCAGGTCGAAGTTCCACACTTTGGAAAATTTTCAAAATTTTACCCATACAAAGTCACTCTGACACTTAGGATTTTTTCAGGTGAGCGAGCTCCGACCTAAAATCTTGTAACCGCTCTAACTTTTGAACGAAGACAGATAGGAACAAGCCGATTGTTTCACTGAATTTGTCTCACTCTTAGCTTTCAAACGAGCTATCGCACGACAAAATCCGTCCACTGGAAGCCAAAATCGAAGCAAGCTGTCCAGGTGGGAAGGGGGGGGGGGGACTGTCAGCCCGAAAATTTTTTTTTCTCTCCGATTTCGCTGGAAACATCCTTCCTAACCCAAAATTTCACGTAGATTCCGAATCTGGCCTCCGTTTTCTCATCCGATGCTTCGTTTGGGCGCTACACACCAAAACGTCCCAAATTCTATTAAAAAAATTTGAAGAAACAGTTTTTCTCGCCGATTGCCTTGAAACTCACCCTACCGATGCAGAATTTCACGTAGATTCCGAATCTGGCCTCCGTTTTCTCATCCGATGCTTCGTTTGGGCGCTACACACCAAAAACATCACACACTATAGCCTCAAGACTAATCCTGGCGGTCGCCCACGTCACCCTAGACGGTCGCCCACGTCCACCAGGCGGTCGGACCCACGCACCCGAGTCTCACACTCTGTCGTTGCAGAGGGGGGGGGGGGGGCGTCAGCGAACATGTTGTGAACGTGGACCCACCCGGCCAGCACACCACGACAGACCACAACCTCTGTCGTTCCAGAGGGGGGGGGGGACTCAGACACGAAGCACCACGGCGGCCGACCACGACACTCTGCCGTGCCCGAGGGGGGGGGGACGCAGCCACGACGGCGGCCATCTTGCGCTATCCAGTATTTGTCACTTGCTTACTACTAACACGATTCCCATTGACGATCTGGTCGGAATGAAATGTCGCCTTTTTTATCCGAAGTAAACATTATTTCTTCTCTTTATGAATATGAGAAGAGAAATTCAGTGTTCTCAAAAGTACTCGAAATGGGAGAAATATATGACAAAACGAATGGCACATGACAGTGTTATGATTGACTTACACAGCACATTATAATTCATTAAGTCAATATTGATTGCATGCGATGTTTGGTATGGATATTGAGTCGCCTCAACTGCCAATTCGTCTGACTGCCAGACACCCACAAAATCGTCGACGTGGGAAGAGACAAGGCCTCATTCACTTTGCAAAATTCCTTGCACGCATTCCCTTGCTCGACCCATCTCGCTTGAGATTTAATTATGGGCGACATGGTGCGCAAAACTCAATTCCAATATCAATGTCAGCCTGTGCATATAATTATTTTTTTTGAATGAGAACGGTTCATGCGCTTGCTGAAGATATTTATATAATTACAAACATCCATCCAGGTATCGATTTAAGAGGAGAAACTAATTTCTGTCATGATTATCGCAAGTCCATCAGTTTCAAGCGCAAGAGTTTTGTTTTGTTGATAGCAGGTCATGCATATAACTTACAGCACGAGTGAGGCCATTAATAGATTTTTTCAAATATTCGATATTTTTGATCTAGTTAATTATTCATTTCAAAAGGATATTCAAATATGTCGTTTTGATAAACAAATAATCAAATATATTCAAGTTCATCTTGAAATTTGAATGAATTCTTTTTTCTAGTTCAGTGTATATTACAAAAAAAATGTATAGATTTAGGGCCCACAAGTAATACATTGTGATCAATACCTTGCATGTTTTATTATCACTTCGGCGCTTAAGTCTATTACAAATTCTTATATTTATCGTTCACACGAATAGACAAGTTATATTATTATGGTAAAGAAAATATTGTATGTTTTGCTAATGGAAAAAGAAGTAATTTTTAGTTAGAATAAGTCTTTTAATCATACTATGGAAGTCTCTGCTTGCTAGACATTGCACATATTCCGAATACTTTCATTACAGACTCCGAATATAAATTCGGCTTACTTACTTCGCAGATACTAAATCGCAAATGCTAAATTTATCGTATGAAATAATGTGTAGCATCTAGTGATATTTTTATTTCAACACCGTGGAATTATAGATATGCAGTGGTCAGTATGAAAAAGTGTTTAAATATGAAGAATGTATTGCTGTAAAACTAAAGAAATCTGTCGGGCTATATTCTGTAGAAGAGTTTGAGATATCAACTGCAGCAATGATTATGACAACATTGTTACAAAGAATTAAATTAGTATCAATCCCATTGAAAGATAGCACTGAATTGTACATTAAATGATTTCTCAGTTTGTAGTGCAAAAATCGATAACTTCCATAATGCACTTAAATGTCTCTCAAGTTCTATGAGCATGATTGGATATTTCCTCTTAAGTGGTCTTGTTAGGAGGAAGTTTATCTTGTTTCAATCCTTGTCTGTCTCAAAATTATTTTCTTGTGGTTGTTTAATCTAAACATTGCTGCAATTAATCAACGTAAACATTTAAACATAGAATTTGCATGCATTATATGGTATTTGTATGGATTTGTTCGCATAGCATATGCTTAAATGAGATTGACCTTCTGCTAGGCGTTAACTAGTTCACATGTCTTCAATAAGCATTAGAAAAACACAAAGCTGCATCTATCCTAGTAGTAGGCAGCTATGCTAGCCAATCATGTCTTCATAGACTAGTTACTTATTTTTTCTTTGAGCTACGAGCGGTTCTTTCATGACACGTAATTAGTTTTTTTGTTAAGAAATGAAGATTATTGATGCTTGTTGTTTTTAGTGGAAGCAATACAGTCAATAATTTTATGATGAAGCTTTGCGTCTTCAAAATTAAATGATTATTCATCGGATGCCCCAGATCTTCTTCCAGATTCCTTTGTCGAACCCTCATGATCATTGGGAGATTCAGATAGCTGTTCCTCCTCACTTCCCCATTCAATTCTGCCTTATTCTTAAATAGTTCATGTGCGATTTTTTGCAATTTCGATGAGAGAGCCATAAATTTAGCGCTAATTTTGCCAGGAAGCGAATAAGGTAGCAGTAAACTCCAGCTCAGTATATGCGTTGATTTGCTGCAAATCTGTGGCCCGGAAACTTGCGCTAGTATTATACAGTAGTATTGTGATCTAAACTTATTTGGATCCGATGTGAAGTTACACGCTGTTATACGCGCTTACCCGAGAAAACTCAAGTTGGCTTTTTTCGAGCAGTCACTCCACCACAACTTTGTTCATATATCTGGCAAGAGTGAAAAGAGGAACGTTTTCATTTGATTAGTGAGAGTCGCACTGTTCTTTTGATGAAACATAAACTGTAGTCGCAATAAAACCCGGCTCCAATTATATAAGCCATGTGTCGACTGAAAATTGCAATGTCCAAAAATACATTTGCATCTCTCATATTAAAAGTTTAATGTGGCACCATGTTTTTACATGTATTTTTGTTAATTATGTTAAGTAATTAAATATCTATCTGGTAAAGCATTTGAAGATTCAACTATTCGCACCGAACTCTAAATTTTTGTTTAGCAACTGAAAACATCAATTGGTATGAGGGCTCTGCTGCAGTGTGGCTGAAATCATGTTTCTGTTTAGGAAGGAATAGACAAATGTTGAATTTTTCTTTCCCTTCAATGCTCATTGTGGAATCAGTCAAGCAGTTATTAATTTCATTAGCTTTGCTGAAAATATGCATTGTTCAAGTTCATTCGCCATCTTCATCTATTTGAACCCTACATAACTTGACAGCATTTCAGTTAGCCTGCGGTCACTACAGGTCGGAGGGTGAGACACAAACGGCTGTCTATTCTTTCCTTTTAATTAATGGTGGCTCTCTCTAATGGTCGTCGTTTACTTTCATCATACTGCCGCCAAAATCTGCTATCAGATATTCGCGACGGGGAAACGGGAAGTAGGAAATCGAGTTTAGAAAATCATTTTCTTCCGACAATTTTCTCGTAGAATTAGAACGCTTGACATTCGGAGCTTTACTGTACAATGTCTTTGACGCGGAACAAAGGTTGGCTTCATTGGAACTGCATCTCCATGCATCTCTTATCCCATTCTCTGTTCAAAGGCAACACCATCAGGTGAGACAACAAAGAGTGAATGCGCGCGCAACAGTTGCGCCTCGAGGCTTGAAACATTCTATGGTCTGTCCCGTCTCAGAGTCGGTGTTATCGACCTGTGCAATATTAGAGATCGGTAGGTAACTGAAGACGCATAGGAATTGCATGTCATCGTAAAGCAAGTCAGAGAATGAACGAATTTGATGTACTGCATCACTAGCCGGAAATTGAAATTTCGAAAGCCAAAATGGAAATAGCTGCAAGGAATATTTCAATTTTGATATAGCAGTATTTGAGTTTTCTGATCGAAAAAATAAACTTCGATTTTTTATAAAGCATTTCACAATGCGAATGTAGTCAACGCTTATACATGTACTTGTATGTATCAATCTCCACGCAGAGTATTCGGTGGTGCGAATGGTCATGTATCTTAGCTATGATGCTGATCCCGTTAAATTTGTTCACACATATCTTCAACGATGGAATTAATCAGTGAGCATGAACATAATGCAAACGCTCTTTTCAATACTATTCGCAGATTGAAAATAATCAGCTTAAACTGGTGATCAACGCGCATTCCTTTGTCTTCGCTATTCGTTCAGTGAAAGGACGAAATGAGGAAAAGTATTTTGCTCCTACATGAACGTGCACCCTTTTGATCTCCTTTAATCGCGACTGAAGCACATCGATAATTTTGCATTTTAGTTGATTACGAATAAATCTAAATTCTTTGACTTGTATACAAGCTGTAATCTTCATTCAAAATTCATCCGATCAAACATGTAACCTTCTCTTACAACGAAATAGAAAAAGAGAAAGTGGAATTTGAAGTTTATTGAAGTAATATGTTGGTGTTTATCTCACTGCAACACTTTCGATATTTTTGTCAATCTATTCGCATTCAAGTTTTAATACAAAATATCGCCAACTCGCATGAACATTCAGCTTGAATTTCGAATCAAATTCAAACCCTCGAAAATTAAGATATCCATGTTCCTTCATTGAAAAGTAACATTAAGAAAAGTTTGTCGTAATAATCAGGCTGATGGGAAAGAGACAACAATTATTGTCTAAAACTCAGACTTCTATTCAAATGTCAATAGATTTATTGATATTCTGGAGCGTCTTTTGCCTCAAAAGAATATGAATAGAAAATCTTTGATCGTTCTCTCGGTTTTGAGCTTACTGAAAATTTTATAACAACCAAATTATGTAAAATGGGCCGACGAGTTTCGACCTTAGACGTTCTCAAGGGACTTCTGACAACCTGAGATATCAATGTGATAAATCTGTCAGTGATCCATCAAATCATTTCGTTTTTTATGTTCAGAAGTGATTTCATGAGAAATTTCATATTTCTCATACAACTCAGTTTTATCCAATCTGGTGTGAACAGCATTGTGTATTATAAGAATAGCAAGATGACAATTATCGATCAGCGCGTAGCGTAAAATAAACGCCTTCGAGTTCCTCCGAAGTCGATGTTTCTTAGCATTCTGCGATAAAGAAATATATATAAAATTAGTGTTAGCTGAATTACTATTGCAATTTCGAATAGAAGGTGTGACAGTAGCTCAACAGTTTTGAACTAGCTGATGGCTTGTTTTGCCAGGCCTATCTGGTCTTTCGTAGCGCATGGGATCATGCAGTTGAGGGAATTGAATTTTGAGAAGATGTAGAATTATAAGTGAATATATTTGAATACCTATAATTAACTGAGGTTATTAGACGTAGATTTGTTTTCTAATAATCCGTGCCTAGTTTGGTCATTGGAGGATTGAATTGTTAAGATGTCAATCAGGACTGTATTGCTCATTCTCGTACTAACCGGATTGTTATGTTGATCCACATCATGGGTAATGTTTCAAAGGAAGACGACAAAACTTGACTATTTAGTCTTTTATATCGTGTCACATGAGAATTCTGATAGTTAGTCCTGTCGACAAAGTTTATCATCCAGTTTCATTCTCCATATCTTTTCCGCTCTGACGGTCTATTCAAGTACCCTAAATGTAGCAATTTTGAATGTCAATTGGTATTTCAATATTTTTATTTGGAGTTATGCTTGAAGCCCACGCACCTTATATAAGGCATGCTGAATTTCTTTTGATCAGTGATTTGGGGTTCAGGTTATTAAAATTCAGTCTTTCAACAGCTGTAGAAACCGCTTAAAATCATACGGAATTTTGTATTTGAAAATTCAAGCGATGGGACGCATCTAGTACCTGACGAAACTACTTGAATTAAGTCATTGAATTTGCTATGTGATTATCACGCTGCTATTCATGTTTTTGAATTTTTCTTAGCATCTGGAGCGTTTAGATTGTGGCGCAGTACCTAACCCTTCCTTTTCAGAGACGATATTGTTCATTGGATAGTTCCTCCTCCATTTCACATTGAAAACCTTCAAAATTGCGTGACGTCCAATCTTGCTGTAACGTGACTGTTGAGGATGATGGTTCTATTATTATTATTATCACATTCTTTGAGATTATCTGTTTTAGGAATCGCCACGAATTCCTGACGCTTCCATGTATTGGGTCAGGGCTATGTCCTCCAAATTCTAGCAATCCTGGCAACCGGTCTATTACTGATTATCAATAAATCGTGTTCGCAAACGGTGTACTCGTGAAGTTGAAGCACAATAGCAAGATTTCTCGATAGTAAGAATAGCCCGCGCATCGAATCGAAAGAGTGCTTTGGAATCTCTTCCAGTTATTGAGGTCATCGAGTGTTTCATGCTTGCCCTAGTATGCATAGAAACTTGAAGGTCTAAAACTGAGTCGAGATAAGAATTCTCTCGCTTCATTAAGAAGAGTCTGTATGCTGTCACCACAAAGGGTGAAAATGCAGGATGAAATGGGCATTTTCGATTGTTACCATTATTCAAACTAGGGCATTGAGACCAGTGTCGGTAAATGGGAGAGAACGCAATTTTTCACTAGTCCATGTCTAACTCTTAAGTTAATGTGCCATTAACTTTCTTCTTCTTCGTCTGTTAAATGTATGCTTATATATGTGTGCGGTTCATCGTACACATTGCGAACGTACTGAAAACAGGTCGGGGTCGTGTCTGGACCTATATGCAAAGGGAAAAATCGACCAGCCTTTTTCTTAGCGGGCGTGGTCCGGGGTAGAAGATTGAGTAAATTTCTGAGTCTGTCTGTAGGTTCCGCCAGTGACCATGACAGGACATTATTTGCTTCCAAGCTTAGTGATGTTTTGGTGTTAAAGTGATGATTATGATTTGGCTATACTCGTGTTATTCTCCCGTTGTGACACCCTAGGATGATGTTATCGTACTTGTAAGATTGCGATATTCTCCTAGAGTTTCTGCATTCTAGGTAATGCTTATTGATTTCATATGATTTATATTATCATGAGATGGTATAATTTGTTGAGCATGAAATAGGTTTCGCAACATTCTGCAAATAATTCGATATTTCAGTTTGACCGACGACTTCCAATTTAGAAATTAAATAGAAGACCATTGTAAACCTTTGTGAGGCAAATATAACAAGTGAGCGCGCCACTATTATTATGTGACTTGATGGCAAAGTTAATTCAACTGGCGGTGTTTCAGGTTTGCAAAATTACGTTGTCTACGTTTGTAAGCACAAAAGTAGACAATTTCTCAATTTCCTATTCTGAAAGTAATTATAAATTCAGAATTGCTCTCTCAGGCGTGTACTTATAGAGTTTCCTATCCTCTCGGATGTTGTTACATGTCAGAAACACCATGAAATGTTGACGCTCTGATGATTGCGATCATATATCTAAAACGACTCAGAATTGTGTGAGATTCAGTTGTCGTATCACAACAAATGAGGATGAAATTGATTGAATAAACCGAAGAGGCTTTGTACTTCAGGTCCGGCAAGTGAATGAAATAAATGGAAGCACCATTGTCAATCAAACATTTCAATCTATAAAAGAGTAGATATTCCTCCCATCTCTCCTTCAAGATCATAAAAAATCAGCAATAATTAATTATCATTAAGGAAAATTTTAAAAAAGGCAAATGAAAAGCTGCAGTGAAGTATCATGACAATGATTCATGCGTCCTTTTGGTAATGAGATGTGATTATGCTAAACATGACGAGTTGCCAACTACTTTGCGCACTTCTCATTCTATCTGTACCCGTACGGTGCAACAAATTTGAACACGACACGATCATACCGCTGATTCCTTGAAATTTTTAACTTTTTTATCACTAACATTGGCAGTTGCCACAAGTTCCATCATTCATAATTCTAGACATATTGGACTTAGCACCACTGCAATTAACACCCTTTTGAAAATGAAAGATCGATCCTAATCACCTCCTTCATTCTTTGTTCTCTCCAACACTGCCGCTTTCAATGCATACATTTCTACCCAATTCATGCACGTCTACGTTAGTCTTCTTTCGCACCATGTTGTGCCTCAGTGTACAACAGACTGCTTGTCTGACTTCTGTTTTAAGTATATTCCTGAGTTTACTTTTCATGAAGCACCAAATACACCAATTGATTTCCTGCATCTTAACACTGCCATTATATTCATGTTCGCTTGCGATTTCAATTTTTCAACCATGCAACATCTTCTCCTGTATGGTTGAGTATTTATTCCATTAAGAAATTGTGTGACCTCAAAAAAGGCGATAGTAGTTGCCAATCCAGAATTGTGAAAAAAAAACTTATGGTTTCTTGATGTGAAAGTGCTTCGTAGTAAAACTTAAAACTTCACTGCCAATATTTTTGAAACAATATATTCTAACTTAGGAAAAGCAATGCATTTTGTCATTCTTCAGAGTTTTGTTAGCAAAGTATCAATCATATAAAAAATCACTCGATGATTGGTCGTCTAGTTAATGTGCAACAAATGATAAAAAACATTTCAGACTATAAATTGTCGGAAAATTGTCTTAATGGAACCGGCAAGATAATTGACCAGTCTCAATTGTCTAGCACCATTTAGGTATCTCTATGACAATCGTGAATTTCTAAAGGGTAAAAGAGGCTTTTTATTTCCCGTGTGATGTATAGTTCTTGACAGAGTTGGAAGCAGTCTGCCAGTACCGATGAAATTCTCAATACATCAATACACACAAGACATTACAGTTCAGCAATTCATGATGTATATGTATAGCGTTATTTCTCCCATGTTTCTATGCTATGAAGATCGATTTTATTCAAACCGATTATTTTTAAATGACTGATAATGCATGTACACAGACACTGTGTTTTAAGGTAGTCTTGCATACAACTGTCCATGTGCAATTGTTGTACAATTGAAGGCTGAGTTACTTTTATCGATATTCCGCTAAAATACCTGTCTTAAAAATATGTAAAATTGCCTCTTAACTGGCAACTTAGAAACGAGTGCGTTATGCAAGACCAGAAAGCATCGATTCTCAGAGCCTACTTTAAACTTGAATGATCATGAATAATTAAACGACTGTTGCTTACATCTTGAGCTTTTAGTTTAATCACTATTCTTTATTCGACTGGAGCAGTGGTCGATGAAATATTTTCCTAATGACTTATTGGTGTCCATTCCAATGTTACTTTAATGTTCATTTCAAACTGAAGCTAGTAATCATATTAAACACAGTTGATCCTTTAGATCCATCTTCGAAGCACTGTCAATGATAGCTACAACAATTTTCGAACGAGCAACTGATGTAATTTTCTAAATCATGACCCCTTCGCTAATTACAAAGAAGTTACTTGATACTTCGTTATTCTTTCATCAGTGCAGTGAAATAATCAAACGCTTCTCGAAAAAAACACGATCTAGGCTAAAAACTGAATTAAGCTAAAACACGATCAACTTGTGCTCAATCAGAGGGCACTGGTGTTCAATATTGTGGGCATACATGTACGAGCATTGTGCCTATGCGAATACTTTCTATTCGCATAATTAGTTATTCCAAATGTGTGCGTGTAGTAGGATTTTTGCTCGCATTGTAATTTGATTCAAGTTGTCATATGCTGCTCAGGTGATTTCCTGTCTAGCGTTGTATTTTTTACAGGATGCTCAGCATCGAAGATAAATTGAGAAAGCTCGTACAAGAAATTTAATCTATCGCTAAATTGCTTCTGTCTAAATCTTCTACAATAAAACTTAAAGAGGAACTATACATCTCACTTCATTAGCATGCTTTGCGTGGCAGCACATATAGTAGCGTGCGCACATGTCGTCAGTGTTATAATGCCACATGAGCATTCATATAAGATTAGTTATTGCACATACCTGTAGCTGCATAGTCAGCATTAAGTCAGCGTTGTCCATGTACAACGAATTACTTCATGATGCTTTTCAATTGCGTTCATATCTGGCCCGAAGACACAGCGAAGATGTTTCACCTTTTTTAGTTAATGAGCTGTCGAATAACATAAGTATCGAATGTTACCACAGATAAACTGGCTTCATGAAATATCAACCTCGCAAACCGACAACACGAAGTGGCAGGTCTTTTCTGTGAAGATATTGCACCTGGTCGATAATCAAAGCTCTTGAGCAGACATGACAGATATGAAGTACAAAGTGCACAGAATCATTTTTTTTAAAATTTCACTTGTGAAATATAATAAGAACCTGATAGGAATGCCAGTGTACTTGTAGTTCAAGCATCAACGTTTGAGAGACGAGTACAAAAGATTTTGAGAGCTCTTTGCATGATTAACCGACATTTCACCTCCTCCAAATGAGAGATTTCAAGCAAATCATTCGTGTCCTTGCAATTTTTGTTTTTTTCATTTACATCTCTATCGAACACGCTGCTATCTATTACTAAAGCAATTTCCGATGAAATTGAACAGAAAAAGAAGTAGAATGGTTCAGATCATCTTTTGCATCGATTTGGTAGGATACACGATCAAGACTTATTGTCAGACGTGAAGCAACATGAGATGGGCATTAACATCCGGCAATTTCAGTGTCCGAACAAAATCGGTTTCGGACAAGACGGTCATGGAACTTTGTGGACTAATAAAATACAACGTATTCATTAAATCTATGAAATGCAGGAAATAGTTGAATTGTAGTGGTTGGTTGTAAATCTGATGTACGCAAAATAGAAGTATCCGGTACCTATGACTTAAAGCCATAATGCCTTACTTGATCTAGAATTTTATTATGTATGTTTTCTGGAGTTGTCGTGGGAATGGGAATTCCCATGTGTTGTGGTGTGGGGATGGATTTTATCTAATTGGAGTTTCCACATGACATTTCTGTGGAACACCTATGAAGTACAGCTAAAAATGCGTCAAGTGCTGTATTATGACCACAGGAAACATTTAGATTATTATATCGACTATAGATAATATCAGCTGTAGTTTGCTGAATTATGTGACACTCTTTGGGGACATTCCGTCAATATGTAGACAACCTTTGATATCTGCGTAACCACATCTAGTCAATCTCATCGTTTGTATGTTTCATGATGAAGCTGTATTTTCAACTATTATTAATAAATCATTGTTGCGCACTATATGCTCACATATAAATAGATCTTTATCCATGAATTCCCGCTATTTACCAGAGCGCGCTAGTGAATAAAAGATCCAATTCTATGCCCGCTAACGAAACGGAAATTTAGAAAGATAATTTATTCATGGTAGCCACTGGGAAAACTTTGACCAGTCATTCTTCAATTTCATGTATTGATTAATGCCAATGATAATGCTTGTGGAATGGCAATTTGTTTGGACCGCATTGATTTATTTTTCGGCTTATAGTTTCATTAAAAAGGGACCATTAGATTTAGATAAAAGGCGGGTGATCATTGCTATTATTATCATAGTGATGCTATTAACAAAGTATTATCAGCCCAATAAAAATTTCGCATATTCCTGAAATTTGAAACTCTGTTTATATTTGATCCTGAACATCGCCATGCTTTTCTGTCCATTTACATGTGATGACTGAGGCGGACAATTTTGAAGTATTGAAATATCGTTGATTTTTTTGTTGCGTGAAGAACCATTATTATTTCAATAAAACAAAATGAAACAGAGATAGCAATGCTGTCCAAATTCTTTTCTTTGCAACGTCACTAAATCACGAAAAGAATAAATGCGATAAAGAATATTACTTGACTCTTCTCCAAAACTGCAAAGCTATGCATAACAATCAAGATGTTAATAGAAATGTGAATTGCTGTCGTGATTATTTTAATAATCAGATTGAATTTTAGAAGAATAACACCTCAGTAATGGCCGCCCCTCCCTCTTCGGAGGTAAGGTGTGGGGTGGGACCATTGCGGCTGATGCCTCCCGCGATCAATGTTGTTCACCCTGCGTGAATTGAGTTGTATTGGGTATGGTAGCATCCCGGTGCTATCGGAATGGCCATCTCCTCCCTAGTGCACTCCTCGCCAGCAGTAGGCATTTATTCGCTTATTGGGTATGTCGCTTCGTATTGTCTTGATACGGAGCCTACTATCCGACGGACGGAGCCGGGTAAAACAACAACAACAGCAAAGTGCTGAAAGCGGATTTTCATTTGTTACTTCCTCAATGCTACATTAAATACCTCTGTTTCATCACCAGCTCTGACTTCAGTCTTGAGTAGAAATATGAGCCTTGAGAGAGCGTCTGTTTCTTCTCCCTTCATCTATAACGAGTGTACCCATGAATGTAATTTGCAACTTAGGCAGCCAAGTCATACTACTCTAATTGTTGACACCCGGAAGTTGGTCATTATGTCAGACTCGCTTGTTTTGTTATTTAGCTATTATGATGATGCTACAGAGTTAACACTCACAGATCGTTTCATTTTCAGCTGATCGACTGATTATCCGCAAAGTGTTGGAAGAAGATGAGGGCGTCTACGAGTGCATGGTGACGAACATTCAAGGAACTGTATCTGGACAGGTGATGAAGGTTTACGTTCGAGGTAAGATAATAAATATGATGAGCAGGTTTCACGTTGTTTATAATTGTGTTTCTGTTGTTTAATTGTCGTAATAGATGATCAAATCATCATATTTTCTATTTACTTACTTCTAGAAAATCTGGTTGCCGCACTTAGATACTTGTCTAAAAAAGGAAAGTATTAAATCCGGCTTTCTACCTGTTCGTTTTTTTGACATTGCATCTTTGAGTTACTAGGGTTGAAAGCCAATCGAAGTTAGCTGAGTTGAATCGAATTTCAGAATGCTTTCCATTGCGAATGCCAAGGAGTAGTGTCTTCTGTTTCTGCTATAGTAGAATGCCATGATGATCATGAATGTTCGCTTATATTTTTTTCGTTTGAATCTTACTTGTGAAGGATGAGGACAATACTTTGCCATTTAGAATGCAAATGAATTACATTCAAAAACTTTGAAAAATAACCTTTAATCGAATGCATCGTCCAGCCTATTAATGTTGCTTTATCGGGATGTTGCTTTGATTTGTTATTAATTCAAGAAAATTGAACTGATCAATGATAGCAGGTATAAAATATAGGTAGTTAAAAAAATATAAATGGTAGGTCTAAATATTGTTAAAATATGATAATTAAGTCCTCTCTTTCTTAGTCAACTACTTACTAAGCGACTACATGATCAGATTTTGGCCGCATAAGCTTGCAAATAATTCCGATTTCATAAATTTCGAGAATTCGAGTATGTGCTGTTGCTGTAAGACACAGAATTCTCGTGGAAGTATTGCATTATGAAAAGTTAATTCTATAAAGTAGCTTCTATTAATCCAGGATTTTTATTCACAGTCAATACCTCTTATTTCCAATGTTTGGCATATCATAATGACAGAGATGAATTACTGGCGTCGGTGCGGCTGTGTAACGGAAACAAGACAATCAATTTGTATGAATATAAAGTTTTCAAAGAATCAATATATTTTTAATATGATGAAATTTTTTCAGTCTAAATTCATGTCTTATTCTTCATGAAACTAGATGAATCTGGGACTGTTGCAATTTTTCAAATTTACACAAATTCTGTAATTTATTCGAACTCAGTTCAGTTGCATATACCGGCATGCGAAGCAATACAAGATAATCGGTTCATATGATGTTTATAATGAAGTGTTTCATCACAGTTTGAAATATGTCTGTTGCTACAACAGCATGGGAGGCAAGATGATGGAAGAAAGCATGCAATATTGTTTTAATTAGTTATGTTTAAGAGACTTACTTCTGCTTTGTCAAGTTTCTTAACGTAAATCAAGTAATGACCTTAGAAATGCATGTGTATATTCAATATTGCTGATTACTTCTGACCTAGTTGTTGCAATAACGTAATTGGACTTATTCATTTGCGTGATTATAATCCTCTCTCCCTGTTCACCGAGATCAACAAGTCTGTCTCAATATGTACAAGTTGCAAAGAAGCGGTGTGCATCGATTGTTCGACACTCCTTTTTTTGTTTATTTCATTATGTCAGAGAACTCTCATTCAATCGGTTGTATCGGTTTAAAGTCTGGCCAGAAGACGGTATGATGGCTTTTCTTTGCAAACTGAGGTTTACTTAATCGACTTGAGGTAGCAAAAATGGTAGATAATCGTTCCGATCATAAAGTTGCCGATCATATAGAAGAAAATCGTCCATTGTCTTTAAATCTAAAATGCTGTGTTTATAAAGAATTAGAACTCAGAATCAAGAAAAGTTTGTTTTTTTCATTTTGTTTTCAAAAGATGTCAAGCTGTATGCCAACCAGGGTGTCCGCGCCCCCTGGAAAACCTTGAAAACCTGGAAACACCTGGAAAATGAATTTTATCCTGGAAAACCTGGAAATCCTGGAAAACTCCTGGAAAATGAAATTTTACACTGGAAAACCTGGAAATCCTGGAAAACTCCTGGAAATTTTGAGACTAATTAAAACACTAATTGCAAGATGTTGAAGTCATACTTACTCTATGGTTGAAGTGTTTTCTATTTTTCCAGATTTTACCCTTCAAATCTCTACTTATTTGTTACAATTATAGCCTTAATTCGCATACAATTTTTTTGTTTTTAGAATATTTCAGTGACTGGAATCTCCTATCATAACGTATACAACATGAATGAGACTGAGCTGCGTGGTGTGGTTAACTATGAACTGTTGTCGAACTCTTAATCGTTGTACAATATGGTGAATTAGTAGCTGTGAATTCCCTCACAAACGCTGCGCGGTATGGTGAACTAGAAGTTGTAGACTCCCTCATTAACGTCGTGTGGTATGGGGAACTAGGAACCGTAATCTAGGATTAATGCTATTGCACACTTGATTGCCGTGTGGTAGAATCTACTGACGCAAAATGGTGCTGAACATATAAATTTCATTTAGGCACCAGGCTTGTTCCGAATGATCCGAGGCTAATATCGAATATTTTCAAGCACATTTCAAGTAGGTTTTCAATATGCAGATATATTATTCCCGACACGTCGTGTGCCAATGAGCTTTCCTCAGTCAATTCTTCTCTATGTCATTCTCTTAAACTGATTGTGATTACTCTCATGCATATGCAGCTCATCAGCCATTATGTTCCTCTTTCTGGCTCTTGGTCTTCCACCTTCCGCACACTCACACTGCAATGCTTCAGTTCAAATGATCTTATCTGAATGACAACGGTCTGATGTCCACCTTGTTGCATTTTATTATAAAGTGGACTTAACAGATATTCCGTTAATGCTACATTTCATTGTTAAGTCTTAAATTTTTCGTTATTCATTGCTATACCCTTTCTCTATTTAGTTCTCCTCAATCCGCAAGCTTTAGATTTGTTACGATCGATTATATTTTAATTTTTTTATAAATGTAATGTAGCCGTTTGATGCATATATTGGTATTTGTTATTTGGAATCACCTGCGCCTTAAAAATTCAAACAATTTTGCGTCACTTTTCAAATTTTTGTATTCAATAATATTAATTTTATGGTGTGTAAGCTCCCTAGCCACAGAACTTTGAGTAGATTTTTCCCGGAATTTTTCTTTTAAATTTGACGCGTGCATTTGAGTAAGATTTCCCTGCAGAAAGTCTTGAAATTTTCTTTCAAATTTGAACACCCCCGTTTTTTTGTTAAATTTCCCTGGAAAACCTGGAAAATGAGTTTTACCCTGGAAATCCTGGAAAACACCTGGAAATTTTCATTCAAATTTGCGCGGACACCCTGATGCCAACACGATTTCTTTGGGTATAATAAAACGACTCTGACAATTAATATATGGACGCTGGGTTCTTGTGGCAGTGTTCGCTCTGTGCAAGGGTCAAATCTGAGACTTATGAAGTAGGTGCAGTCTGCGTTCTTATTGAACACTTAGCACAAAGAGAACGAGAGTGGGACATTAAGTCCACATTAAGAAAGGGTCCGCATCTAATGTGCTTCCGCGTATAAATAGGATTTATTTATCATATTTCTTTCAACAGTTTTATATATTTCTAAAGGGATAGTTGTCTGTTGAAGTTTGCAAATACATCATCTGTTGAACGTTTCTTACCAAAATCAATGAATTTGCTATCATCACTGTTGAAATCAATTTTTTGTTCTTTTGCTAGAGTCAGTGAGATGCACTAGTGCTACTCCTCTATAATAAATACAATACCTGTGCGACATCCTTTTACTGGAAATGCCATAGACTCAAATGTATATTATTTGTTTTATTATTATGTTATATATATATATATATATATGATAAATCAAAGCGAATTGATTTGTGATGCACTACATGTTTCAGCATGTGCACATGCCATCTTCAGGTGAACAAAAGACTGTTTGACATTTAATCACTTAAATACAAAATCGAGACATATCGGATGATGATCACTTTTCATACAATTCAACATTTATGGCGTCACGTTGTCTGGTCTCTTGCGTCAAGTCAAACAATAAAAGCAGTGAAATACAATAAAACAATAAAACTATTTACAGCTATTTACGTTTCTATCATCAGCAATATTTTTCAAAAAAATGGCTTCACTGAATATGAAATTACTCGCGTTCGTAAAGATGTTGAGGCGAGACATGAGAACCGGACTCTCACTCAAAATTCAGATCCATTAGAGTGTCGCATACTCAATTGGAGCTTCCCTTTCATTGCTGAAGGTGAGAACAATTTATTGAATCATATCAAAGAGATCAACAAAATTATTCCTCCGAATGTCAAAATTCGTCCTGTTTTCAAAACTATGAAAACTAGCATGTTCTTCTCGAATAAAGACAAAGTGCCGTCCGAACTCAAATCTAACATTGTCTACAAATACATGTGTGAGCACTGTGACAAGTGCTACATCGGTAGTTCAGTTCGGCATCTGGTGACGAGAATGAATGAGCATCTGAAGGGCTATCCAACGCCCACTGAAATCAGTATGCACATTCATCCTCCTCAGAAAGAAAATTTCAAAATTGTCTCTAGCACGTACTATCCAAGAATTCTAGAATCTATCCTGTTGAAGAAATCAAATATTGACCACCTGATGAATGAACGGGGAAGCTCCATATCTCTATGCCTGAATCTGTAAATAGCTGTAAATAGTTTTATTGTTTTATTGTATTTCACTGCTTTTATTGTTTGACTTGACGCAAGAGACCAGACAACGTGACGCCATAAATGTTGAATTGTATGAAAAGTGATCATCATCCGATATGTCTCGATTTTGTATTTAAGTGATTAAATGTCAAACAGTCTTTTGTTCACCTGAAGATGGCATGTGCACATGCTGAAACATGTAGTGCATCACAAATCAATTCGTTTTGATTTATCAAATTTACGGGCATTGTTCACCAAGATATATATATATATATATATATATATATATATATATATATATATATATATATATATATTATATTATATTATTATTGCTTATCAAGTATTTGGAGGTCAATGAAATCCTTTATAAAATGCGCACCAGATACGAATTATATTTTCGAAAACTGTTCGTTTGCAAGCAAATTTATAAAATCAACAGTTAGCAGCTTAATAAATCGGGATAACACCGCTCGATGAAGTGCCTGCACATTGAACGCACGAGAAGTCGCTTGCGTGCCGGTACTTTCACATCAAGAATGTGTGCACCAAATAAACATATTTTCTTTTGTCTCCAAGAGATATTGAAGACAATAAGTTATACTTAACATCTGTTTCTTTAGAGATCATTCGTAATTGAAACGTGAGCCATTATTTAATATGATGGACCAGACATAATTCTGCAAACCTATTTTGCCGTCAGACGCTCTCGCTCTGAAACCTTTATAGTACGTCGAAAGTTCCTCTAGTACTTTTTGGAGTGTGTGAACCTTCCCCATATTTGTATAGCAATCCGTATTGTGGCGGCATCTCTAAACATAAATTGTGTCATTGCAAGAACCATTAACCTCATCATATTGGCGCACTAACGAAGTCTGTCCAAATACGTAGTGTGCTATGCGGTGATCTCAACGACTTAGGAAAACAAATGGAAAGCTGTTGGTCTCAAACCAGCTGTTGTTCTACTAAAAATAATGCGGAGTTCTTTGAATCATATTTCTTTATTATCAATTACTCGCATTATGCAAGTTGATACTAAAAGTGTAGATGATGGCTGCCATTATTGTCCACTTCATTCCCGGGCCAAATGAAGAAAATTGCAGTGAAAGACGAGCCATTGAAAGTGCTCTTCAACTCTGGTTGTCATCCATGATTCGTTCATTGTTCATCCCCAGCTTTCAACAATATTGTAAATAACCAAAGTCATTGCTTCTGTGAATTTTATGGCAGCGCAGCAGCGTTCCGTTAATGTCGTTTAGTCACTCAACTCGTGTAGTTGTGTTAAGGTCGTGTTATACCTACTGAAAATCGGCTGGACAAACTGAACAGTGTCATGACGATCTAGCGAAGTCTAAAAGTCTTATCAATATGTGTTTTATTATAAAAGTTGATAATCTTTTCATTGATCAATTCCTGCAACCGGCAACCTTTTTTATGAAGAATAGCAGTAGTTTTTGAAAATTTAAGAAAAATATAGCGGATAGATCGTGTGGTTTTGTAAGAAAACTAGGGTGGCCGAGTGACCGCACATGCCCGAATTTCTGGTGTATATTCGAATATGCCTAATTTGAAAAATTAGGTAAAAATACCCGAATTATACCACAAATTTTGAAAATTTCGGAATGTCATGTTTTACGTATCCTGTAGTGTATCGTTTTTATTTTTAAAAATAGTTTTATTTCGGTGTTTACAACTTGTGATTTGAGAAAATGATGATGATTTTCATGATTTGAGAAAATATCTTTCTCACGAAATTTTCGTTATCACACTATTTCTGTTTTTCACACAGCCTGTAATTTTCGTCACATTTCCATGATTTTTCATGTCAGCATTGATAAGCGAGTGAAAAATTAGTTGAGCTATGCCAGTGCTCGTTTATTCAATCGTGATTGATCGATTGGCGATTTTCGTGATGCCCGCACATAGTAACGCGAGTGTGCAATTAGCTGTCAGCATTTCTTTGTTTTAAAAATATAAGTATTTGAAAAAATTGTCAAATAATTTCCAGTTACTTGACTTAATGCTCTTGCAAGACACCAATTATTTGAACACGAATTTATTAGTATTTGCGACAGGATGAAAGAAATAACATGGAAGCAAGAACTGCATGACGGTTCCTCTTAATTATGTAATCTACTATGTCTATTACTTACTACTGCATTAACTCTGGCACCAAAAATATGCCCGAATTTTATTTTCGGAGCCGTGTGGCCACCCTGGAAAACACGCATGAAAAAGGGTTATGCTTGACCTTTCATGGCACCGTGTTTCCTCTAATAAGTGCCGCAGTTGAGAGGTCAACTTTTTAAAAAACGACGCCCTCTAGTAAACGAACACCGCACCTCTAATAACAAGAAAACTATAAAATAATGACATATGACTATAGTACATATATCATGTATTGAGCTACAAAGCAGACTTAATTATCAAACGACACTGGAATGTATAATGATATTGCCTGGTGGTGCAGTCTGGTGGAGAGGGACTCTTGTCTCGTACTGTTGCTACACCTAACCGTCGAGCATCGAGTCATATCATAACTCATCACGCTCAGGTTTCGTGTGAGTGTGAGCCCTGCCTTCAAGTGACCATGGGAGGGAAGCCGCAAATACAGATATCGGTAAGTCCAAAATATTAGTCTCATGCTGTGTTCAATCATTGTCAATACCACCACACCTAGTCGGTAATTAATAAATCAGTGATGCCGCAAGAAAACTGCTGGATGAATTTTCAGATCATACAAATAATTTTTCGTTGATATTTTATACCTCTAATTATTATTGTTATTCAATTTGGAAAAAAGGTCATATCGAAAATCATCCTTTTAATAGACGCCGCCCTCTAGAGACCGCCGCACTTAAACGTATACGATTGTAAATAAACGCCGCTGCATTTATGAGAAGAAATACGCTAACTGTTAAGCGCCATCAGATGCCATTTATAATATTATTTTTCAATTTCGCAATATGACAGACAATATGACACCTCCTATTTTGCCCTTTTTGACGTTAGCGTGCTTAAACATCAGGAGCCAGTGAATAATGTTTTCATATAGTTGTAAATGGCAAGCAGATCACTTATCTGTTGTCCATTTATTTGAGATGGTCATAATGAATTTCTTCTATTTTGTTGAGTTAATGCAAGATTGATAATGAGAGAACTTTTTGTGGTGTTGGTTTCGTTTGAGCATGATATTCTTCATCGTGCTATTCATGAAGTAGATATGTAATTTGCATGGGTAATGTTGCTATCTGTTACTTGCATGTATCCCTGTTTGTTGAGTTTGCATGTAAATGACCTTCAGTCAAGTGAAGTGAGGCTTTAAGAATTAGGGGCGATTTTCTGTTTTTCAGTTATACTAGTTTACAGTTTACTCGCATTTCCATTTTATCCACTTAAAAATTCTCTTACTTGCATAACGTATTAACTACAAATTAATACGATGGATTACATGCGCAGCTTATATCCACAACTTCTCGGTTTCTGATTGATGACATTGTCATAACTTCAGCTCTCTGTTGATGATTTAAAGTTAGCATTACAAATGTATTGGAGCAATAATACTTCCAGCCAATTCTATACGTGCTAGGATGTGACGTCTGAAGTTGTAGCCATAATGACACATCTTGGGACGGATGTACTTCTCTTAATTTCTGTGATTAGTAAAAGTGATTCTACGCAATCAGTCTTGGGTTCGCGTAAAACAGTTCCGTCGATAGAAGTTTCATATGTAAAGTGAATATTTCAAATATGGTGCCGTGAATATCGCAATATCTCAGTGCCTGGTATGATACACGGAGATTCTTGGCATTGTCTCTTGGCTGAATGTTTGGGGTCCTCACAACTGACTAGTTCTCCATACTGAGTGTTAACTCGGTCTCATGCCTCAAATTCGATGAATTGGAAAATACCCATTTAAGCAAAAATTTCCTTCTCATTTGTGTCATCGATGCGTGAGCGAGATCGGGTAGTCCCGCATTCCACTCGTCTGAGAAAAACGTCTTGTGTGATCCATACAGTAATTGTACGACGTGTTTTTAGATATGGTAGATAGTGCTCCTAAAGTTTCTGTTTTTCCAGTCGGAAATTGAGAAATGCGATACCACACCCGTTGTGATGTGTTATTATTTCAATGTTATATTGTATATGTTATTCAATATGTTATTACATCAATGTTATTATTTCAACAAAATATGCTGCATTTATTACTGACTGCAGATTTGTCGTTTTTTGACATAGTTCTGCTTTGAAATGACTGCTCCTAAAATCCACATACAATGAATGAAATGGAGGGTAATAAATGTATCAAAATCGTGCAAAAGAATATCCAAAGACTATTTTGTTTCGATTTAGGGCTTAGGGAAGCACTCTAGTTAGAAGTTATTGATGAGATTGAATCTCGACTTGAAAAGTTATGTTTTCTACCTACGTTATGTAGATTGGCCATTAACCAAAGAAATCAAGCAAAAATTTACTTCTGAAGAGTTTCAACGTAGTTCATGTAGCCATAGCTAGATTTCACCTAGAGACGAATACACCAAAATACCATTTCGTGCTAGGTCACGAAAAAATTATTCGATATAACCACTAAGTAGATAAATCAAAACACAAAATAATGTGACTGTATATTAAATAGGGCGTGATTCCTGACACTGATAAGATGGTGGCTATGTAAGTCTGCTCTCTTTTTTCAACTGTGGTGGTGTTGCAATTCAATATGTAGTAACTCCTTATTTACGTACAATATTCTATTGCAATTTACCTGCCGTTACAATTTCACTCCAATCTAGCTATTGGTGCTTGAAGTTGAGTTTACATTACTCCAGATCAGGCCTAGTCTATTACAAGAAATTTACCCATTGATGGATTATATTTTGTTCATAGAATGCTTTTGAATAGCACGTAGAGCAGTGGAATTGCACGGTAAATTAGAGTAATTTGTTCCAATTATTACATTGCATCGCAATTTACACTTGCAGGGAGAAATTTAGACATCATCAAGAGAGTTTTAGAGAGAACAATCTCTACCTTTTTAGATGTTGTATTAATTTTGTTCTTCTTACTTTTCTCACGTTTATCTTCTTTCTAAGTAAAGTATTATTTGATAGGATTGATCAGATGAATATCGTGAAACAAAAAGTAGCAATTTGTTTTTATCGTATATTTTTAAGTTTCTCGTCTAGGTTATATACGCCTTGATTTTGTATGATTATATCTGCATATCTGTTCAGTTAGAGGATATAGTCGAATTTTGTTTCATCTTGATCAAAAGTTTCTCTCTGTGAACATCAGTCAAAGATACAATTTCTTTGAGCCTGTATGAGAAATATTTTTTATGTTATTACATGTTAGCAAGTTATGCTTCATCTTCATTCCGACTGAATTTGAAGAATCAACTTCATGTTCTTCACTTGCCTGACAATTATGCAGGTCTTTTCTGTACAGTTCTATGTGAATGAATGATGTTTTAACGTCACTACTCCTCCATGCTAGGGGCTTGAACGGTGCTTCATCTGGATCGTTGTAATCCTTTAGTCCGGATGCCCTTCCTGACGACTTCCGATGACACCTTCGGGGCTCGACCTCTGGACCGAAAGATCGTTAGGCTGGGCACTAAACCACTTCGCCACGGAGACCGTGCAGTTTTATGTGTGGCTGCATACTACATTCGAAAATTGTTCTTCATCAACCTATTGATTCTTTCCTGAATTAGCATAAATCCAGAATCAACATTCTGCAGTTTTACTACAGTTCTACGGTTTAATCTATGCATCTTATAATCATCACACTTTTTGTATATCTTTCTATAAGATAGCCCTCAATATGCATAAACTGCATCATTTACACTAGCAACAATCGATGTAGGAACACTTATATGCATGTTTACATTTCTAGACTCCGATTAATGTAATCATCTATGCTAGCAGAGTTTATTGAAAACGAGTATGTTTATAACGCTCCAACTCCCTCCTTCAGACCTGGTGCTAGAAACAACACACCTTCATCCATCATTCACAGTCACAACAGACCTGCTTGCTATTGCAATTACCCCTTCACACTTTATTTTGCTCTCTTCTCGCACGATTCTAATGTCATCTTCTCATTGCAGTTCGGCGCTATCCTCCTCATTTTCTACCTCCACGCCTGAAGAAGCAGGTGAAAGTTCTTCCTGGAAGCGCTGTCAACCTTACTTGTGTAGCTGCTGGATCACCAATGCCGGAAATCAAATGGAGACAAGGTCGGAATCTGTTGATGACTTCATCAGCCACTAAAAAACACATGGGACGATATACATTGATGCTAACAGATATTCGTGAATCTGGGAACTTCACCTGTCAGGCCACGTCAAGTCTGGGAGAAGTGGAGGAAACAGTGCAAGTTATTGTCAAAGGTGGGTTGTGTATACGTCTAATAATGCAAGTAAGGTGATTCGGGATTATTAATGCAATTAACACAATGAATAATTTACGAAAAATTTCAATGGTGGCGCTCGATGACTGAAGGATTTTAAATCTCACTAACTTCCGGAATATACCCGAAATTTTAATTGTGTTAATACTCTAATAACAAAACATGTTTGCAACACTGACTTAAGTTTTCAGTTTATTGAATTGACCATTATCTTCTCGATTATTACTTTTATTGGTCAGTTTTGTGAATTAATAAATATTTGAATAAAGTACACGTGAATAAATGATAAAATCAACTTGATAACTTTTCCTGGATAAAATTAAAGCACGCTGATCAGCTATATCAATCGGATGTTTCACCATTTCATAAATTATCAATTATTTCAAATGTCAATCTTCAATGCCAATTCACAGTTTGAAATATGACATATCTTAAAACTAGGGAAAGGGAAATAGAAATTGCGAATGATATTTAGATGTCTACTAACTAATCCATTATCTTGTCAATTTAGTTCAGGTATATGCATTTGATGAATGAAGCCTCATCTTATATATCCATCACTTCCCTGCTGTATCATTCTCACTTTTATGGCATTTTTATTTTCTACAATGTTTTGGAGCCGCAATCAGCAATGATTATCTTATTATTTTCCACTTTATTTCATTTTTCGAGTTCTGTTGTCATCGAGTCTCAAAATATTCCGACTGCCGATTGTCCTTTAGGCCATTATTTATTCGTTGTTCTGCCAACTGAAATGAATTCATTTGAAATCTGAATTTTAGCATGCATAAGCTTTGAGTTTCATCATTGCCCAAAAGATAAACGATACATAATTTCCATGAAACATTCAAAAGTAAAATAATTTTGAAGTTATCTTCGAGTTACAGTTTCCAGTGAATAACGGATGCTGCTCATCTATCAAGTGTACCAACAAAATTGTTGAGTGCCTATTCAGGTGTTGACTTGAGAAGATGCTACTTGATAGCATCGCTATTTAGCAGAATAATTGTGATATTTCAGCGGTAGAAGCAGCTGGTGATAGTGAATCGTATCTCATCTGAATTTGTCATGTGAATTTCTGGAACTCATTCACAATCGTTCTATATGAACTGAAGCTCAATCGATGAGGACGAGAGAATATATAAAAGTACGTAAGCAGCATGAAAAAGGATCCACTTTGAATAGGCATTATTTTGAAACTTAGTGTTTTCTCTTTTTCATGAGATTGTGTTCTTTCGATGGTTGAAAGCCTTAACGTACTTACAAAAAAATGTTGGCAATTATAACTTCCTGTTTTCAACTTATTCATGAATTTCAAAAATTTGAATAGTAGCTTAGTCAACTGTACCTTAATATTTAAAGTGTTGCAGTGTAGAAAGCCACTATTCAAGAAAGGTTACCATGATTCGCATGCAAAAAAAGGTTTTCTATCGGTCTTATTTTTGATTGTGATTATTCAAGCCTTTAATATCGTTTTTGATGCTTCAATCTATATTAGACATAACATAAGTGTTGCATTATATTTTGTGGTTGTACGTCTGCATAATATGTACAAAATTCCCAAAATGAGAGGAAATTGTGTTACAAGTATTTTTGCCATTGTGAATTTCAATACCGTGTACTGAGTTCTCATATTCAACTCATGAATGATGTTTAACTTAGATGTTAACTTAACTCTTGAATGTGATTCAATATAAAAATGGGATATGATAAAAAAAACGACATGCTGTTCAGTCTGAAGCTTTACCTAGGCAATATTGATATACTTTCATCAAGGACATGACTTTCACATGTAATTTAACAGGTCAACATAATAAGAAAATTATTCTTCCTGGTAAGATTGCATTAATGATTTATTGTACTCTTCCCATCGAAGTCCTTTTTGATTTTGCATCAGTTATCTCCTGCATCAACCTCATATTAGTGTGCATCGCGAATGTTACACTTATTTGCATGTGGAATTATCTAATGGGTATCTGTATCACGCCGGTTGCCATTGAATACGCCTTGATTAAAACCTTGATACCTCTTCAGGACTGTGCTATTTGAATTAGACTTGCTCCAAGCGGTGTAATGTAACCGGTCATTCATTCTATAGTTCCTTGTGAGTTAATATGTTGTGACAAAATAACTCCTAAATCAGTTGTAAAATCAGAGAATATGCATAAGCTGGTATTATGCGTAATCCACAGGAATGATAATTGCAGGGATTATGGTCTACAAGTGACATGTAAATCAATGTGAAGATTAAAGAATCAGTAGACCTTGTAATTGCAATATTTAAGAAGCAGACGTAGGTGTCATTTTACTTTAATTTATTCAAAACATATGTTTTGACGATGATATCTAAAATAGAAAATATATTCTAGATACCACAGCCTTTCTTGCTCCATCCATGTCTTCAATGATAATTCAATTTTGTTCAAAATTATTGTAAGGAAATAAGTGTACAAATATAATTGTGTACTTGTTGCTGAAAGTAAATGCACTCCGTGAAGTTAAATTCGTATCAGCTCAAGTGGAGTTTGTGCATCTCTGAGTTAGCCTGATAGTAGATTGATATACTCGTATCTGTCAGTCTATTATTATTTATTGAGAGGATCTGATAACAGGCAGTTTGTTGGATATCAATATACTTTCATTCTGTAGTTAATTCATCAATTGAGCAATTAAAAAAATGTATGATGAAATGCCATGATTTTTGATCTAAAGAAGTTGTGCTTGAATTTTGAAAAGTAAATTACTAACTTCGGAGGCTCAAGTTCTGCCTATGTATGCATGATTGAAAGAATCAGAGATCACGCAGAATGTTTCTGATTAGGTGCATGGCTATCAAAATTTGCATTCATGAAAAATGATGGTTTAGCGTCACTACTCCAGATACTGTGGGCTTGGACGGTGCTGACTTAGTCAGACTTTTATCTGGAGCGTTGTGATCTTTCAGCCTGGGTGCTCTTCCTAACAACTTCCAAAGAAACTTTCAGGGCTCGACCATTGGACCGAAATATCGCTAGTCCAATCACTTAACCACTGTGCCACGGAGACCACTACGTTCATAAAAGAGAAAAACTGATGAAACATTCGAGTCGGGTTTGCTTCTTCATGTGATGATTAAGCGAAATACTTAGCCGATAATCGAATGTTTGAGCTCAACTCTTCACTACTTATCGGAGTTCGCTGTGTTTGGTTAGAAATCATTGTCACATGCATCGTTGTTGATCGACAGAGAATCCAGGTCTATTTCGGTGGAGACATTATCTTAGACTAACACTTGGACTGGGGTGGTGTACTCTTTGCATACTTGATGCATGAAGTAGCCAGACAAGAAATTTATCCCAAGTTTTCCATTACAGGTCAAACATAAAATCGTGTGTAAATCTGGTGAACGTTTTGTTTCGATAGAAGTTCTGTCGATCGGTTTTGATTATATCTCACTATTTTGATATGTAATGTTTTTTTTTGAAGGAGTGTTGATCAGCAATGTTAGTGAGGATAAATGAGCAGCTGTATGTTGATCACGGTTGTTTCGCGCTCGCCATCGTTTCATCCCTTTCACTTCTCGTTACCTCAGTGTTAGCGTCATTTCCAATTCACTCTCGTCTCGCCTCAGTTATGGATAACACAGAATTTTGATATCTCTCCATGATTTGGGATCTCATCTCTTAATTAAACAGCACAAAAAGCGCATTGAAAACAGAACGCTGATTTCCTTTTCTCAACTCGTAATAATGAGCGAGGGTGAAGCGACCGATAGACGACTTAGCTTTCTGTTCGATGAAATTTTGTCATAGCCCGTTCTTTGACCGTCATATCAATCAAATGAGATGCGATCCAATTCAAGCTTGCAGTCATGAAGTCTTTAAAAGTTCATTGCTTCGGAACTTGAATTACTGTTCTTTCATGAGAGTCTATTGGTATGTCTAATTACTATATGATGGAGAATGCTATGTTTGCCAAGATACCACATGCGTTCATACATATTCATGGATATCCATAGACTGCATAGGAAATTATAAAAGGAACACACTGAAGCTCAATGCAATATGCGGTCCAAATTCCCTGTACTTTTTGCATTATAAGTCCTGCTTCAACATGCATGCCTGAAGGAGGAGTTTGGCCACGAAAATCGGCAGGACAGATAATTTTTCACCGAGCAGCAAAGGCTTCTCGCCTTGGATTTTGGATTAAGCTAGCACAGTCATGTCATCAAAACAGTTTTATAACAAGACTCACATATCTTGACTTCAAGAATTTTGTAAGCGACAGATCGGTCGCTTAGAAGTAGATTCGGTCAGAAACGTTATGAGATTCGTTCTGCCACAGATTTCTTGTTTTTTTGGTTCCGTGTAATTCATGATCGTTTCCTATAATTGTTTAGTGTAAGCGCTTACGTAATCAAATGCCACATCTTCCGTCCCTATGTCTTTGTCCATTTTGAGAGAGCTTGATCAATGACTTGTGTCATTCGTTATTTCTCGCAGTCTGTATTGTTCCAGGATGGAAGACTGAGTATTTTAGATTTGCTAGATGACGTAGTCTGAAAATTGTAGAGTTATCAAGACTAGAGCATAATGATGCTGATGTCACTTACGACTCACTTATAAAGCCATTCGAGTAGTGTGCTCGTAGTATGTATCGGTAAAATTTTAATGTTGAAATTGAAGAGAGCTTAATGCTGCACAGTGCAGTAATATACAGGAAAAAGTTTCTCAGAAAATATAATTTCACCTATTGATCTATCAATTCACTGATTTGAATAATGATGAGAATCTCTCGCTTCAACAAAAAATGATATCTAGATGTGTAGTCGGTGATATCTCTGCAAAATCATTCAGTGAAACAATTACCCTTTTGTTTTATGTGTGTTTGGTGTGTTGTGTGTGTGTGTGTTTACATACGCGATTTTGTAACTGCAGTTCTTTATAATTTTCCATTTTATTGGAATAATGAATATAGAATTTCAAATCTCAATTGCGGCACGGACATCCGAGCTGTAGAAATCAATTGGGTAGAGATTTGCTCCAGTAATTGAATATTGAATTTAATTTCACCGATCCGTGTTGTAAATTCGTCTCTAACGATTCTCTCTCTGGCAACGGTATTGAGTGAAGTAGCACTGAGCGCTATCAGGTAGAGAGGGCGCAACTTCTGTTTGCCTTGCAATTAGCGATTGCATCGGTACGGTGTAAGTGTTGGCGGGATTCGTCTCATGTTCTTAGTCAATAAACTAACGTCACTGATATCAACAATACGGGGGCAATCAGAGCAGCGCACCGCGCAGAAAGTGTTACCGTTATTTTGGTGCGAAGTCGTCCAAGTTCAGCAACATAACGCCGAAACACAGTGGAGTTCAATGTATCTTCCTGTCTGGATTTTCGAATATTGATATTTCAAGAACAATTTTTATAATCAACTCTTAATGATGGGAAGCCTATAAAATTAAGAAAACGAGTTGAGCTCAAAGTTTGACTGATCATGTCTTTGTCTCTATCAACTTATGAAATTATTAGACCTTAAAATTAATTAATATTAAGCGCGAGAAGTTACATTTGGTTGGAGTAATCTGAATGGTAGATCTGGTTAAAGTGCGTGTCGTTCAAGACGTAGGAAAGTAGATGCAATTATGAAAAATTCAATTGAAAATTGTCAGCTTGTCACCAACCGACAATGAATATAGCTGTTTGCTAAACTGATCGTTTTTCAGCAATTAATTGAAAAATAGCTTTAAAATCAGTTAGAAACTTAGCTTGATTTGCATTTTGTAACGTGTAAGCTACTTTTTTTCAATAATGAATGTGTGAAGATAAGGAGCATTAATGAAGCGAATGCATTCCTATTGAACTATCTACCTTCCGTGTTTGATTTCAAAGAAATTTGTAAATATGCCTGGGTTAATGTTTGTGAAATATATCAATACATTGTTATCACTTGCACGACATTTGATCTTGGAGTTAAAAAACCTCAGCATACATGCAAGTCGTACATTTGATGTGAGTCGAAATGTATGAGAAAGTGATCATACACAAATTTCGTTCATGTCTTATTGCTTTTTGCGGAAACTTCTATTTCAAGTGGTATGTCAATTTATTTTCATCAAACTTGTTTTAATTGAAAAGTAATACTTCATCTTAAATGAATATTAAAAGAGGTGAATAATATTGAACTAAAAAGGCACATAAGCCAAGCTACTGAAACATGTTTAATGATCAGTTGCGCTACTAATCAATAAACATCTTTGAGCAGCTTGGCTTATTTATTTCAAGTTATCAAATATTGCAAGAATTTGTATTCTGTGTTTACATTCCGAAAATATGCTGAATGGTATTACTTCGCAAGTATGTAGAAAGTCTTTTATTCCCAATGATTTATTGACAAAAATGATTTGTTTGAACAAATGAAAAAGACTACGAATACTGTAAACGTAGTCAATTGATATTGCCTAAACGATTGGTGAGCCAATCAAAACTTTGCCGGATTTCTTCGAATATGTACCGCAACATATATTCCGCAGCGGAGGCACAATCACCAACTATATTGAGTGTGAATGATGTGTGGAATAGTTATTTCCTTCATTACTAATGTGTTATAATGTCGGCAGTCACAGTTGTGACGAGAGATCTACTCTTTGATCATAATTGCTATGACAACTATTGTATGTTGGTGAGGGCTTGATCCTGCCAATTGACGCAATTGCATGTTTGCAACTTGTAACTCAATTGGTAGAGCACAGGTCTAGTTAACCTGGGTCGTAGGTTCGAATCCTGCCAGACGCACATCCTTTGCATGGCAGTTAGGTTTATTGTTTCATTTCATGATGAAGCAACTAGACTACTTATTGATCTACTTGAAGAGAAGGTAGAACGGCAGTACGAGTAACTTGATACTAATGTGACTTCGTAAAGCAATTTCTTGATAATTCCGCAACACAGCTTTCCTTTCTACGATGGATCTCGCCGATATGATGATGACCTTTTAAAATGTGGGATAATTTTATTTGCATGTTTTCTGCCTATTAATCTGTTCATTATTTTGTTGACACCGACATTTCGCTTATAACTGAATGTACGACGCGGTTCAAAAGTAAATCTTCTGAATGTAATTGAGTGAATACCTCACATAGATGTTACTCTCGAATGAACACCGCCACATGAAAATGTTTCAAATAGATGTGCAAGAAAAAATTTATTTCGAACTGACACCACGCCGCTTATTCTCTGAGACACATTACTTCATTAATTCCTTGCCTATATGGCACTATCATAGATTGTTAGAACCAAGGGTTCATTCTCTTTATTTGTACATATGGGTTTTTGATGGTAATGATCTAAAAGGGACAGGAATAGCGATGTTGAATGTTGTTTGATTGTTGTAAGTCTAGATATATCTTGTGAGTTTGGATTGAAACTTTGTTTCCATTTCACTCTTTCTCGTCTCATGAGTTCTCCTCTCACTCCCCACTGAGTCTTTGCGGGTTCTATGCGATCTCACCAATTTTATTTCCTGCAATTAATCTGACTCGATGTAATTGTTCACAACGTGGATAACGCTCAGTGTGGAGAATGTTCATTTTCCTGTTGACTTGGCCTTCGTTTGGACTGATCCATGTTATGAGTAATGATACTTGCGCTTTCATTCTCTTCTATACTCGCCCATTTTTAACCGGACCCGATTCTTTCCTCTGTAATTTGACTGTCCACCGAAAACTATATAAAGGATAAATGATTCGAATTAGTTAGCAGCTAAAATGAAAGAACAATTAATTGAATTTTCGCAGACATTTGTATATTGTATATTTTTACAAAGATTGATCATTCGCATGTCATTTTTTTTGTTTTTGAATTTTGATGGTGCTTAGTTTCTTTTAAATACAATGTCTGAATTTAGTGAGCAGTCTAAAGCAACCAAAGTGGCACTTCCGTGAATACTTCGGTGCCTTTGTTGGTCTTTTGTTCCTAAACTGTATCTCAGTTTGAAAGTAGATAATCACAGTTCAGACAAGCAGCCGCGAGAATGCGTTTATTTTACGAATAGATTGCAGTTGTTGACACCCTTTTACTTAAGGAACGTTGGCGAATGGTTAGCTAAATTTGAAATTCTGTTGTTTCTATCTTTTCACACTAATACAGAATTGAGTCGATATGGATGCTGTTATAAAAATAGCATTCTGATTACAATCGCATTCATTTGGGTTTTGAGAATCCTTTGTCCTGGTCATGGAGAAAAGTTTCATAGATTTGAAAAAATTAAACACAGTTAATTGACAGCCGTAGACTCAAGGCTTCGTCCTCGTCGGTATACCTCAGAAAGGTCCAAACTAGTTTGTGATAGTTGAAGCCGTTTATGGACTACACAACATATTGCTGTTTCTACATGTACAACTGACAAGGAACTTCTCGCTTAAATTATTCAAGTCTGATGAAAATTGTTCCATTGAACGTACGGGTGTCCCAACACATCTGCGGAATCGAAGTATGAGATGATCTTATCAGTGTAATTTCCTTTTTAAGAAAGTTAAGCTGGAAGTTCTACAGATTCAATTACGATAAGAAATATTTTCATAGCAGATTCATCTGAAGTTATTGCAGATGAAGTTGTTATCTTCGGATGTACAGCAAATGCTGCTTCTAACACTGTACTGACATGTCCTCTAAGTTTATCTCGTTTTAAGCTCAGCAGTTTTAATGTAAAAATATAGTTGAAGAAATATTACCAATTATTTTTAAGTTGTTTTCAAAACTCCGGTTTCTCTGTAACAGTCGTTCCGCAATAAGAAATCATTTTCACTTACGGTCTGTCATGAAGTTCTGAAACGCAATCACAAGTCATATAATTCCATTGATATCACCAACTTATTGTTTAAGTTTAGTGATTACCTTAAAGACATCATTAGTATGGATTTTGAAACTGTGGTCAATAGCTGGAGGTACAACGATTTGGTCAATGAGTCTATTTGGCATTTTTCATAAAGTCTTCTTCAAAGTCAGTAAGCTTATTCTTGAATTTATTTACGCTTTGTCGTTTATGTTTCAGCTGAATCATCTTTCAATCTCCTTAACCCTAATAATTGTATTTCACGTACATGATCATGGATGTTTGTCTCTGCTGATCACCCAAATTCAACAGCATATTATAATGATCATTGACCCTATACCCTATAGTACCACTATTTCATTATCAGGAGTAGTAGTGGATGGACGAGTCACAGGAGCAATACTAAGTTCATCTTGCTGTTGTTTATTGTATTTTGAATTTTGATGGTGCTTAGTTTCTTTTAAATACAATGTCTGAATTTAGTGAGCAGTCTAAAGCAACCAAAGTGGCACTTGATAAAGCAACCAAAGTGATACTTGATTTCAGTCATTAAAGAGGTGTTAAATATGCTCGCTGGAGGTTACTGGCACTCTCCTGGTGTCTGTGTAAAAAGGCTGGCACACCTGTAGCTAGTATGGCTTCGCGCTTTGGGTGGGGCAAAGATGAGTTCAAAAAGTGCTATCAGGGCATCGCTACGAGTATCTTCCACTTTGTCATCTGTAGAATATAATATCCATGGAACTGGACATAATCGTTCTAAGCAAAAATGCTGGTGGAATTAGATCAGATATTTTTGAGGAACAATGTCATGAATTTAAACAGACTATTTTCCCCTTATTTTATCAAATTTGCAAAATATCAGCCACCTGATTGTAGTGAACCTTGAATTATGAAGAGTGATATATAGGTTAGTTTCATGTAGAAACGCAAAAATGGTTTACCGATTTCTCGACTGTACTCAGTCTACATTCCATAGCTCCCTGAAATATGCTTACCTGAAGATCCTTTATGAACTTTTTTTTACTCTGATTGCAAATGTGCAATGTCTCAAGGAATCAAACTGGTGTTAATGAAACGGAGCAACATCCGAATTCTCATCATCTTGTACAGACATAAGATAACTCGTTTCTACAGTGACGTTATGACGCTGGCCAGCCAATTAGAATTTATGGTAATTGAGCTTAATTGAAGAGATGCTCGTCTTCTCTCCAAATAAATACTTCTAAGAATTCGAATTTTGATGGTTTAAAATAGAATCCTAGTAATCTTTAAAAAAACCCCTTGGTACTGTTTCGTTAAAAGTTGCTAAAAGTTATGACTTAACCAAGAGATGGCAATAAAACATCAACAGTCAGAAACATTTTCACCTGAAGGATCCAAGGCCAGACTCAGAGTCCTCTTTTCGCTTCATTGTTTGCCTCTAAGTTTTTCCAACTATTTTTGCGTATTCTGTCACTGTGCGGTGAGAATCCTTCAATTCATGCGACTAAATTCTAAATTTCATGACAGAGCGAAATGCTGCTCATATCGGAACGTAAAATCAATAGAGCATGTCATGAAGGTTGTCGGACCTGTGCTAAACGTAAGCTTCGAATGATCATTGACTTCATTCATTCATTCCTCGGAGAAGAGCAATTGATGTCATCATGTTAATCGCTTGATGGATGCAACAGCGTTAAATCGAGATGAAGAATATATTTCTTGACATGTGCTTTTTCGATCTTGAGAATACTTTTAATAGGGTTCCTCAACCAGTGATTACATGGGCATTCAGGAAACGTTGGGTTTCGGAATATCTTGTCCGAGTCCTTATGAAATTGCATGAGCATCCAATTACGGAAATCAAATTTGGTGGAAATGTGAGATTTATCGGACAGAAGGGCTACACGCCAAGTGCGCAGGCGTAAAGAGATTCACGAAGACGAAGAACTATTTGTCTGCATGTTATGCCCGCGAAGTGGCGGAGAAGAAGGAAGATGATGAACAACAAGAACGAGGAGTATATGAAGGTTCCTGAGAAGTTGGATCGATTTTGCTGTCTCGGTGACACAATCAACATTATTGATGGATGCGAGACAGTAATAATTGACAGAATAATGACAGAAGATGCCGTCTCGGAAGGATTAAGTTAATTCAACTATCATCGATGTTAATTGAACGCTTCACTAACAGACTAAAAGGAACTTTACAAAGCATGCATCCGGTCAGTCATGACTTACACCTCAGAGACGTGGAACATTAAATCTACAGAAGAGAGTGTTGTCCTCCGAAGGACAGAAAGATCCATGATAACAAGAAACTTGCCGACAGAGGGACCACTGATGAGTCAATGGAACATACGAGTATGTGGTTAACGGAGACTGTTGTTGAGGTGGTTAAAAGGAGTAGCTTAAGATGGTTGTGTCACAAGAGATGGTAACCACCCACATAAGAAAGCATGGAACTTCGAAAAGGCGGAAGACGAGAAAGCCAACTATATTGAAATGTAGCATTTAGAGAATGCAGAAACACTGGTTGTAAAGTAGAAGATTAAGATGATCTATTATATAATGATCGAAATATTTATTTGTTTTCCTGTAAAATAGTTGTCTTATGTTAACTTAGTTGACTATGCTAAAATGTGCAGTTTGCTTAATGTTGCCGGGGAGTGTGTTAGTAATAGGGGTAAATTTTGCGAACTGTTTACAAATAATTGGCAAAATGAAAGTGCTAAGGTTAAAAATGAATCAGTTCTAAAAATACATGTATCTTCACCAAATATGAGGAAACCTGAAAACGGAGGAGTTCTTGCTAGCTATTTTGAAGATAGCCTTCTGTAGTGGCCGAAAGGTCTCAATAATAAAATAGCTGTCGAGCACAACTCGCTATCGGGCTTTCCTTATATTTGATAGCCCTCTTTTGAGTGAATTAAAAATAACTCTATCGATTTTTTTATTGACTTATTCTGAAGAACTCCTTCCCTCAACTAAATTTTCATGTCGAAGATGTAGAAGATTCTCTGACGCTTCTATTTGTGATTTGTGATTGGTCGATCGCAGTTTTGGAACACAAGCATTTACACAGTATGTGTCATGCTATAAAAGTATGGTCTTTACGTTTTCCATTGAAGACTGAATTCGATTTCAGTTATCTCCATCTCATTTGATCATGAGCTGATTTGTTTTGGTGGTGAGTGGCGGATTTCTTTGGCTAATCATATTGCATAAATTTCACCTGCTTAGTGCGAGTATCTCAATCAGGAAACTGTACATGAGAACTTCACGTGAATTCAAATGCAATAAGCTGATCATAAACCGACACTATGGGCGTTACTGTAATTTTTCTGAAAGGCAGATATTATACATGGATAGTCATAATTTGAGTTCACAAAACATTCTGTGAGCATCGGGAGAAACTGAAAGAGAGTCTACGTTTGTCAAGAGAAATTTTTCGATTATTCTCCAAATGAGACATTTTGGAACATGTTTAAAACATTGGCCTTTTCAAGAAATCAACCGATTTCGTTATTAGTCGGATGTTAGTTTTGATCGGTGGAGGAATAAGTCTTCGACTGAGAAAATAGATATGTAGTAATCAAAACTTTTCATAATTCAACGCTATTGCGTGATTGACTTAAACTCAATCGTAACATGTTGAAAAATTTTTGTTTCGACGTTTCAGCCAAAAGCATTACAACTTTCCGGTCGATTAATTTGACAACGTACAGGAAGGAACCTCAAGACACTGATCCAGCACAAAATGTAGCTGAAAATGGGACGCATTAGTGTATCACTTACTTTTAAAACATGATTTTATTTTCATTTCAAACTTTTAATAAGAAATTTACCGTTTTTTCTAAAATACCGTACTTACATTTCACAAGAGCGCTTAAACGGCGTAGCATCAATTCATCACAATAGAATAGCACTCTTGTGATGGATTACATAGCTAATATTCATATTAAATCGTAAATGTAGTCGACTGTCACGACTTAAATGTTAAACATACAAAGTATTTCGCATTTTCAGCAAGTTCATCAACCAACAAAGTCTGTTGCTGACAACATTCATAGGTTTGATTTTTTGAAGCTTTACATTTTAAAATGAACAAATTATGTTTGTCAATATTGGGTACAGGTTGCGGCATCCATAAAAATTATTTAAAAAGAATTACATCACTAGTATGTGTTTAGAGAGTAGTTTTATGAATGAGACCAGTTTGAATGGATTATAGAACAAATAAAACGAATAACATCACATTTTTTGTCAACAGAGTTGCCGAAACCACCGGAACATGTTTATAGTGCTGAACCAGACGCAAAATCGGTGCAACTACATTGGCCTTATAGTCCTTCGCCGCATGTGACTTCTTACACGGTTGTAGTTCGTTCCAAAGACGATCCCTCAAAAGCTCAAGGAATTATTCAGTATCCCAACATCATGCCGAACATAAATGGCGGGAAGTTTGTTCGCTACAAATTGATGAAGTTAACCCCAAATACTCGTTACGTAATCCGCGTAGCGTCGGTCAGTAGCATTGGTCGGTCTGTACTGAGTCCTGCTATCGAGGTGAAGACTAAAGAACAAGGTAAGTCACTGAATTTGAATTTCGATGCACTTTCAGTCTCTTTCACTCTGCTTTTAGCGTTTGATAGAGGCTTTATGTTGGTATGTCGCTAGCTTTGTGTGAATTTTGTTTTTTATCAAAAATGCAAACATCTATTATGAAATAGATGCACGACAACGTATTATGTTAAAAGAGTTATTCTACATATAAGAATACTTTTTTCAGCCCAAACACATAAAAAATTTAAATTTTTCATAATGTTGTGAAAATGCCACCCGTTCAGTTCAATCATCTTACAGAATTTGAAAATGGAAAACATCCTCAAAAATGCAGTTTTCAAATCGTATTACAAATGAAAAACAAAGTTAATTGCTGTTAGTATCTATGTAGTGACATTAATCTAGTTTTATGATAAATTCTAGAAAAATAGCATCAATTGTTGTTATGATAATTAAAGAGCACACAGTCGTAGTTTCAGGTAGAGCAAGGCTGTTTTCATAAGATGTGATGTAATTGTTATACGTACATGTCGATTAATTATAAACCCCAACATCACAAAAAGCTTTTGTTAATGTATATTGCCCTTGAGAAGGCGACGGATAAATGATATGTTTTCCTGGAAATTCGCAAAGGCATGAGTTTGTGCAATCTGAGCGATTTATATTTTGATTTCAACGACAATAGGCTGATCTTCAAATCAAGTTGAGTCATTTCGGTTGAACATTTAGATGCATCAGTGTCACAGTTTTATCTCAAAGTATTTTAGAAAGTATTTTCAAAGTATTGAATGTACATAGAAGAATTTGGTAATGATGCATTCGTTGTAGTATTGAAGCCAACGATGATGCGACTTGTATGAATTAATCAGAGTACTTTCATCTCACTTCGACCCGGCAGGTGTTCCCTGGTATCATCAAAGCGGGAAGTGAAACTATGCCGAAGAGTCTCGTGTATACTATCGTTTCAATTTGCGACTGATAAACGTAGATGCATAATAATGATGTGTTCCATCACACAAACGAGTAAACGTAAATCATTCAACAAAGATAAGTCGGTCTCCTTAATTCTCAAATTCAAAGAAAAAAATGTCAAATGCGTGTTGAAAACAGAAGAAGATCATTGATCGTGTTGAATGTTGAGATAGAGTCTGATGGCGGGTATATGGTAATAATCAGTGTCTTGTGCCAACTGTTGGCGTTGTTTGAAGGGAAATCTCACATTTCAATTATCATGTGCATAGCATTCGGTTAATGCTTCTAACTGCGAGCCTCGTCGTTTCGGAAAATTGCGACGAGGAAATCGGTGTGTTTGAATGGATGGGAATGGCTTCGAAGTAGAAAGATGATTTAGACGAAGTTTGTGAGCCTATTTATCATGTTTCTGTCATTAATGTTTGATTTCTCATTTTTTTCTTTGTTGATGAATGAATTATTCTGTGATCCATGTTCTCTTTTGTTGCATCGTGTACAGGAGAGTTGTTATATTCTCGTGATCCTTCTAACCTTCTGATAACCTCGGTGGGGAATTGAGACGAGGGAAATGGTCGACATTAATATCTCCGATTATCTGTTCATTGTTGGCAGTTATTGCTTTAGTCCATATAGCAGTCTTTTGTCTGCTAGCGTTTTTCAAATAATTTCATCAGCTGGTCAGCGAAGCCGCATAACTATACGATGTATGCATATAGATGGATAGAGGGAAGTTCAATAAATTTTTGGAATTCCGCAAATCCAATTTATCGCCTTTCAGTGATGTTATGCGCTGATAAACACCGACTTGATGACAGTGATGTACTGACGACTTAGTATGGGTATGATGGAAGGACCTCCAGCGAGTCAATTTTCATTTCAATCTGATGCATGCACAACTCGATTCTAGGGATAACAAAATGATGATGCTCCTGACAGATATATCTTGAATTTGATATAAGAGTTTTGATAGCGATTTCAAAACTCATGAACGAATCATCGTTGGAGATTTATCTTAGTAATGCGCGTTGACGTAGACGCCATCACTGATAGATAATGTTAAGATAACATGAGTTGTGCGAGTAAAGGCTGGATATAAGGGTCTGATCCCAGCTCAGCTTCTAGTAGATGCGATTAAGTTATATTTTACATTTTAATGCTCAAATACATTGCGGTATGTCTGCCATCTTACTGAAAACGACGTGAGAGAAAAAAGAGTGTGAGAGCAGCTCAATTTTCACCATTTTCATGGACACTTGTATCATAATCTATTTTCATCATTGCAACGGCTTTCTACTAAATGCGCGTTTTCGTTTCTGAGGGTCCAATCATAGTTCACGATTTAAACCCGTTGTTTTACTAGCCAACAATTAAATCTCGGACACGCAAATATCATTAATTGTCATATAATCAATCATTAGTAATCATTAATTGCTCTTTCTTTCATATACCATAGAAATAACAGATCTTGTAATCTGATTAAGTTGTCCCCATCAGATTAGAGAGCTGTAATTATAAGAAAACATTCGATAGATAGTGTTAAATCTGATTTTCACGTTCGATCGAATCCCTAACCGTTGTGTGGGGATCATACAACGGTCATATCATATCAGGTACACTTGATATTTAAAAGGATTTTCGAAAATGTCCGTGGAGATCACTCCACAATAGCGAAGTTGAAAGTAAAATATCCAGTTCTATGATTTGTCAATCTTAAAAAATCTTTAACTCTCAATTTTTTCAAAATTTTTTCTACAATTTTTTTCAAATTATTTTTTGCACTCTTTAGGGAATAATTGTCTATTGTTGCCTTCATTTGCAAAAAATGTATGAAAATAATTTCTCTGCTTGTATTTGCACAATATCAAATGAACAAATCAATCTATTACGAATCGTCCTTAGACATTGTCGTCAAAACTTAGCAAACTCATCACAGCACGCACCGCATATCACAAATCTCAGTGATATCGCAAGCGTGTGACATCGCAAATGTCTTCACAAAACAACATCACGAATAATTAAAAAGGTGAACGATGAACAGCAGCATGATAATTGGTTAGAATAATCAGAAGCAAAAGATGAAAATTTCAAAATCTCAGCATCTAAAATGGAATCGCCCTCCAAACTCCTGGTATGGATTTTTCAGTTTCTTTGGTAATGAACTATCTTGCAATGCAAAATGCTGCCGATTTGTACCTGCGCGATTCGCTATGCATTAATTCACATTTTGATAGTTGTCATTGCTTCATTAAGTCATGCTTGCGACCAATCCAACATTGTAACTTTGAATAATACTTCTCTACGGATCTATCCACCTAGAGTAATATCACGAGGGGAATTGAAGTAACTGATTAACGATGCATAAAAAATTTCTCTAATCTGAAAGAAGACTAGCCTTGATCCATTCACGGCTCATTCCAGCTGTGAGTCATTTTTTAAATCGCTAAGTTACACTTGTTCTCTTGGTTGCTGTGCGTTTTGATGATCATTAACTGCCTCAGATGACATAAACTAAGCAATCTAAGCTCAGTTGTCATGATTTCAAGTAAGAAGTTTTTGACAAAAGAATGTCATCTGGAACCGAAGCGTCAGTTGACATAACACGCTCATTTTTCTTCCATTAAAAATCAGGTCGAATTTATGGTGTCATTTTTTCAAGTTGAAAATACTCAGTATCATGCATGTCCCGTTTGCTGCAATTACACTGTTAACAGTTTCTGTCGATTGCTCTATTTTCAGTAGTCAGAAATTACTAGGATTTTCCATGTTCGACAGAATTCGTTGAATGTTTATACAGCACATTCTTTCCTATGAGTTTATCGTTGATATTAAACTGTCAAAGTGAATTTCTTTAAAAAGAAACATGATATTTCTATTTGCTCAGCATTTAAGATGCATATAATAATGCAAGATTATTTATTCAAACTACTTCTAATATGCGGTTTGCTAGATATAGTCTTAGCCATGCGTGTACGGGTATAGAATTTGACTAAAATGAGCTTGCTTTTGCGTGCCTCGGCATGTTTGCTCACACAAGGAGCCAGTTCCGGTGCTAGCTGGCGGTTGCTGTGAGCTGTTGGTTTACTCGGCATCTGAGATCTCAGGCCGGAATTCGACGTACTGGAGCTGTTTGTTGTGCGCAAACTCGCGTGTCAGTTGCTCGATGCCACAGTGCGAAATAGAATGAGCTTCCACATGTCGACATCGAAGGTGTACGGAACTCCTGTTCCGCTTCACTTCAAGGATGATAAAATGCGACTGGTGTCGAAATTCTGAAATGCTTGATACAGCCTTCTGAGCACAGAATGTCCGAATGGGGTGAAACTTAAGAAAATAATTGAAAATACAGATGTACATGTACTTCGAACTACGGCAATTTTTGATAACTGAATTCTATTTCAAAATTTGTTTGCCGATGAACTTGCAGATAATCATTTATTAGCATGGCGTCATTTGTTCACTCTCAATGGGTACTGATTGTAAAGATGCATAATGCATCATAGAGTGAGTCTCATAAATCGCACCTCCAAACAGCGAATAATGTTTGCAGCTATCAATATAGTATCAGCAACATACGGTGCAGTTGCAATTCACAAATCAGGAAGTCACGGATAACTTTTCTCCACTGAAAATTGATTACAAACCATCTACGCTTCTTGTTTCTTGCAGTCTTCTTGTTCTGTTTCCTTCCATCAACCAGACATTGAGATTTGCGTTCTTGTGTCTGTGTTCTGTCTAATAACTTATCCAAGCCATCGCATTTATTTCTTGTAGTCGCAGGTCTCATGAAGTCGCTGTTTAGTGAACGACTTATTCGATTTTCTATATTCTTTAAAAGTGATGGAACCAGTTGACGGTTGCGTGACCGGGTGACCTGAAATCTTTCTTTTTATTTATTTGAGTTGCATTTTGAATCTGGGGAAAAAGGAAATAATAATAAATAATAATAATGAAGACTTTATTTGTCGAACAAAAGCGGTATGACAGTTCAATATCATGATGTACAAGAATGGCATATGAAATTACAAGATAGTGAAAGAAACATTTTAAGAAAATCTGGAGTACTTCACAAATGAATTGTTGTACAGAGTTCCTCTTCTTTGCAAGGGGAGTAAGGTTCGGGAATGTCTGACACTATGAACACGATTTCGCACAATAAAAAATTGGGATAGTGGATGATTGCTCTTTTGTCAGCAATCTTCCTCAGAAGCTTAATGCATGCATTGTCCAAAGGCTGATGAAGACTCTGATCATTCATGGAATTCGCCCATCATTTAGCAATACGATGTAGACGATCAAGTTTGTTGAAGTCTTTCACATTAAGATCACAAGTAATAGGCCAACAAAATATTAGATGACTGTAGACAAAGGCATAAAAGGCCTTCAAAATGACCGTGCCAGGATTTCCGTTAACATGTAGGCGTTTTACTAACGACATTCCGTAACAACATTTACGGTATAGGTAAGAAAATTGAGTATTCCAACGAAGGTTGTGGGAGAAAAATACACCTAGAATTTTCAGATGATCAACTTGTTCGATTACGGTTCCATTTATTACAATATTATTGCAGGAGACATGGGGAGCTTTCCTAGAAAAAGAAAGACGTTTTGTCTTTTCAACATTGATAGTGAGACTTTTGGAAGATGCCCATTTACAAAAACTATCGATAACAGGCTGAAAAGTGGGCATAGCCTTATCCTCAACATAATGCACTAAAGTGATGTCATCAGCGTAGGCGACAATATCCGTGTTTTCAAAGCTAGGAAGGTCATTGATAAATAAAATAAATAAAATTGGGCGGAGGATCGAGCCCTGGGGAACACCGCTAGTAATGTGTGACCAGTCACTGGTACAGGTTTTAACAGAAACGCGTTGGTAACGAGTCAATAAAAAATTACGAATACATTCAATAGCATGGGAGTTAATGAGAGTTTTCGAAAGGCAAGAGAGGAGTTTGAGATGACTAATAGAGTCGAAGGCTTTACGAAAATTAACAGCAACGAGATCTACAGAGTTATTTACTTTCAAGGAAATATGTCCTAAAATAGAAAGTCGTAAAGCTAGAAGAGCGTTGGTGCATCCTCCAAAACCATGGGGAACAAAGCCGAACTGCCTGGGGTCAAAGGGAGTACTGAGGGATGGGAGAAGAACAAAATCACGAATGAGCCTCTCCAGTACCTTACTCAAGAAAGGCAAAATGGAAATCGGTCTGAAGTCATCAGAATTACGTTTTTGAATGGGGGTAATGTTTGCTAACTTCCAGGAATGAGGGAAAGTAGCACATGGTTTACTAAACTTAATCAGCTTAATCTTATAATGATGTTTATGATAATGAGTAAAAGCTACATGTCAGGGTATACAATTCGCCCCAAGAGGATTTACGAAGCTAAAGAAAGGCTTGTGTTGTTTTGGCCCTGGTTGTGCTTCATGGCTTATAATGGAGTTATAATGTATTAAGTCTCAACAATTTACTCCTAACAATATCCCTTTCCCTCGAAATTCCGTCTCATTTATAAATATTTCCTTATGGATACTGCTTTGACATTACGACGTAGAAGTAATAATGCCCCAAGATATCACAGTTGGCACCTACAGTTATTACCATTGCCATACTCAATGCTCTCCACAAACCATTGATATGACCAAAATGTTTCATAGCCAACTTCTTGGTGAACTTCTTCATCAACTCACTCTCGGATTGGTCATGAAACGCTGTCCTGCTGCAACAAGTACAATAAAACAGATAACTATGAGTACTATGGAAATTATAATTAATATAATTGTATTAATTAAAAAAGCAGCGAAAAGATTCAGGGTCAGCATATTTGAACACTGACCCGGTGACCTGGTGTAAAATAGTGACCCGATGACTCGTTTCCATCGCTGTTCTTTATATGCAGGGTGATGCTGATATTTAATAGCTTGGATATCTCTTGTAGATTTATCTCAACTCTATTTTTTGTGCTTACCTGTACGTGAAAAGTTTCTTTTCGATGCTTTCCCGGTGTGTAAAGTTTTCATCTAATTTCGATTACACTTCAATGATTGTCTGCTAAAGAATATGTAGTCATCTTTCTTATCCATTTTTATGAAAAGTGGGATAATGCATTGTTTCTTTGAAGTGCATTCCATAACTTAATTGAAACCATATAATCTGAAACGATTGCATAGCATCGTTCATCAACGTTTTCATGCATGGTTGCTACACATTTTGCATACTACACATAATTAGTTGGACATGTGCGGCAAACAATGTCTCGACAGCAACTTCTTGCCGTCACCGTTGAAGGCTTCGTTTTCCGACTTTTCATGGTTTTAATCTTTATTAAGTTCTTTTATTTCGGCATTTTTTGTCCAGGTGCATTGATGAGAAGGTGAAGTCTTTCCCATGCGCAGCGAAAACATCGCTGACAGGACCAACTTTCGTCTACAGCTGGTTTAATATTTCGTTGTGTATGAAAATTGTCAGACTGAAAGTGAAGCAGTCAAGAGTCCTGTGTTTTTGAAAATTTCACAGTCACAAATTAACATGACATTAAGTAATCTAAGTAGTAACACAGTGGCTTAATTTACGAGTCAAATTCAGTTATGGTTAGTTATCAAGTACTTTTGACAAGTTCGTACGATGGATGTATCGTGCTATGAAAAAGTGAAATGCTAAAAATCTCCATTTTGAAAATAGGACAAATGAAAATGCTACTTTCACCAGGGTCAGCACGTGCAAGATTGAAGAAAAGGTCATTTAGCGATGTCACATTGTGTGATTTGATTGAACACCACATCGAAAAATGCAGCAGAATTTCGCGATTTTGAAAATCTCCAAAAGTGGATAGGCCCTATATCGTGTTTTGAAAAGTGGCAATTCACATGTCTCGTAGTATTCGTAAATTCCTACGATATTTTATAGATATTTGTTTGTGATGATTCAATACATTTTCTGTTGAAACCTAGCATCTGCTCATAGATGAAAAAGGACCTCGTTCAAAAAGATAGCTAATTTCCTACTACACATGTTCTACTTTTTATCTGTAAATTGCTGAAAAGTATCTTTTGATGACTTTCAAAGGAATAGATATATACATTTTGCTCATTTGGTCGCTAATTTTTGCGTAGATTTACTAAGTATTACTAAACATTTCGTTCAGAGTGCTCATTTCACAGATACAGAAAATGAATCTAGATTGAAGTTAATGAGTGAAAAAATCAGTGCGATAATATCAACCTTGTGTTTTGTTTCGCTCAGCTGTTGTTGATGATACCTTTCAATATTAATCTTTTTATTTGATCTTTCCTGAGAGTTCAGAAAGGAATGTGGAAGCAATTTAATGTGTGGAGAAATGCTCTATCAGATCAAATCATATCTGGAATTTTGTTCGTCATTAGCGCAATTCTCGCTCGCTTCTATCTTCTACTGGGATTAGTTGATTTGTTTATATACTGCGAAGGTTTTAATCCAAATGTTGACGACTTTTTATGCGCAGGGAAATGGTTGTTCGGCTCTTATTTGTCGACCGAAAAGAATCCATTGAGAAATCATGATTAATTGCAAACATACAATTTTACTTGTCTGTTACTTAAATTTTTGATGAATAGTTTATTACAAATTATTCGATGTAGCATCGGTAATGTGTGGAAAGGATTCACTTAAATAGTACTTGATACTTTAGATACAAGTATTGGTGTATTCATATCTGATGGAAATAGTTCCGAATATTTCTTTTCATTAATTAATAGCTCATTCAAAATTCAGACACGAAATCGAAATTACATCGTTACAGTAACTGATTTGCAGCAATTGATAATCAATGAAGACTGTCTAAAATATTGAGCTTATCCTTACAGGAGTAATTAATTCTCGTGCCATACGTCGTAAATTACCATTTTATCTTCAAGGAGACATCTATCATATTTTTCATGCGCATTCTGAAAAAATTCCACTAACAAACTATGTTTGTAATGAGCGATTTGCACTTCCTAATTCAACTGAAATTACCCCTGTCAATGTTTTGTCTGTGATGCATGCCGTATTAATTTGAATACTGTAAAAACATTATGTTATCATGCCAGTGAAAAGTCGGTATCTATAAATATGAGAGAAGTTTCTCTACATGTAAGTTGCTACTTCCTATGTTATATTCTTCAGTCATCCGTAGAAGCATCCAAGAAAAGCTTATTTGCCACATTTATATAATCGTCATTATCATAACAATAAATTATTAATAATGGCATTATTTCTACCAGTTTCTCTGTTATCAATGGTACGATCTTTCCGGCTTTATTTCTTTCAGTGTCTCTAATATCAATGATATGATCATACCAAGTATTTCAGTATTCATTAAGTTCTTAAGTTTAAGTTGTTGAGAACAAATTTCATTCTGACTAATGATGAAAGTGACCTCACAATGTGAAGATTATCCAACCAGATAAATTGATGTTTGCTGGTCGATAATTCACTGACCATAATTTGATGAAGAATAATGATATTATGAACATATCTATTTATTTGTACAGTTATACAATGTTAATTATGCTTGTAAATCAAAACAGCTTATTCGCTGGAGGTAAAGGGACGCAATCCTGGGGCGAGAAAAACAATGTGCGAGTCGATTTCTAGAATCCGAGAAGCCTCTGGACAGTAAGCATCCTCCAAGTTTGGAAAGAGTAGAAAGCCGCCATCCGAAATCGCATCGATGTTTACCGACGTCCAACCTTCACAACAAGAGGCATAGAAGAACAGAAAATCGCAGAACAACCGAAATTATCAATTAATTATCCAGTCATTGGATTTTGGAACCGATTTTAAAAAGCTCAGGAGCTTCAGACCACATTACAACCGTTATAACGTCTTAGGTATTTTTTAGAAATATAGGAATTTCGACTGGTGGTCATGCCTTATCTAAATATAGTTCGCAGATATCATAGACGAAACTTGAAGTATGAAACATTGTTGGGAGATAAAGATAATAATAGGTAAATAAGTCATTTTAAATGGAACTTGATACAGTATTTCAGTTGCAACTTACATTTATTTTCAGGAGTAATTTAAAAAATCAAAAATATTGTCGTTGTGTTACAGGGAATCAAATCTTAGTGGTGGAGTATTCTAAATATTCTTGTAGCATGGTACCCAGAGTTCCGTTAATTCCGTTATTTTCCGCTTTTTCGAAAATTGTCCTTTATTTCTCGTTTTTTACCAATTTTTCCGTTATTTCCTTTTTTCTTCACATTGTCATATGTATATTGCAAAATGCTACTGAATCTTGTTACCATATTCCTGGAACTTTCATAGTAACATTCAAATAAGTAGATTAAAGTGAAATGCGCTTAAGTACGATGATAATCTTAATCTCTCGCTTCAAGTGTGAATACAATATGATTTTGAGGAGGTTCTACAAAGGGAATATTAACGTATGCGTTTATACGTATGAGATGTTTCTGATGAAATCGAATCTTTTCTATTTTTGCTGCTCCTGCATCACATCATCACAATCTGCGCCGTTTGTAGAAACATGGAGATCAATTCAGCAAAAGAAGGACAAGCTTTGAATGCACAAGTTTCTTCTGAATTCTTCAAATCCGTTTAAGGGTGCAAAACTCAATGTAATCCTACTTTTTAGCTTTTTATCATTTCTGAACACACCGTTAAAATATTGCGCTCGTACTTTCATGGACCAAATATTTGTGGTACTTCTATTTTTTATGTTCATATAATCTATCATTTAGTACAAAAGTGCATTTTACAGATGTATCCACATTTAGTGAACAATAGGTCTATGGCAGTATTACTGTATCAAGTCCTTCGTTACATCGTAACCCTCATCGGCACACCTGTCTACCTGTGTAGACGCCATGTTTTTTGAAACACTGTAACTTCTTCAAAAATGGGGATATCTTGATGAAATATATTTTCCATGCTTATTTTTTAAGTATTATACTATCCTTAGAATTTCAGATATAAAATCAATTTCGGTCATGTGAAACACGCATTACAATCATATTCGGCACACCTGTATACCTTTGCAGAAGTCAGTACTTAAGGTACAAAAATGGATTTTCGGAAGACAATAATTAAGCTCTTGGTTCTGTTTGAGTGTCAGTCGTGCTTAGTTGTCTGAGAGAACATTTTACGAAAGTTCTTTTATGGGTCACAACGATCAAAGTTCGTTTGGTCAAGTGAAGGATTGCCACAATAAAAACTATTGCACATGCAGATGCATCATGTTGCATTTGTGTTTTGTAAGTGACAGTCTGAAAGATATTCTACAAGGTATGTGGCGCTGGTCAGTCGAAGAAGTCAAAGTCCACTCCGCATTGGTTGAATCATTGCACAAGAGGAATTGGTTCATACATGATAGAAATATTCACTTCCAACTTCAGTAGGATATCATCAATCGTTATTCTACGAAGTTCAGCGACGTTCAGTAGATTGACGATCAACCTAAACCTTAGTTTGGTGCCTGTCTGCATAATATTATCATAACATGCTCACATGAATGGTGAAATTAATTGTTTCGAAATTTTTTTTGAAGCTATGAAGTTCAATTACTGAACATAATCGAACATTTTTCAATATTAAGTACTCACGATGGCACTATTTAGTAGATGCTCATTGCTCATTGCAATTCATGAAGAATGTGAACCTAGGTAGCCTCACTTTTTGCTTTATCCGTTTAACGTCCTTTACTCCATCTCCGTTGGGTTGGACGATGATTCTTCATGGAATGCCTACAGGTGTTCAGATCGAGGGTTTCGGCTTCTTTGAGGCCCAATTGCCGACAGTCTGCGGACACTGCTTCTTCCCAGGTCTTTTTGGGCGGTCTCTTGTTGGTTCGCTGCTTTTTATTTTCCATACTTTCTTCACCCAATCGCTGCTATCTTTCCGCCGTATCATCGCAATCTGCGCACCCTCATGTCCCCATCGACCGACAGCAGGCTCAGGCACGCCAGAAGGTCTTCGCTGGCCACTCTATCTTCGAGAGACACTCCACACATTCATCTGATCATCCTTCTGTCTGCTACCTCCATTCTCCTCTTTTCTACAGCTGTCAGAACCCATGTCTCTCTTCCGTAAGTCATACAGGCTCTGACGCATGAATCGTAAATCTTGCCCTTCATCCAGTATGGAGTAGAACAACTGGTCAGGGTAGGCGATATCTCTCGGAATTTCGCCCCCCCCCCAGCCACTCAATTCGCGCAGTCACAGCTGCCTACGTTCCACCAACGGAATCCAACATGTCTCCCAAGTATCAGAAACAAGTAACAGTGTTGCACCTGAGCATCTCCTGCCCTCTTCACTTGTTAATAATTGCGCCAATTCTTTCCTTCTCTCTTGAGATTGCCAAATGATCTTGCGGGCATTCTCCTTTGCCTTTGCATATTCTTTTTTAATCACTTTTCGTCTTGAGTTCTCTTCCATATGGCGAATCGAATTCTCTTTTCTTCCACTGCTGCGTCTACTTCTTCGCACCCCCATGTGTCAGTATGTAACTTGGTGCACACTTCGTCTTGCCGCTAAGTGAAATAAGAAATGTAGGTCTAGCTCTAGATTATGTATTCAACTGCTCAAATATTCTTCGTTTTTGCCGCATTAGTGTGAATTAATCTGTAAATAAAATTAAAAATCTTTTTCAAATCAATCTTAGAGGTGGCGTTATCAAAGTGCCCATTACGAGTGAGCTGCTCAAAGTTGAGAAGAACGGTAGAGCACATGCAAAAAGCGAGCGGTGAATTTCGACGAGATCAGCAAACGTCTTCTATCGAACGACAAAGCTTGGAAAAGAAAGGAAAGAAATATTAAATGGAATCGAAGCTGCTGATCTTCAGACAGAAGAAGGAAACTCTTGACGGGAGACTGCTGTCAACAGTAGATATATAAAAAGAGAAGATCATGCATGGACAGGAATTGACTCACACGAATTTGAAAAGAAAGAAGGAACTTAAAAGTGGAATTGGATGGTGTAAATCAAAATGACAATGACTTTACTCACTCTCACTCACTCATCCCTTCTTGCGTCCTTTTCTTCCAGAAGATGCTGGGTTAAACGTTAGCTGCTTGAGTATGGACTTCCATTTCGGTGTATCACGGGCGTCAACCTCCTGGGATCCAACACGTTTGGGGTCACTTGTTCCCAAGTCTTCTTTTGTCTTCCTGCTCCTGTCTTACCATCTACTTCCATCCACATAACTTTTCTCATCCACTCTGTCTGATCCCTTCTTACCACGTGGCCAAACCGACGAAGTATTTGCCTTCTCGTGACGTCTGTTCTCAAGACCCATTGCTTTTCTGATGCTGTCATTCGATTTCCTGTCCGATAGTCTGACACCACACATTCACCTTAGCATTCGCATCTCCTCACGCTCAAGTCTTCTCATCGGATGAAAGCAACGGCCATGACTCGCAACTTATAAAGCATAGCTTGCCGCACACAGGCTCCATATACGCGCCCTTGGTTCTCAAAGATGGCTCTTCAGTAGATTCCAACTTATGATATATATGCATATTCACTATACTGCTTTGTTATTACAGTCAGTTTCTCCACTTCCTCAGATTGACGGAGGCCAATAATACGGAGGAGGGGTGATGCAAAGGAAAATAGTATCATTTTTATGAAAGTCTGCGCGAACTGTTGAAGAGTACTTTCTTCTTTCATGTTGACAGTTGATTTGTAGCGTCTCACTTGTGTTCTAATTTCATGTGCCAACTTCAAATCATAACCCTTTCGTTAGATACTTTATGTACAATTTGTTTGATACACGAAATACAATGTGATTTGATGAAGTGAATCAATGGGATTAGACAAGAAATATTAACAAGATTTTCAACCATGGATGGCTTCATATATTCAAATAATGAGCGTAAAGCGTCAACTGGTGGAAAATACATAAATGACGCTGTGCAGCAAACTTAACGTATTCCTTTATTTTTTTTTATTTTTTCCGTTAATTTTCTTCAGTAATTGCGGTGGGAACCCTGTTGTAGTACATGCCTATATCGAAATTGAATATCATGTCCATTACACAGAAAGAAGGTGCAGAAATGGACACAAATAGCCAAATAACTGAACTTAGGTAAGCTTCGATAAACGTAGGGAAATCAATCATTTTAAAAATACTTCCTACCGTTCCGAGGATGTTTGGACTTCGCAAAAATATACCAGTCTTACTCAAGATCTACGCCATAAAGAAAGCACGTCGCCACTGTGGAACGAGCTGTCATCTCTGAAGTTCCTATATCTCTGACTTTTGTACTAGAAATTTATGTGTTGGCAACAATCATTTTGCATGTAAATTGGAGGCAATGCGTCTGTAATACTTTTTATCATTTTGCTTCACTTCGTTGAGCTTCATTATATATTTATCATGCGACAGTAAGGTCGGTGTCCACCATGGAAATGTTTTTCATGACAGTGTAAATGTGTGTATTGAACAGTTCATGTTCGATATGTAAGTGAATGTGCACTTCACTTATTGTGTACATCATTGCCTGCGGTATTTGATAAAGGTAATAGATTTTGCTGCAGGTCAGACTACTTTGATTTTCATGTGCGAACATTTAGCCAGTTGGACTACTTGTGACTTTTTTTCTAATCATTCGTTGGGCCCATGCGATAAATTAAGTATCCATAGATGCTAAATGAAAATAATTTCTCGATTTTTGTCCTGTAGTTTTCTGCGAGCATGTACTTTGTGCATCAGTGAATTTGATTCATGTTTTCCAATATCTTTCAATTTACTTTCTAACTACCCTACAAAGCCACATAAGACTACTGTACTTGTAATTTTTTTTGTGAGTGAGATTGTTGATACAAGTACATGTACATCGCATATACCAATGTAGTATTTAGAGAAAATTCGTGTATATTTAGCATAGTTCATGTATATTTTTTAAAAGAGAATTTAATAGAAAAACTCAAATCAAATGAAACTGCTGTTTTACCATACTACCAATATTGCCTAAGCAAAACTGCCAATTTATTTTTACTTTCAATTCACTTACTTGATTCTTGACGGCTACGAGATTGACTCCAAATAAAAATAGCTTCACCGTCACCTATTACTTGTATTGCATACATATCTGCTGCATAATTTGGACGAAGCTCAATTTCGTTTACGGTAGTCAAGGAATGGTTCAGTTTAGATTTTCGGATTATACTTTGTATCAATTGCCTACTGACTTTGCCGAAAGTTGTTTATCATGGGAAATATTCCTTCGTGAGACAGTGAAGAATTTCCTCAGAGAATATATTGTATAAAGAGATAGCTTCCTCGATTATCGCCACACCCTACTGTGAAATGCAGGAGACCATCTGCTAGAAAAAGATAGATATGAAAGCATAAAAAAGATTCTTGCATCAGTGCTCTGTCGATTCTACCCAGACATATCTAAGTAATGTATAATGGTCTTAAAATCAAAAATGTTGAATGTCGTTTTGATACAAATTGACAAGATGTTGGATGAAATGTGCTGATATTTGTTCTTTATTGCATTACCCTTTCCTACAGTTGGATCTCGTTTCGCCGGAATGGGTTGGTGCTATTTCCATTAATGTTTGCTTGAAATTTTCCTTGGATGCTATTTCAATATTTCCTCAGTCTATTCGGAGACTGGTCGTCTATATATATATATATATGATTCCTTTATGGTTCTATGCATGTATTGAAAACTCCTTAATTGTCATTCATAGTTATTTTCTCTCTTTAGTTTTAAGTGACATGTGACTTTGTTTTTTCCTTATTATTATTATTTCATAGTAGGATAGAACGAAATCAAAAATCGATGTTTTCAAACTGTCACAATTATTGAAATAAAATGTGTACTTGCACATGTTGTATTCAAGTAATACTTGAGCACAAGAGATCATTGAAAAATGGAATTTGTTGTGGAGCATTTCTTGGTAGTACACTGTATACTGTTAATATTAGTTATGCTGTGTGAAGCTGTAAGTAAGTATAGTGTAATGCTGTTATTTGAGTGTAATTTTGGTTATAAATTACATGTAGTTGTATACCTAGATAAGACTCTTAGATATAAATTTCAAAATGATTGCCGTTAAATGTTGATGATGGAAACTAACAAATTTCATTAGGCAACGAAAGCTTATGCATTCAATTCCTAGCGTGTGGAACTTTCAAAGAATTTCGATTATGTAATAGATTTTCTATTATTATGCTTGTTATTGTACTATAATGTTGAGTGTTTTAAGTCATATTATGAAATCAATCCACATTTGTTACTTAAATAAATGATTCATTGCCTTAATTTACCGCTAAAAGATGAGCATTTTCAAAGTGAATACACCGGCCGCATTGCTTATTTATAAATGAACTTTTACTTTTTTTCTGAAGATTTATGGTTGTTTCAAATAATTTTGAAATTGTTCTCGCATCTCTTCTGATGTTTTTCCATCAAATCTGTAAAATTTATTTTGCCATAACTATCAATTCAATAATCTCCTTAACTTAGATTTCAAATATGCAATTGTTTGTTTTCGCTTCTTACCTCAATGAATGCCATCGCGCAGTTTTAGTTACGTTGTATATCAATGAAGTTGTGACTTCACATTCTCATGTCTTCCGTTGTCATTACATGGTACGCTGCTTTCCTTCGTACTGACTGACATCATGCATGCTCATGCTGTACTCTTAAAAACGATGGATGATAGTTGTGTTAAGGGTCTTAATGACAACGGCATGTCATGTCAATGGTGACAATCAAAATATGTATTTTGCGCTTTAGATCTGTATTGTCGCTTACAGGGCGTTTTAGCATTGGTTTTATCTTATTCAAGACTATAATAATCTGCAAGGATCTGGGTGGTCTGTCATGTGGCTGTCACCGTTTTCTTCTCCCCGTCAAATGGTTTAAGGAAGCTGAATGCCGATTGATGGGTTGATCATAAATTAATGAAAGACAGCGTTGAATGTGATAAGAAGACAAATGGGGGCAGACGGATCGTATTGATCTTCTGACTGAGCGATGGGATTGCACGTGATGAAGAAAGTGATTTGTGTGATAGAAATAACTGTCTCGTGGTAGATTAGTCATTCAGGCGTCTATTCGTATATTTTCAGAAAGTTTGCATGTCTTCTGTTAGGCAATCACCGAATAGAAGGATCTCGGATTGATAAAGATGAAAAATTATTGCCTGGGTTAATTATTATTTCCTGTGATAATTCAACCTTTTCCTAAAAATTGCAATCAGATTTGTTATGACGAGCACAACAGTCTGTTGGTATCTGTGGTCATTTGTAAATATGGGCAAAAATCGTTTTGTGTGGAGGATTTTAAGCCGATAACTGCATTTTTCTATCATTTTTGATAACTTTGTTCGCTTTGTGTTCAGTAGGCCGGTTCAAACCTAAAGTCTCAAAAAGTACACACTACATTCTTGCTTGACCTTTAAGAATGAGAGTGTGATAATTGGAGTCCCACCTGTTCAGCCTAATGACTACAAGAGTATAATCAAGAATAATTTTTAAAACGTGATAATCAATGTTTTGAAATAGCGGTTTGCGATAAAAAGTTTAAATGATTAGCTGAATTTTTGTAGATTTATCCAACAGTGCGAAAAATAGGTTGACTCACTAGCTCTTACGAAGTTGCGGAGTCTACTTCAAAGACTTAAGAATTCTGCGCATGAAGAATCATGTGTTGTTCTTGTGCCCCTTCGCGCTTTCTTCGGGCATCTCGTAATATTGTTGTCCAAATGGTAGCATTTTCAACAATATAAATGAATCATGAGCTTTGGTGTATCTTGAAGACATGTTTACGCTTTTCTGCCATACTGACTGCTCAGCTGTAATGCACAAACCATTCATATTTGTCAATTTGAATTTTTAGTGACATGCAGTAATCGATTTTCGATTTAAGTCTATAGAGTAAAAATTAAGAAAATGCATCCGTTATTTATGTTTTTGCACCAAAAGTATAATGGTCAACCTTGTCTAAAGCAGTCGCATTATTCGTAACAAGAAAATGTGTATATCATATATAAGGTGAGAGCTTTGAGAATTGAAACTACTTGTATGCTCCGCGTTAAAAATACAACATCTAATCAGTTGTAGGTTTATTACAAGAGTATCTACATTGTATCGGTTTTATCACTTTACATCAATTTTCAGGGGTTTATTCAATTCGTCGGTTAATCAAATTTTTCTCGTAAAATTCATCACTGGAATGACGTCCATCTCAATTTTGTATAGCAGCACACAACTAGTCATGCAATTTACATTTCTTTTATTACAAGTCAGCACATCTTTCGAAACACAGTCTAGGAATGCGAAACCGTACACTGCGGAGAAAAGAGTGCTTGACTAGCGCACCTGAAATGACAGTAGATGTGTAAAGCCACACCCTTAGAATGTATGTTGATTTTTGTAGCATCTTGCTATAAACCTTTCTATCATTCTATATAATTTGTTTCTTTACTCCTTTCAGCTCCTGGCACTTCACCACATGGTATTAATGCAATGGCGCTTACAACTAGGACATTGAAGGTCTCGTGGTATCCACCGAAAATACGAAATGGAGAAATTACGGTGAGAAACAGTCAACGATTGAGTTTTGAACAGTGAATTACCTGTCAACGTGCCAAGCTGCACGACTTTGATATTCTCATAACAAATTAGCTTTTACTTTTTAGGGAGAAAGGGGTGTGAAAATGCTTCAAACAAGATTGCTGCCTCATTATTATTATCTGTTCACGTCGGAAAGATGATGTTGAACATGCGTATTCAACAAAGCAATTGCAACTGCGTTTTGAGTTGCACTTCGTCTAAATTTAATGTGGAACAATAACTTTCATGGCGTCTGAAAGAGCATCATAGTACAGTGTATATCAAGATTGACCTCATATATTGAAATAAGTAATAAACTTAAGTAGGCACGCGGGATTGCAATTTTCAATAAATTCTGTAGTTTCCGTAAATCAGCCAAACATGCCAACCTCCTTCATTTTTATTGAATTTTATAAATTCAATGAAAATGAAGGAGGTAGGTGCATGAAGTTTTTCTTAATTTTTCTAAATGGTATGGAAGCTGAGATTTGTAAATTTCTCACAAGTTATTCCTTACTACTCGCAGTTTATCACACATTCGAAGAGCTGTTGACCGAATCAAATTTATATATTGCAGCACGTGAAGCTTTGTTGTTAACTGTTTCATAATGGGCTATATCAATAGTTGGTCTAAGTGGAGAGCATTGAGTATGGCAATGCTAAAATGATTCCCGGTGTTCATGAAATTCTTCCGGAAAAAGTGGAATTCTCGACATTAGGGATGGATTTTGTCGAAACTAGTGCAAGAGCATGTAAAAATAATAGGTACAAAGGAATATTAAAAAGGGGGGTATCTGGGACTTGGAAATGATGTGTCGCCAGAATGTTAGGGTTGACTGCAGGTGCTAACTCTGATATCTTCGGGTCTCATCACTGCTGCACAGTTTTAATGGGAAGATATTTATTAATAAGACAATATTTTTATCAGATTTTTAGGCCAAAGGTCATTGATTTGGTAAAATGGCTAAGGTTTGAACTGTTAATAACTCCGATATGAACAATGAAGCTCAAGTACAGTGCAAATGACAATTGGACCAATACAACAAGCGCCAGTTTCTTTGTTTGCCTTTGGTTTCCGCAGATCTGTCATCCGAATGTCTGCCCTCGACAAGTCCAGAGATTGACAGAAACCGGTCGGGCTATTGACAAGCATTTTGAATATCTGGATATACTTTCGGGTGCCGTTTTTCACTCACTTACTAGTGTGCACGTATGTAGCCATTTACCGACATTCGTAATGTTCCTTTAGCTGCAAGTATGTACATTGTGCAGCTCAGTAATAATCAACAATTACTATGTACTCTGATCTTCAAATAATGGTGCTCATATCAATTATACTCGACTGAAAGAAACACACAAACAACATTGTGTAGTGAATCACGTTTTGATATTGTGTGTACGCAAACTAAAATAGTTGCGTTGTTGAAAGTACATATGTCTTGATGAACATTCCCTCACAACATGACTTGGAATTCCAGTGTACTCCGGTTTCGTTGGTAGACCGTGAGTTACTACTGATGTTGTTGTCACAAGCAATTCCTCCATTCTATTGTACTTTTTTGCGAAACTTCCACTTGATGCATAAGAAATGGGACGCACGTTACGTTATTGTTTCCTGTTTATTCTTCTCCCAAGACTTCAACAATCATGACTTTGGTCGCAGCTCTCACTTGATGAAGCAGAGAAGGTGACGACATGACACGAAAGACGCGATTCTTAGTTTGGCGAAACGTATTAGCCAGTCACTACTTTCTAAATTATAATTTCAGTTTCCACCGTGAAGGAGGAAGTTATTTGAAACGAAGGACATACGTAATCGCTTCCTAATTTTGGAACCATCATGTATTTACTAAAGAAAGCTGCTGAAGAATCATCAAATTGGGAAAAGCTCTGTTTGTACCCTCAACCGACCTGAAGCATGTGAATTTGCGAAATTCTGCTTTTCGAGGGAAAATTTTTGCCCTTCCCTCCCAACCAACTCCCCCCTTCCATATGCTGCTTATTGCTTATGCAAATACTGTATTTCATGCTATTGATGTGCATCGTCCTTATGTTTATTTCGGACAGTATCCCTGTCAAATGATAAACGTTAAAATTGCGCTATCGCCACCACGATGATAAAGTACACTATGGTACATTATCGACTCAAATTCATAGATACGCTCATTATCCTCTCACAAATCTTTCCATCTCTCTTGACCGACATCTCGTACTTCGATTTATGTTGAACGAAAGCTCTTATGGTTAAGATGAAAGCTAGGGCATATGACATGGAAAGTCACTGAAAAAGTTCTTGGAAATTCATCGTTTTATAGAGTCTATATTCCATGTAAGAATGGAATTTCGAAAATACATGTAGATGAATTTCGTACCATTCTCATGAATTTTTCTCGAAGCATCAAAAATATTTCGAATTCAAATGTACTTTGGTATTAATCAAATGAATTAGTTAAGAATTATGGACATTCCAGATGATTTTTTCCTTTTATTGATCCAGTTAATTTTTCAAAGTCGTGTCGCAAAACGGTGAGTGTAGTGGATATTTGTATCTGCCTGTCTCCTGAATGCTTTGGAAATTTGGAACAGAGGTTGTCATAGTTATGGGATAAGACAATGATTGGCTAACTTCTGGGTTGCTCATCACAATCAACAATACCAGCCGAGGAATCAAAAATATTGCAGTTGAGTCTCGAGCCAAACAAAAGCTAGGTCCCAAACCATGGAGCATGATATCTTTCTAACATGGTGACGCTGCTGAAAATGAAGTGTCATGGTCGAGCTGGACCTCGCATGCATGAGTTTTAGCGAACAGAGTCAGGTGATTAATCCTTTGAAAGAAATGCTCAAGTTTTCTACTACATAGGCACAGAAAAAATACCCAATCATGTTGTGGGGTTCAACAACAAAGTTGAGCATAGAGTAAAATGATGTCCTCAGACTTGAACGATTTATACAGAAATTCTTTACAGCCGTGGATGCTGCGTTTCGCAGTCCTTTGACTTGCTCAGGCATTCCACATATTTAAAATTACATGCAGTTTGGACCATTCCTAGTCGTTTTGACGAATCTTTGTTGGGCTAGTTGCAGCGTTAACGGCAGTAAAGGAATTTTGTATTTGAATTGTTAAAGTCTGTGAACTTTATTCTATTACAATGATTGTTGTGAAAATCAGTTTTTCTTTGATACTCTGAAAACCTAGCGATGCCTTCATACCTAAATCTAAATCTTCATACTAAATCAGACAACGGAATAGGCATTGGAGCAAAATTTCCATGATACTGACCGACATAAAATTTATCCTACATGCCGAGGAATGATGACTGTCCGACGTGTTTTGCTACGCTTCAATGGCTACCATTTTCGACACTTGTTCTCAATAAAGCATTGATGTTGATTTGATAATTATCACAAGATATCAAATGCATCATGGAATCATATCCAGTCATGGTTCTGATGATGCTGTCATGATCCAGTCTTGATTATTTTTTCGATGATTTTGGTGCATGTACAATGCTATCAAGACATATTTCAGGGGTGTGATGACCACAAATATCAGAATTTATGCAATCAGATTTCAGATAAACATGCTTGCAATTCTTGCAAAATATGCGAAAAATACGTTATAGATGCTTCATACAGTGAAAATGTAATGGCGATTGAGTTTGAGTTTATTACTACATTTTTTTATTCGTGTTCTCTCTGAATCTTAGTTCATGAACAAGGGCCACAACGGTATCGTCTTTATGCAGTTCCTCCATGAACAGTTGTGTATTTATAATCACCCTCAACAGGTTTGCGTGCAGTTATGAAGGCTAAGTTCTTCATGTTCAGGTCACCAATATAGTATCCATATGTGCGAATATGTAAATTGGAGATCACTTGTGTTGAGTAGTCTGGTATCGTGGTTTTTGCAGACGACGTAGAGTGTATTATACTACTATATGCCCTAATGTACCTGTTGCGAAGTTCTGACGGCCAGGCTGTGCCGAGGACCACCATGTTCACTCATCGACTTCAAGTAATTCTTCGCTTCCTGATTACCTGTCACAATGTGACTCACCGTATCGGCTAAGGTAGGCCCTGTTGAAGACGACTAGACCTACCAATATTCCATCAGTTTCCTACGCGAGCCACTTTTATTCTCAATGAAGTGCTGTACAGTTCACAATCATCAATTCCGCCGTATGCTATCTACCATTATGCTTTTGCTGCTCTCCAAGATCCTTACATCATGGGTATTGATATTTGCTGTTAAACGTTCCGATTCACGGATGCCACTTAAGCAAGCATTTTCATAAGAATTCGAACTTCCACTGACTATGGCTATGACGGAGTGCTAGCATTGGCTATAGCTTTGGCAAAGATCATCAGCAGCTATGTTGCAAAAGTAATTACGTATCTAAGCAATTTTTTAAATCGAGTTTGTTTATTGGAGGTCCTCGCTATTTCATGGAATTCTTGCTGTTATCTTCAATGCATGTACTGAGTGACAAAAACGATCTTACTTCCAACGTCTAAAGATATGCAGTACTGCGTTAGTCTAAGAATTACGATTTTTGTCTTCATTATTCATTTATTTAATCTTTGACAGCACCATTGACTGCACCTGTGCAGTGTGTGCGGAGATGGAAGTGCAATTTAAATAGAAAATGCACATAAAAAGGGAATCTGCATTTTAAAATGATAATCTTTGTAGCAACGGCAGAAGCTTTGAGATGGTACTTGTACAATGCAGCTTCATATGTATAGGATCATAATCAAGATGGCATCTGCTGACCTGGTTACAGACTTAGCCAGGTTTCACCCTGTTTTAAACTGTTTAAACACTGATTTAGCCTGTTTAACCCTTGTCTAAACTAAGAAAATTGTTTTTTTGCTACTTTTTCTTAAACCATGCTATTTCGCCTATAGAATTTGTTGCAGAGCAATTCTTGTGCTTTTTCTGACAATTGTGACTTTTTACATCTACGCAAAGCGTAATTTGCGTAATTTAGTCGAGTAGTAATTTGATTCAAGTACAAGATGCACTATTAACAACTCTTTACTCAAAACGTGATTTCATCCACTAAATTACCACACTTAACTATAGCAAATAATATGAGAGAACTAAAAATCCTTATTATCATCATGAGTCGCAGAAGTAATTGCAGCCTTGGCTCGAAGCCACTTCCTCAGTCTACTTCTTAGTGCGGTTTTATTAAAGTGCAACCGAACTGACTTAACGCTCAACAGCCGCATACGATGTAGGGCAGCTTCGAATTTTTAGAATTAAATTAGCAAATTGCCTTGCTGCGTCCTTTCGTGTGGCGAGTGTGTCTCGGACGTATCGCCATCGCCATTGGCTCCAGCGAAAAGGTTTTGTGTCTGGGCTAACAAAATTTGCATAACATCATACAAAATTTGGCGATGTTGAAACATTAGACATGTTAAGACAGGTTGACCTGTTTTAACTGTTGGGTTTCACCTATATTTCCACACCTGTTTAAACAATGTTTCAGCAGGGGGTTGTTTAAACCACATGCCACCCTGATCATAATTTCAAATAAAATGACGTCTGAACGACACCAGATAGAAAACAGCATTAGCTACTCAAGAATATATCTGAATTAAGTCAGACCGAAGAGAAGCAATGTACGCAGTTACCAATTGACTGGTTTGCATACGAGAGGAACTAAAAATAGATAGATTTGGGCGTTTCCAGTACCTATTTCTTCTTTGATTCCATTTAGTGAAGCGTAATCATAACGCTAACTATGCTGTATGTATTATGATGTATACAGAATTTTTCAAAATTACGAGGTGTTGTCGTTAACGTCTGATAGCAATCCCTTCACACTTGTTCATTTTTATCTGATAGTTAGCAGCATTCCGACAGAATTGGCAACTTAGACTTCCTTAAGATATAAGATAAATTTGATTTTGACTCTCAATCCCGTCTGATTCTGATTTTTCTCCATTATTATGACCAAAGTTATCCTTTGTACAATGTGTATGACTTGGGTCTTCTTTGTCCTGATCATCCGTCTATTGATCATAGTAATACCATTTCATGCCGTTACACTCATAGTAGCACCCTTGAAGCTATGCGACTATATAGAACACGAATTCTTGTTAGAAGAAAAGTAAGACATTGCCTTCTTACGCTCTCATTTGCTTCAATGTTGCTTCCGTCGGATTTTTTGGTAGAAGAGAATGTATCTCAAATGGCAGTCATACTGCATTACCGTACGGATTAAGTAATACTTAAGTTACTATCGACAATTTATGCTGGAGTAATTGCCAGCAAGTGGAGACTGCTTAAGCACTGAGTTGTCTGCTTGTTAGTGACTGAATTTGAAGTTTCTACGGTAATTCCTTGAAATTCGTGACTAACGGCAATTTAAAAGAAAAGGTACAATTTTTCCATTTATTTGTTGAGACATACATGACATATCATTTTTCGAAGCATTATTGATGATTTTTCTTATCATTGACTACATATCATTATTTGTTCAAGCGGATTTATGAAACACTCAAGCATATCATCTGATTGTTCAATGCTCAGGTAAATATGCGTGAGATGTGGCAGATTACACTTGTATATGTATATTTCCATGTGTCTCAGTATGCTGTAGAAGATCTATGAATGCATAAGTTCGTTTTCAATCATTGAAATAAATTAAAAAGTTATTATTCTCTTTTAGAGCTACAAAGTTTACTTCACTCAAAACCCAAATCTCGAAGTAAATAAGTGGCAAGTACTGCGGGTGAATCGAAATAACAAAGATGACCCAAATGCCAAAGATACAGCCAACATCAATCACCTAACAAGCAATGCTACGTACTACATCTCAGTCAGTGCTCTCAATACTGCCGGTGAAGGGCCGATTTCAGACCATTTCCCGGTCAAAGTTACTCCAGGTGGTAAGTGTTTTCTTTGTTACTAAAGCTCATGCCAATTCTGCGTTTTAAACTTGCTTCAGTAAATGTATGAGTGTAGCTGCAAAATGTTGACTGTCGGTGATTGTAAAAAATTTGAAAGCAATTGGTCAAGCAATATTTTCCATTGCTACTCATTTATTTCAGCTAACGTATTTTCTCCAATAGGCTAATCGCCTAGGGCTGTAATTATATTGGGGCGATTATTGTAGGCCGGCAGAAATGCGGTATTCTGCTTGTTATTTTTAGTGCTACAAAGATCTAGTATTCTTACATGGAATCCCTTGGTTTTCTCTCATATGTAAACATTTAAACATCTAATTTTCAGATGACTTGTCATAAAAATAGACAGCTGAGCAGCATGCTCTACATAGCTATCTGTCGATTAAATTAAACGTTTCATCTTCTAGATGATTGGAAAATCATTTAATCGGCTTTCCAACGAAAAAATGGAGCCGCTCTGATTTTCTTTGGAATGGACCTGTGCTAAGGATCTGTAGAACGAAACAATGCAGAACATCACGATAATAGTGTTGCCACTGCTGTGCTGTTCCGTGCAACTTAGCGTTTTAGGCCCCCAAGCTGCGCGTGCGCACATGCGAACTCATGAATTTTAAGCGAAATTTTTCTGCGCGGATGAAAGCCTTTGACAAATTCTTTTGTCTGGACTTCTGTATTCAAACATACATTCATTAGCCAATTCATTCTAACATTAAAGGTGTAGTGAAGCAAATAGTACAATGTTTTGTACTTACCCCATCTAATGCATTCATTTACCCATCAGAGTATTTATAAACTTCTCTTATCAATACACAGATTTTGGTTGTCATCGATAAAAAATGTTGAATGTATCTCAGTTGTCATCTGGTGATTTGCATCTGTTGGCAGAAAAGCGTCAAAATATTTTTTTTCGAATTTTTTCGTAATTGGTGTACATATATTATGCGTGTATGTAATCCATGATCAATTTCATTTTAGGACCGAAGCTTTTTTGTTGCATATTAAGAGAAGTTTAGAAATAGTTGATCGATAGCGCATTCCGGTTTTATGAAATGATTCTACTCTTTATTGCCATATGCTTTTTTTTAGCTTGGGTAAGAGAACATAACTCTCCCAATTTTAACTTCCGATCATAGTGATCAGTAATGTATTTATCAGGGATGAGGATCTTCCGAATTTTTCCGCAATTAGTATTTATTATAGACTGACTCTGGTCATTCTCGTGATTCGTCGAATAATGTTAAAAGATCACATTCATTGAGGGTGTGGGGAAGGGATGCGTTCCGTAGAACACTCCGGAAAATGATGATAAGCCCATGCATAGGTAAATGAAAAAAAGGATTTCATGAAATTTTGGTCAAATGTTGGTCATGCTTATTGTTCGGTCTCATGTTTGATGAACGAGGGTGTTTTGTATGACATTTTGAAGCTATCTTACCGCAAAAATATTTTTTGATAGCCATAGAAGTATTTAGTACGTCTCATCCTTCTACATGTCTGACATTTCACATGTGCACTTCAAAGAGTGATCTATTTAACACAACTCGATAAAATGGTTCCTGCTTAGTATAATAGCATATGAACATGTATTAAGGTGGAGACTATTAGATGCATCAATTGCGACTTTATTTCAAAATTGACTATCCATGTGCGACTCACGCAGTCCGCAGTGATTCACTATTTATCCTTCTCCGTTTTCTGCTCTTTACCACGTTGAGCAAAATCAGATGGTTGTTGCTTTCGGATAATCCGCCACTACTTCTGATGATCGTAGATTATGTCTGGAGTTAAGTCCAGAGCTAGGATGTCATTGAACTCAACCTCTGACCATGCTTTTCTTGGTCTTAGTAGCAACCTCTTGGTCTTCTGCCTCTGACATCAAGCTGAAATGATCTCTATTCATCAAGTCATATTCGTCTCTTCCCACAATGTGGCTGGACCACTGTAGCTTTCTTCTTCGCAGAACATTGGAAATGCCTTCTAGATTCATCTTCTTCTTTGATTCTTCACTCTTGTGTCTATCGATCAGCTACACATCACACCTATGCCTTCTCTGTCCTGTCCATCTTCATGATCTGATGTCCTGTCGCGGCCCGCGTCTCACTTTCGTACATCAGCGCGCTACAGTTGAATACACCTGCCCTTTCATTTTCAAGTTGGGGCCTTTGATGTTGGAAAGGTCTAATCTGGTAGAACCTCCGTCATCCACAACCTACTATTTTGTTTTTTATATTACTTCTCTACAGGATATCATCCATCATGCTTATAAATAGTGATAAAGTTATGAACCATTTTATGACTTTTCCATTAACAGAATAGGAAAGAGAAATCGCTTCAGTCGTCCTTGGTGATTTGTTTTCAAAAGTCACAATGCAGATTCGCTTTGTAATTACTAACTGCTTCTGAGGTTCCGGCCCGCGAGAAGGTTAAACTTGATCCACTGGCCAGAGGGCTGATTGTGGTTGGCCGACTCCTGGAGTAGAGTCATCAGAACACAGCTTTTCAATTCGTTATTGACTGGTTGTTTTTTATGACAATATGGAATAAACATGACATCTCAAGTTACATAATTGCACCGATATTTCTATAATAGAATAAATAATTCAGAATTTTCGACAGACCGTTCTCAGTCTTATTATATGACTGTGAAACATTGTCTCTGTCAGAGCAAATCAAGCAGAAAATGCATGGATTTCAAATACGTTGCTACAGAACATTCCTTAACATCCATTACACACAGCACATGCCAAATACAGAAATCGTGCGAAGAAGACGCGTAGTCAGCAAAAAAGTGTATAACATTAACCATTGTGATTACTCGAGAAATCCTGATGAATTGTTCTGGTTGGTCCTGATGAAAATGTCTATGCTTGTTTTTGTTGAGAGATACACTCCACGAGGAAGACCTCGATACACCGGGTTCAACCTCCTACTAAGGGAAACGGATTGCAAGAACGGAAGCGAGGGCGAAGGCCATAGATCGATCAGAATCGAGAAGAACGATGCAGAATCTGTCTCCCTGAATTGCAGACCTGCTGTTCTCGTAACGCATCAATTTGCATTGATGATGGCTTTCTATGCTGAAACAAAGAGCTCCAACTGTTTTTTGTAATGTTCTTTGTTTGTAAAATTTAGTAGCAGGTATGTTTTGTATTCTACTGATTTGCATGGCAGTTCACATTTTTGAAATGTAGTAATTTGAAGCTTAAAGAATATTCTCTAGGTGTAATTAGAATTTCGTGTTGTTGCTGGGTGCCATTTTTTAAAAAAACATTTGCCGATCGTTACAACAATAGAAGATTCGTTCAAACCAGTCTAAATTTGTTGAAACCAGCTGTTTAATAACACATGTTTTCAAGTCAAATGACCTTATCTTTGACTTCAATTTCAGTAACACTACAAGTATCGTGATCACCTCGGAGGTGGCCCTACTTTGTCCAGAAGGTTTTGTTCCTGTGAACTCCAAAATGAGTTCATGCGGAAATTAGAATAAAATAAATGAACCTTGTTTATACTCGGAAGCCCATTAGGCACGGAGCCTTTCTTTCATGCGGCCGAGATGTTATTTATCCCGCTCTCATTATATTTCTGCTGAGTGTGCCTCTGTTTGTGTTCATGTTTGACATGTGCGGCTTGATATTTCTGCAGGAGAAGCAATTTTTGAACATGGTGGTCACAGTCACTGATGATTGCAAGTTGTACTCCCGACATTCTGATGCATCTGTCAGAATGTGCCCGGAAGTCGGAGTTTAGACGATTTCTCGCAGAAATTTTACACAACCTGATGCAACAATCAGTGAATTTCTCGAATATAAATGGTTGAGCAAGGGACTTTTCCGCTGTAATCGTCGAAGTGTGACATTTAATAGAAAGTTTCCGAAAATCATTAGAATAGAAAATAGAAGTGCACTCCGCTTAATCTCTGTCATTTGTTCAGATTAAATGACCGTCCCGAATAGCCGACTTATGTTTCCAGTATTGCCTCATCAAATGAAAAAGAGTTGTAAACATCAAAACAAATTTATTGTGAGGGATTGCTGTCTATATTATCTGATATGTGACAGAAAAGAATCTTTTCTTTCGTATTTGCAAATTTAAACATGTATCCATTATTCTTTGGTGACCCTTATTATGAATTTCAATCATTTATCTGATGTTCCCAAAAAGTTGGTGCTCTTCAAATGTTCATTAAAATTTGATTCCGTAAGTATCTGGATTTCGTGAAAATATAAATCATTAGATTCGATGTGTTGGATCATTTTGCTTAATAAAGATGAAAAATGTCAAATTGTATTTGACTTCACTATCATTGTGAAAACATGCGTCATCCCATGTTTTGCGCACGTTCTTCATCTTTTACCTCCTGACGGTTCCTGTTGCTCCGGAATTTTTGCTGTCCATAGGATCAATAACAAAATCGAGGTTGTCTTTGCTGTCTTTCCGTTTACCTCGTCCGTTCACTTTTGTCTTATAACCCTCGTTATTGAGTTGTCCAGTTTCACTTCTCATTAGAGTTGATCATGTCGTTGCCCTCTTAAACGCAGAGCTATGCATATTTTCTGTGATTTGATATTATTTGGAGAAATCTGTTGAGAGTTTCTCAACACTAGCACACTTTTACTTGATTTAATCCTTATGATAGATATGCATGCTTTCACTCGACAGCTCACAACCTCAGTCATACTTACTGCTTAAGGAATTTGAATTATAGATATGTGAACCCTATTTTATGTTAGTAATTCACCTCTTAGCATCTACTCCTTCGTTCTTCTAAATGACCTCCTTCGTCGTTTTCATTTACCTTTCAATCTTATCCTCCATCAATCTCCTCAGAGCCAGTAATCTTATTTCATTAACTGCTCATTCAAGTTTCTCCTTCACATATCTCTCTCTCTCTCTCTCACACACACGCACAAACACAATGTCCTTAGTTAATCCTTGAAATATTAGAATTTCCCCTAGTTTTCATCTCAATTTGATTTTATTTCTAGATATGTCATATATATACACATATATTTATAAAAAGGTTTAACCAACGTTTTGCTTTTTTTCTGGATTGTAATATCATTGTATCCATATCTATTATCTCGATGCGGTCATCAGTGTTTAAACATTAGCTGACTTTACTGATTAACGTCATCTACTTGACATTTGAATTTTCCTTGTGAATCAAGAGATATTGTTCATTTTAAATTTTCAAGATCGACGTGATACTACTGGGGTAACAGAAATCTTGGAAGCATATTGCAACTTTGTGGATACTCTGTTCTCTCAAGGGACCAGAAGCAAGTGGCTATCAGGCTGTTTCGATACTGTAGAATAAAAGCAGTGAGAAGTAGATACGCTACTCACCTAGATGACGTGTGGACTTCAGTGAGTGTGCCACAAGCATTCCGTAGTCTTATGGTCTTAGTCAAGTCTTATGGTCTTGAGCTTTTCTTAATAATAAATGCATAGTTGACTTTTGCATGTTTCTGCAATATAAGTGTGAAAATCCATAATCGAGACGACCAATAAATCATTAGGTGGAATATATCTTTATTCATGTGAGTTCCTTTTCAGTTCAATGAAATAGGAAAATTCATACATTTTATCTAAAAATTGGTAATGTGTTACCATGATTCAGCACGTGCAGTATTAAATAGTACCTGGAGCGAGGGTTTTCAGCATCTTATAAGGAATAGTTCTCGGCGGAAAATTCTGATTTTTCTGCACGTATTTTTGAACATTGTTTGGTTTGGGAATACCAAGAAAAATGGATGCAAAATGTTTCTTCTCCATTTAATTCCTACTACATCGATATGCAAGCATTTCGATGATCTGTGCGATCGCCAGCTGTCAAGATGTCATACAAATCATTGAAATTGAAACAAGCTCACATCACAAAAGGGAAAATGCTATAGACTGCATGAAAACTAGGAATTGCTAGATGTCGTTGTGGTAATATCTGACTGCTATTATAAGGACTGGACAATCCTCCCCATCGCGGAGCTTATGACAGTATAATAAACCGGATTGATTGATCGAGGTATTTCAGTTATTCAGATGTTCTTTCACACGAATATTTATAGTTATGCGCTCACGGTCCGGTTATAAATTCACGGCCAAGTGATGTGAAAAATGTGATGGTTTAACGTCCCTACTTCCCTTACTGGGGCCTGGACGGTGCTGACTCAGTCAGACTTCAATCTGGAGTGTTGTGATCTTTTAGTCCGTATGCCCTTCCTGACGACTTCTAATGACACTTTCGGGGCTCGATCACTTGACCGAAAGATCCCTAGGGCAATCACTAAGCCACTCTGCCACGGAGACCACGGAAAGAAGGTGAGAAACAACAAGATTTCTTATTTCTATAGTTTTTCTCTTTTGGGTGGTTCGATGTGGGATGCTTGAATTTGCTAGACAAGTCCTCAACTTCTTTTAGCATAGCTTTTTATACTTTTACATGGAAGACTCCTACTCCTATTTCAGATATCACCACAGTGACATCTAGCAATTCCTAGTTTTCATGCAGTCTATGTATAGCATTTTCACTTTTGGGTGCAAGCTTGTTTCAATTTCAATGATTTGTGTGTCATCTTGCTAAAGGCGATCGCGTAGATCGTCGAAATGCTAGCATATCGATACTGCAAGAAAAATAAAAAAAAGCGTTTTTGCATCGACTGTACTTGGTACTCCTAAAATAAACAATTATGAATGACCAAGACAAATAGTTCAAGATTGTATCTTGGAACTATTTCTTACGCGGAATTAAGGGGTCATGTCTAATCACAAAAATTATAATATGCAATATAATAATGACCAACTAGTGTAATCTTCATTTTTTGTTCTATCTTCAATTTAATACTCTTGTAAATGCGATTAATTGTAACTTAAGACATTTACATCTGAAAGCGATTGGTAACTAAAGAACTATTGAAGACCATTGATGACTTAAAAACTTGTCTGTCAGAATTCACAATAATCACTAAAGTAAAAATAATCGTGATGTTTATACAATCATTTTTTTGTAATGTCATGATAACACGACGGTAGATACGTTTGAAACGTACCTTCGCCTCCACTTCCACAGCCCTGCTCTTAAGATAAATGGCTCTTAATAATAAATAGGATAACAATAGTTGCCGTTTTCGGACGTCCTCGGAGAATCAATTTAGCAATTCTATGCCTCTGACGTTCACAGGTTCCATGGTGCAGTGATTAATTGCTTGTCATAGCGATCCGCTGATCCAGAGGTCGAGCCCCGAACGGGTAATTGGAAGTCGACAGGAGTGACACTCGAACTAAATGCCACAACTACTACACGGTCGAAGCACCAACATGAGGGAGTAGTGACTCTAAAAAGATTTGACTTTCATAGGGTCGAAAAGTTATCTTGATGCATCTTGCTTTTGACACAACCGGGAAAAATAGCTTTCCAGTTGATAATCGAACCTAATCATCGAAATTTTACAGCTATCATCAGGCTACCAACGAATTAGGTTCATGATTGTGTCAAGATTAAGTAAAGCTTGTACGCATATCACATGATATACAATCATTAATGTGGCTCTTCGTTGACTTGCTTGTAGTCGCGCCGAGTAGGCATTTTGCTGACGGGGACCGAATAAATTTCGGCGAGTAACAAATACAATTAACTAGACAAATAGCACTGGATAATTAGCAAAACCAGTAGCAATGTTACAGAAATTATTTAAGATATAATGAGGATGTGCAGCAATTTGTGGATATGAAAATAAATGAGCACTGATGTTCATGATGAAATGACATAATGTAATTTTAAATAAATCATTATGAATGAAAATTGTATATTAGATGTCTGAGGAAGTGAAAACCAATCATAAAAGTGTGCCTTAGGAAAAATAGTAAGTATTGAAAATCGACGGTGTACAGAACAGATATCTCAAGCTAGTAGATTGACGTTTACTTAATCGTGATTATTGTTTTCCATTTTGGGTCGAGTTGAAGTCATCTTCATTCAGAGGTGAGGAAACTTTGCTTGCAAATTTCTTCTCCTTGGGGATTATGCACGGTCATACAACGATCAAGAATAGCCAGCTTGTAAATTGAGAATATAATCTGCTGCGGTTTTTTTTTAATATATCGTTTCATATTCTCCACTGTTTAAATTGATTACAACGGTGAAAAGCTTTTCACATCAAATGAATTTATAGATGGGTGAATAATATAGGTGCAATTGTGGTCCCAAAACCTATGACTCTTTCGATTTGTAGCAAACATGGACATTTTTACCGAGGGAATGATATATCGGCAGTTGTTTCGTGAAACTGATGTTTAAGAATAATTGTTTGATTTGTACAATTGAACCTATTGCTTAGAAACATGATAAAGCTTTTAAGAACTTGATATTGCTTATAATTTTGAATTATGGAAGTTGCTTACAATGTATGAAATGAAGTAAACGTTAGATCAAAATGCCATTCAAGATATGTGCGACTGGCTGGTAGGACTCTAACCTACGACCCCAGGTATCTCTGGTTGTATCATGATGCCAACCGAATTTTTACTGCGTATCAACCAGCCAATCCAGACACTGTCATTTTATTTCTGCCTCGAGAAAGGGGCCGGACCCGAAACATCGCCTGTGTATATAGTTTTTTACTCTAAATTTTTCAATTACTATTCTTGCCGGCATTTAATTACTCGGGAGAGAAAATAGATATTTTTACTGAATCAGTATGGCACTGCCCCTATCAGCCATCTCATCTATGTTCAGATGAAAGTGATGTAATGATTGTGTAATCATGTTTCATAGTATGAACTTTAGTGTTAGAAATTACTTAAAACTTTGTGTAACCAATTGATTTAAAGAAAAATTCAATATTGAAAATGAACTAGCCTTGTAGGAAGCAAAAATAAGCAATTTTCTGCGACCGTGTTGTAATTTTATTCCCAATATTTCGGCTTAGCCTTTATCAAGGGATTTTTTTTATTTTTCATTTATTTATTTATTTATTTATTCATTATTTATTTATCAAGGGATTAAATTTTTCTTAATGACATTCTGTATAATTTCCTTTTCTGCATCCCTTGATAAAGGCTAAGCCGAAATATTGGGAATAAAATTACAACACGATCGCAGAAAATTGCTTATTTTTGCTTCTTTCAAAATGATTGAATCCCGACCGATGGCAATTAAAAATCAAATAGCCCTGTAGGGATGAGAATCGTCCGGATTTTTTATCAATGTTGATAATGCCAATCGTACGTTTCAGGCATTCGGCTCCCCCAATGCGAGTGTTTCCGGGTTTTCTATACTCTTTTATTCTCACCTTTTTTTGATCAACCTCCAAATTGTCAGATGATCTATGATGATCAATATAACACTGATTACCGCAGTCAGAGACCATCATCATCTCATATATTTGTAAACCTTTTGATTCATGATGCAGTTGTTTATATATGCCCTATGTTAATCTATATTGAATGCACGTCATGAATAATGCTCGTTCATCAGCATTTAAGATGAATGTGCATGTGCCCGTTGATTTTACTATCCCCCGTGTGTAACTCACTCAGTGGTTCACCCCTTACTTTCTCTCAATCCCTTGTTTTTCCTCCTCTCCTCCATACCTCCACCTTCTACATTCAGCCAGAGCAGGTAACCGTATTCATAAATGTTTATATGTTCACCGTTTAGCCGTAATAGATACCAGTATCTGATTGTTTTGTTGTTTGCAATACTTCTTTGTCTATGCGTCCATTCGTCCATTCTTATTGGTGTGTGCTTGGGTGAGTGATTGTTTAATAGTCAAGAACATAGTTGGAAACTTTTTTATCTTTTGTCATCTTGCTAAGTAATAACGGCAGAGAGCTCTGTATCTGGACAGATAACATGTAATTATTGGATGTCAGGCTAAACTTTTTTAATTACAGTACTTTGCTAAGTACTTTGACGAATGTACGATCATTCTGCATCAGCATTTAACCCACAAACGGCATAATATATTCAAGCAATACAATGTCATGACTATATTACTATGTATGAAATAAGAATGTTATAAGTTCATAAATTGCACTTATTACAGAACATAAACGCACGATGAAGTTCCCTTAAAATGTTGAATTAGCGTGATACAAATAATGAGCTAGATTGTAACCTGCGAGGATTAATAGTCAGTTTCTTGTCGCGATTTTTAAGTCAGTATAACAATGAATGTCCGTATACAATATTCACTCGTATTAGTAGTGTTGCTTACTTGTTTGATTATAGTTAATGTCTTCCTCTTAATAGATGTATGACATATTGCCATCTTCTACTGGATTTAACTATTTTCATAACTGTGCTTATCGCTCATTCCTCTCTATCATGCACGTATTTGAATTATTCAGATGCATATTAGTTTATGCGTTTACTAAGTAAAATGTTCCAATTATGCGCCTAAACGTGGTTAAAAGGGGTTTGTAAACAACTGTTGAATTTTCTTGTACAGTTTCCTCATGTTCTTTGTTAATAACGTACGAGGTTCACTGGAAAGGCAAAAAATGCTTGATGATTTATTTAGCTTTTTCTGAAGAATCTACATTATTTCTTTTTATTCAGGAACTATCCATGTTCAGGAAATAGATTTTTAACTCTTACAATGGCAATTATTTTTAGAATAGTGAGCGAGAATAGTGTAGTTTGAAAAGGTCACGCAATGAGCGTGTTTCAAGATATCTTTTTTTCGTCTGTTGTCCACTGACTGCACGTGGAAAATGACGACACTTGTTCGACTGCGCCAGCGTTTTGCCTCAGTCGTGGTATGTTATATTGCTTCTGCCTGCCTTGGCCTAGAATCTACATGTTCTTTTACTGTTTTTCTCAATCGCTTTCATTCGCATAATCAGCAAGTGAATTTGATGCATCAAAAACTGCTTTGAATTTCCTGTAAATTGTTGATAAATGCAATTTAAGAAAGCTTGTTGATAAGTATAAATAAAGAAGAAACACTTGCAAATGCGCGCGCTTGTTAGACTACTCGTTTTGCTTTCTGTTGAGCGCGCGTTATGCACCATCAATTTTGACACTATTATTTTGATCAGACATGGTAGTATACTGTTAGATGATACTGTTCATATATTACTAAGGCATTATTCAAACCCACGTGCGAGATGATATTAATTTTGGGCTTGAAGCACTTTTGGTTGTGCAAATTACAAATCCACGTATGCACTTGTTTTCGTGTGACGGCTATGTGCTATTTGTGCACCCCATGCGTGCTCTCTTATCATTTATGGATTCGAATAGCACTGTTATTGTATTTGACAATGTTTCTAATGAAAATCTGCAAGATGAAATGATGATGTTCACAAAATTAATATAAGTCGTCTTAATTGAATGAAACACTGAATCGCACTATCAAATGGCCAATATGCAATGCGATACTAATGATGATGTGATCAATCCGAAAAATATGGTGTGATAATTGGCGACTTAATCGGAAGTTACTGTCCCGCAAAATGTGGATGAGTTTTCAATTATGTCTAATATGTTAATGCATTTCACCGCAATCTACTGGTTACAAAGTACATCGTCAATTACTTGCTTAAAAATAAGTTTGCTCAATCAAATCCGTTGTTGCTGTTTGTGGACCTATTCAGTTCCAGCTCTTCTTTCATTGTACATAGCAGCTGCAAAGTGAAATCATAGACCCGATTCAACAAATTTGATCCAAAAATATGAGGTAAAACGTTGCAGATTTGTGTCATGTTCGCAGACAGGAATCATTCAACTGCATAATTGACATCTCGATCTACATGTATATTTCTCAATATGATGATTGCTTAAACAGAAAAAAAATTGATTAGATTTTAACAAAACTAAATTTAGCTTCTTTGATTGCTCCAACTATGTTTCATCTGCCTCAAAGTTGAACAGCAATGAAGGTCGATAGATTGAGAGAGGAACTGAAATGACCAATATGATTGTCTATTATTCAGAAAGCATCTCTAAAGTTTTGAATACTAGAGTCAATAGCTAGCTAAATCAGCACAGTATCGGCAGATCTCTCGTATTCAAATGATTTTCTTCACAAATCTCTGTCTGTAAATGTAGTCAATTATACAATGTAATAGCGACTGATATCCAGAATTGCTGATTGCTAAAACATTAAATCAAAAAATTGGTTTGTTATGTAAAAACGCATCGGGAAATTGCTGCTGGGATTCGTAAGGAAATTTCAAATTTACGACATAAGCTTTGATGCCTCAGTCAAAGTATGTTCCCACTGTAATGTTAATTCAGAATAGAAAATATCAGAGCGAACGTGTCATCCGATTCTACTTATCATCGATAACCAATGTCTATGTCATGAGTCGGTATTATCGGTATTAGTCGATTTTATGTAGACATTTCAAACTCTCAATCATAGCATGAGTGAGACGTTAAAACTTTTTCCTCGAAGTAATGACGCGTTAAACCTTTTATGATTGTCATAGATCAACCAGTTTAATTACAAAAGCATCAATATTACTGCAATAGTATATTCCAAAGTCAAAAGTCTACTCCAATCCTTAATGACTCATTGAAAATATCCCTAGGAACTCTTTTATTCTATCAATACAGATTTATCAAGAGGAGCTCAAAGCAATTGTGCGATTGTCAACTTAGATAGGATGCTGATGACACAACAGTTGTCTCAATTTCAGCCTGCAGTTTTAAATCGTTTTGTGATCAGTCATGAATGCTGAGTGAATATAGTCAGTAGCAAAATGTAATCATTTTTGTTATGAAGAATTGCTTCCCTTTATCGATCGGGTAGTTACGTGATGTATACTGTACTTCAATACACAAATAGTCTACTCAGCATACATGTAGCTAATTTAACACATGTTATTTGAATCTGGATGATTTCAGTGCTAGGTATCTGTCAAAAAGTGACCAAAGTTCTTGAGGTAACATCGGTTATGAATAATGGAGTTCCGAAAATTTGTGATAATTGATGACATCAAGGTGAAATTCTTCTTAAAATCGTAGTTGAGCTTCTTGGTAGCCGATATGGGGCTGAATTAGTATGATGTATACATGTATATTTCAAATGCAAACATTTTCCTTTTCATTTTTTGGTGGTTATGATACTTCTTTCATTTTTTGTTTACATTGACCGATCATCTAGAAATCTTCAAAGATAGTGCATGATGAAAAATAGTTACGCTGGAAATCAAAAAGACGCTCACATATTTGTATGCCAACATCCCATGGAAGCTCGTAAAATGATATTCAAGTATTGAAATGTTTCCTTATCACACTCGATGAATTTAATTAAAGGTTTGTGACATCGTCAGATGAATTGTCAGGAAACACGTTCTCTAGATGCAAGTAAGTATATACTCACAAATTTCTCAATCAGAGAGTTGATTTTCTTGTTTTTGAACTAGGAATTTTGGAAATGTTTTTTTTAAGTAAGGGTTCTTTGGATGATATCTTGCTAGCCCTCATACCTTGACGGCTTGAAGAGCACTTTAAAACAGAAGGTGGGATGATGTCACAAGGAGATTATCTGGATTACAAGTACGATGGAAAATTGTGACCATATATTTGCTGATCATTTTTAAATTGCGATCATATGTTTACAGTATGATTGCCATCGTAGCAGTTTAGTGATTTTCAATCATCATCGTTTTCTTATATTTTTGCATTGGTGTGCTTTCTTACTCAAAGCGTTGCTGTCACGATCTTCTAAAGTAGATGATTGAAATGTACTAGGATGGATTCGTTGACTTATCAATGATTTCGATATTCAAGTGTAATCAAATGCTATTTATATTGACTACTGACAGCAAAATTGCATGCTGCTTTAAAATGAAGCTTCTATGAAGTTAGAAACTCATCGGCTGGGCATTGGAAAGCAGACCAACCTATGAGACGTTGTAAGTAATTACTGATGCATTGTAAATCGTAGCTCGAGGCGCTTCCTCGACTACATAGCACTTTGGCCATTCATGTTTTTACACTTTTGTTTTCTTACACTTCTAAATAATTATTCATGAAAATATGCAGATTAATTGTCAGCTGTTAATTTTTCATTGCAGTGCCCTCGCGTCCAAGAAATTTTCAAGCCATTGTTACTGGTGCTGATTCGATTCAACTCGCATGGGAGCCTCCAGAAGGCTCCGAAAATCCAATACATAACCGCGTTTTGAATTATGTATTGCAATACAAAGAGCGTGGAAGAATTCGGTATCGTAGCAAGGAATTACCAGGAGATAAGAATTCGTATCTACTACAACGGCTACGACCAGATACGCATTATCTAATGCGCTTAATAGCTCGTACGAAAGATGGTCTTGGTGTGGAAGCGTTATCAGATGGTCGTACACATGAATATGGTGAGGTCTTAAGCGCGCTGCTTTTCTTAGCGATTTTATTTCAATGTTGTTGCAATGCTTGGTTTTGCATTTGGTATTTGCAGCTGACTTTCGTGTATGTTGAATATATTGGACAGATTGCATGTTCACTATATTCACATAATATCACAGCTGCGCTGCGTTCGTGCATGTTTACATATTCATTAATGTGCATTTGTTGTCAGCTTTCTTTTTTCACTGGTTGTTGCCTTAGTGGTTTAGCCAAACAAAACAATAGATTTTTATGACACAAAGTAATGCAGCCTGTATTTAAAACGAAAATTTGCTATCTCTTTCAAAGTCTTATTATTCGCAAACCCGTTACGATTTAACCCGTCGAAAACGAATCGGAAGAAAGAGCGCAATAATGTTGTGTCAACAACCGTCAGCGTAAGATCTCTGTGCTGTTGATAAAAGATGCCTGTCTCATATAATTCCTTATTCACTCAATAGTCTGGCAGCCAGAGCGAGTTTCTGTAGGGAACGAGGCCGAAGATGAGACTTCCACATAATGATGTACACCCTATTCCTACTACGAATCCGCGCATCTGCCGAGTTCTAGTTAGTTCCTCTTCTTGTAAGACATGATCAATGAAAAACACTGGGATTAGCTGCTTTTCTTTGATAGTTTCTTACAAAAGGAGGCACCAGCTAGAATTCGGCAGACGCGCAGATTCTTAGTAGGCATAGGATGAATGTCATTCTGTAAAAGTCTCATTTTCGGCCTCGTTATTTGCAGAAACTCGTTCTGGCTGCCGGTCTACTGGTGAAGATGGGATGACTGAAAGCGTTGAGTTGCTCAAACTCATATGCGTTAATGCATTCGTCATGTGTGACAAATTACCATGTGAAGTTAATATGTCTATAAAGTATTGATTGAAGCGAAGGGCTGTTATCTGCATGTATATTTTCCATTCAGGAACCTCAAGTTTTAGATAGAAGTGAGATTTGGATCGAATTATTTAGCAAGAGCTTTCATAATCGTCAGGCAACCGATACAAATTAAGTATAATGTATGCAGTAGTTTCTTAAAAGCATGCGTATACAGGGTAAGTCAAAGAATACATTATTTAAAATTTATGAAAATCACTTTGAATTGTTATTCTAGCTTCTTTCTTAAATTGACTGATTCAATTTATTTGGGTTTGTCTTTTGTTGTATTACATATCTATGCACCGCACTGATGCTCTAAGTTCAAAAAATTCAAATTCATATCATCGCACTAATGATTTAAGTGAATAGTTGAAGTCATTTAGTGCTTCTTTCAAGCTAAGCTATGGAAAGGAAGGCGAAACATGCTTCATGGGCAGCTGCATTCAACAATGTGTCTGAAGCAAGGAGAGGGTACGAGGATGAATTTGCTGAGGAAGCCCACCTCCACCGATAGTCCATCGCTAGATGAAGAAATTCCTCACGTATAGGAATATCAATAAGCAGGAAGATGGAAGTGGTCGTCCGGTGACGGCTGCAGGTAACGATATTTTTTCTTCCATCAAACCGATGATTGAAGACGACCCACCCGAACGTTTCTACGCGTCATATTAGTAACACGCTGGGAGTTTCTTAAATTACCGTCGTTCGCTGCCTTCACAAGAAAAATCATCATTCCCATAAACCAACCGTCGTCTAGGAACTCTCTGATGACGATCACGACCGGCGTCTCGAATTTTGTCAATGGATTTCTCAACAACGTGACCACCATCCTCAATTCCATCTACGAATGTTGTTTTCCGACGAAGCTGTCTTCCATGTGAACGAAACTGTGAATAAGCATAATCATCACTACTGGAGCAGTGAGAACCCGAAAGTTTTCGTCGAAAAGCTTCATGACCGGAGATCCGTAACTGTATGGGCCATGATAGACCATCCTGGAGTGCTGAGTTACGACATCAGTGAGCAAACGATGAACAGCGACCGGTACGCACAATGTTCTGCAGCAACATGTTATTCCTTTCTTGCGACGAAACGAAAACCAGAGCAGATACTATCAACAGGACGGAGCCCCTTCCCACTACAGCAGCGCATCTCGAAGACTCCTCGACGAAAATCTGACGGGTCGATGGATTGGTCGAAGAGGATCCGTTGAATGGTCACACCGCTCTTCAGACCTTACTGTCTGCGACTTCTTCCTCTGGGGAGCCTTAAGAGACCGAGTGTATGCGCGACTGCCAAGAAATACGAGGGAACTGACAGCATACATTCGAGAAGAAATGGCTACTTTTACATTTGACGCCTGTCGGAAGGCCTATGACTCATTTATTCGGCGCTGCTCTCTTTGCATTCAGCAGGAAGGTGCTCAATTTGAGTCGCTGTTGTAATCACGACTTGAAAGTAGCAGCTTTGCCCATGTTAATAACCGTTTGTTGTTGAATTTTATTGTAACTTACGATAGATATCTCATTAAAAGCAAATAACGTTTTTTGACTCACCCTGTACATCAAAATATGTTTGGTTATTGTCACTATGTTGTTGAACATGTCTACACATAACTCGTTAATGTAGTTTTCTATTTAACATATTGTGATATTGAAGCTGTCTGTCAGGGGTATGTCATAGACTTCTAATGTCTTCTGTCAAGCCTTTGATTAGTTGGCGTAGACATTTAGATCGCCCAAAAGTATCATCAATCTTTTGTCATGTTTGTTCAGAAGAAATGTAGTGGAATTGTGATCACAACATAAAAGTTAGTTGCAATTTTCCACGATTGTCAAGCAGATCAAACTTTTGATTAATCGAAGAGGTACTTCATCTGCAATTCAGCTATGCTTGACTAATTTTGCCGAAATTACTTAGCTGTTGTTATAGCCCATTTGCTCCATTTTAACTATCCATTTTCGTAATGATGCATTCCTTTCTCAAAGATAATATTAACTAGTAATTTATCATTTATTTAGTACCTCATGATCAACAAATAATGGCAAATATGCATACAAATGAATGTCTACAATGGTATCAAGCGATCCTGTAAGTGTGAAGTAGATAATCCTGTCAGTTCACTTAGATATTCTGCGATATAAAAAAGAAGCTTTCAGGTGATTTGATAACCATTCGCGGTTAATTTCAAATGGATCAATCAGCTCTTATAGCCCGAAATTGTATTTGTTGATGCAGGCCATCATAGATCGCATCATCAGCCACCAAATAATTCTACATTTGCTACATTCATAGTCTTCATTCTAGCTCACTATCGTTGCCGATTTATTTTCATTACTTTACATTTAGTCATTGGTCTACCAATGCTTCAAAATGGTGTCGTAAACATATGCTACCATTAAATGAAAAATCAAATATTGTGTTCACATTAAAAACCATGTTCCTTATTTGTAATTCTAAAGAAAATTCACTAAGTGATCAACCGGAATCGCTTACATATTTTGTCAATCAATATTCTAATCATACCAATCCATCAGTTTCAGTGCACTTTCAAATCGATTCATACTAGATCAGTAACATATGTCATCAAGATGAAAGAGATCTTAAGATGTCTGACATCGAACAAGTGGGGTTAAGCTTCCGACTATGAAATAAAGTGGTTTCTGATAATTAGTTACCGTGGTGTTTCAAATAAATAAATACAAATGCACTGGCAAATTCCTATGATAGACTATCAGTCTGCTGCAATGCAGGAGAGTTCTATAACTGTCAAAGCATGCTACATGTATTTGACGGAAGTTTGATGGCTACACCTCTATATGTACCTCTATACTACCTTAAGTTTTACATTCATTCAATTCATTCATACCTTCCTTTTTTCCTTGCATTCCTTATTTTGCCCACATCATGATTTTATATATGATGAATCGTTAGTGATTGTAGCCATGTTGTGTATTTTTGTTCTCTTGCATTCCGCTTCCTCTTTGTGCTGTGCAGTACCGAGCGCACCCCCTCAAAAAGTTAAAGCAAATCCTTACGGTCACAACGCGATACGTATATGTTGGTCACCACCTCCACCGGAGAAAAGAAATGGACGTCTAATTACCTACACTATCAGATATGTACGACTGTTATCGGACGGAAGCAAAGACGGAGTGGAGGAATTTCTCCTTGTACCAATTACGAAGGTATTGGAGAGTCAGTGCTCAACTATAGTCAATCTGAAGCCATGGACCAGGTACAGATTGATGGTGACTGCTACCACTCTACCTGGTGAATCAAAAGGATCTAAGCCAGTGGTGGTCACTACGATGGAATCAGGTGGGTGATCTGTTCATGGGAATTTTCATAGTCCCCTTGCACTCCTGATTAAAATGTACCGATTAGTGGAATTGTTTGTCAACCGAAACTGATTTGACACATTTAGTGTGGAATTCGAGTTTGACATACATGCACAATGTACAATGTACATTTTTTGATTAGAAGATTAAGATGAGTGAGATTGCCTAATGGTTGTTGACACTGAGAAAAGTAGGAGTACAGATGATTATCTTCAAGAATGAAAATTGCGATGATGAGACGTCTTATGAGACGACTTTCAGAAGTAATCTGTCGCATGCTGCACTTTTGTCGTGGCAAGCAGTTTTGAAAGAAGCTCGCCAGAAGGTGGTGTTACACAATGCGACAATGTTTCCATTAATCGGTACATTCCGAGTTTCATTCAATCTCTTAAACCTGCCATCCGTACGGGCTGACTAGCTAATCATAAGCGCTTTGTGGTAGTACCCTCTATTATTGTATATAGCACTCATCAATATGAAGCAACATTATTCAAAAGTATTTTTGCATCAATATTTTTTGATTTCGTAGCTTTTTTGTTGTCAAAATTCATTTACGATGGCATCATTTTCTAGGAAATTTTCTCGATGTGATTAAGATACCAGTCAATATATTATTTCCATTTTCTTTAAAACAGTAATCAGACACTGATTTGGTGGAATTTTTTGAAACGTTGTCTTCTAAATATAATCGACAGCTTTGATGAGTAATCAATTTCATGTCATCGAATGGTATTCTGATATCGCCATTAATGTATTAGATCAGAAATCGAAGCATCTACCAATAAAATAATATTTAATAGAAAAGCACAAATTTATATTTACATCATTATTCATTTTTGTGTATTTATTTTGTACTTCCACTATTTTCAGTTTATCCAGTTATTAATTTTAAATTTCTCGCTATTTTCTATCTTCTGAATTTTCATCATTTTTTTATTTTGAATTAATTCGCGAACTTGATTGCTTCTGTGTGAGCTTGATATTTTTGATGTGCTTGTAACATTGTAGTGGCTTTGCTAATTTCATCCCACTGATTGGTGTCAAATAATTGCTTCGAGTGACAACGATGATGTCTTTATCTGTAAAACCCCAGTTCTTCATAATGGAAATAGATTTGTGTCCTCGTTATGATCCATTACTTCGTGTCTTCGCTTGGAATTTTATCAAGTGAACTGGTGCCAAAGATTAAACTAATGCATCTTAGCACAATTAATTTCTATCTGTTCAAGGTATAGAAGGGATTCATTATCATTCGTACATTTTTATCAAGTTTGAAACTATTTTATGAAGTAGTTGAAGGTAGGCAGAATAGATTTAAAATGCGTATCGTTGGGGAATTGGTTTACTGGCAATTGATATAAATACATTCAACACTGTTGCTGGAATCATGTTAATGAAAGCCATTGATGATTCCATGGTGTTCAGAATTGTTAACCGTTCATTAATTTAATTTGTGATAGCACGATAATCTTGCTATGATTTTTTAAAAGTTAATTAACAGGAGAATAAGACTGGATATTTCATTAAGATTCATCGGTAGTATCTGCTATTATTTTTTGTCATATTACATTATACTTCATAAAGGATCTGTTCTTACATGCTGCCTCGAATAGTACCCGATGAGGATTGTCAATGTGTTTGTTCTGCATAATACCCGACGATCCGATGAAACATGTGACTTTGAATGGATGGATTATGCCAGCTTTGTTGCTGTAATAGAATGTGCCAGATTTTATACTGTAGCAGAATTACGACATTGCGAATAAATTGAAAAGTGCATCAATCGTCGGTTGTCAGAAATCAGAAGTTTATTGCCAACGACTGTGGACAAACTGGCAACAATGAAGAAATACAGTATGAATAGCAGAGATAAAAAGCAATTAGCCGGCGACTGAAGGAGGGCAAGGTCGCGGGAATGTTTTAGTATATCTTCAATGTATCTGGAATTCATCAAAGGTGTTATGATGTCAACACATGACATAGTATATCATAAAGCCTACATAATTATATAAGTATGCGCAACGGTGCTAGATATTAACGGCATCATAACCTTCGAACATTGACAGGTACTTAATCGATGTATAACTCAAAAATGTGTACTTCAACACATGTTAGTAATGTACCCACGTCCCCCTACCTAGTGTTTTAATCTTTGATAGGTGAACCTGGCAGGAATGTAAACAAATAAAGTGGACCTGCAACATACACTCATCTAGGCTGCCTGCATTATGGAAGTCATCAATTTTTCCCTTAAACATGACGTTCAACTTAAGTTGTTCACAACAAGCAACGTTGGAATAAATGGCTTCGAGGAGTTAACATTAAGAAAAAAGGTTTTACGAGTTAGAGCAACCATGCAATTTCAAAAAAGAAAACGAAGAGTATGTAATGGAATTTGAAAAGACTTCAAAGAGTGCATATTAACTTCAAAATGAAAGAAATGGAGTCTTAGATTTAGCGTGATGCGTCGCGACTGCGTGCTGAAATATGTCACCTAACAACTTGCTCGTCGAAGTTGTCTGTCACCCTTCATAAAAGATATCTGATGGCAGCAAAATAATATTAGAAAACTATGTCAGTATGCTAAAAAATGTATGGGCACTTGAGAGGATGTGGACATTCGGCATCACACACGCATTGCCTCGATTACAATGAAGTTCAGTATTTTTTTTAGAGAGATGTCTGAATTTTTCACAATGGTTGATAGTGTTTCTTATCGATTAGTCATGGTCGGTTAACATCATTTGATGATTGATTTTATCAAGTGTCAGAGTGACTAAATGCGGTGATTCACGCCTGCTTCAAATCGCAAGCAATAGGCGATCTTTAGATCTTCTCAATCATGTTTGAATAAATGTCCTCTCTTTAGTATTATCTCATGAATATGTCTTGGACACTAAACGTCGAATTTTAATTTGCTCTTTTTAACATCGCATGAATTACCGGCCGGTATTTCGTAGGAGTAATCTTGTGTTTTACATTGACAAATAACACAATTTTCTTGTCAATCTGACAGTGATTCTCATAACATAATTAGGGTTTGGCTTCGCTTGAAAAATTCAATTCCAGTCGTCCCTATTAGGCTTCGGCTTTTGCCATTGGAATTATCGAAGATAAGCATGCTCCATGCTGTATATTCTATACCGTAGGCACAGATCCAATAAATCCGGATCGACCATTTCGTGTACACTAAAACTCATTAGTTTGAACCTGTTTCAAGAGCTGCAGGTTTTTGAATGACTATTGTATGTGGCTTTGCGAAAATCTCAATTGGCAAGTCATGAATTACAAAGTTGCATTATCAACAGTTAGCGATCTTTTACGAGGTACAAGGGATGTGAAGGATCAGTTCGACTTGCTGCGTCATCAGTGTTCTCACGTCTGTCGAGAATGGGAAGGGAGGTGTATACCACTTGATAGGATTTTTTGGCGCCGAGAAACCTCGTGATTTCAATTATTTTTAGGTCAGTACAATCGCTTCATTTTGTGCATGGTTTGATGCGACATAACTTTGTTTCTCTCGCTTTATGTGCTTGCATGAACACCCAGCATGGTCATGGAATGTTCCCAGGTTCTATCACACGGAAGCCTTTCGTGTGACGTCACCTTAATAATGCGTGAATAATCTGTTTCTCCCACGATTCTCTTTTCAGGTCTCTACCTCACGTAAGTCGTAAGTTGTAATCGTTCATGACAATATTTCCGTTTGGCATTGCATTTGTAATTGATATACTTGTTGGAAGTCTACTCAAACGTGGGACTTAATGATGTGCCAAGGATACACAGTTCAATTCTCAGAATATGATTCGAAAACTGCTTTTGTCTATTGATAAAGTGCCGTGATATCTGAGTCATTCGAATAGTATAGAATTCCACAACTATCTGTCAAATTTGATTATCTAAGTGGCATTTTCCTTTCTCCGTTTTCTGACAGAAAATTGAAGTGTGACTTCACTTTATCTAGCCTGATTATTAGGATGTCTACGTATTTAAAGTATTTTGTATCAAGTTTGTCCTAGAAGATTAAAGAAAAGTCCTGGAAATGAGATCAAAATTAGCGATCGAAGGAAAAAGGCAGCGTTTGATTGTGGTTCAGGTAACTTTCATTGAATTGTAGTTAATAAACAAATTCTGGAAACGCGTTGTAATTCGAGTGATTTTCACACAAACGGTATTCCACCCAAGATAGCTTCGGTAGTAACGATGTAGAAGTGTTACTTTGTAAGTATAATTAAAGTATGAAGTATGTCCAAAATTGTATATAACCCTGGTATTGTCGCCACTGATGATGGATACCACGGTATTTGAAGCCGGTATGGCATTAAATCGTAATCATGCAAATTTGCTTATGGCAAAAATTGATAATCATTAATCATGTAAAAAATGCTTATCGGAAATAGTGCAACTGAATGATGAGTGGCGTCTTTTAAGATTTCTATGCTTAGGAGATTTCAGACAATTTTGTAATTTTAGGTGTGTGTCTGTGTTTGCTGTAGGATGGCTATATCGACCCTTCCTCCTGATGTCGAGTCTGAGACGATCTTGTAAAACTAATCGGAAATTTTTATGGAGAGATGCATGAAAGTCATAAATGAAGTTTCTTTTATATTCAAATATAAATGCATAGAAAAATAGGAATGTATGCTAGAATAAATCTCACCATTTATCTCTTCAACATGATAATGTACCGACGCTGCGGACAGACGTTTCTGAATTTTTGATGGTTTCTCTTAATTGAATCATGACTTAAGCGAATTAATGTCTGCTTTTTCAAAAGGCAAAAAATTGTTAATTGTCTTTAATTCTTTAAGATGTCTAATTCTACTCCCTATTGGTATTTAAATGCGATTGGGTTAGAATGCCACTTGTGTTTGATTTTTTGGAGCTTGACGACACTTTCTTTATTCAAGGTCAACGAACTTGCAATATATTAATTTGATTTTTTTTCTTGCCTTTGGAGACAAGTCATGAAGGTCGATTTAAGTAACCGTCTCTCTCTCCGGGCTCCGTCTGATTCGACTTATGACGGTTGATTTCATAATGAAGGCAGTCAGTCTCATATGAAGCGGAGATTTCTACGCGCTCACTTTGAGATGATTGGTTTTTTACGGATGAAATTTGCAATAGAAACAAAGATGGCAGTGTGAGAATGATATACGCCCGCCCATCAATCAACATTTGAACACTTGCAACTTCAGTGTAGCTGTCATGTAGTTAGCAATTCATCTGGAGCAAAAAAGTCTGGGAATATGTTTACAATTTTAGAATATGTTCCATTATTTTATATTCAGTACATTTCAGCTCTTAAAGACAAATATTTTCCATGATAAGTTTTGCTCTCGACCATCTTGACTGACCTCCTACAGTCCAAGAAATCATTGATAGACTTTCGAAAACATTGAATTTACAATCGTTGGCGGAAATGACCAAATCAAATATCAGTTTTCCTTATCTCGTATCACTCGATGAACGCTGAGTTTATTTCAAATTCAATTGTCATTCCATCTTCCACGGCCACTTGGAGTTGACATTCTGTCATTCTTCTCAGTTCATGACTGAATGACGTGGGCAAGAATCTCCAGTATTCACCGAAGGTGGTCAAGTATTCAAATATGACAGACATTGTCATGCGACATCAAGAAAGCAATGAAGAGTAGTTGACTGGACCTGGAGGGTATCTGTTTGGAATAATTGATATCTTATTCCCTCGAGAATCCTCTTCATCTGTAGACAGATTATAAAAGTCTTTTGTCTGATCATGATATGGCAGACTTACTTTTGAAATGTTGTTGAATCACTTCCTCGGCTAAAATTTTGTGAGCTGCTTTTAATCAATATTTGCCTTAGTCAGGGATTCAATCCATGCAGTAAAAAGTTCAAATTGTATCGTGAATTGAGAATAGCAAGTCCAAACTTCGCAGCTTGCAACTGCTTAAGGAAACAAAGTTTTCTGATTATTACCCTCATTTGACAAATAAGTTTTGGAATCATTGTTCATTTTCTTTTTGTTTGAAGGATCCCAAATTGCTGATGAAGCAAGAGAACAAACTTTTAAGTTTCTGTTGATAAAAAACAAAAGTCTTTTCTCGTGCTTCATCAGCTGTTTAGGATACTCCAAACAAATAAAAATATTATCTTATTGTTATCACAATTTGACACTTTCACTGAGCAATAATTTCCTTTTATTTTTTTACTATGTTAATTCTATGTAATAATACCAAGCTAAATTCGATTAGATTAAAATTCATGACCTGTTAAAACGCGTGGGTTTTATCTGTATTTCCACACCTTTTTAAACAGGGTTTTGACGGGCTGTTTCCCAACCTGATTATAGGTTTCCCAGGTTTCGATCTACAAGTAGTATATGATTCCAAGAAAACGCATGCAATCGGTGCTACGATGGAATCGGATCAACGGACTAATTTGGTCAATGATCACGAATCGATGACCCGTTTGCCTTAATATTTCTATAGGTTCATGAAAAATATGAAAGGCCTGTGTATATTGTTTATATTTTTGTAATCAGTGCTAAATTGCGGTTTGGGACAAATCCTTGATCGGTCATCCCATCCTTGTAATTCAACAGTCTCATAAGAGCGATCCAAAGGTGCATTTGAATTATTTCAGTTGTCTCTGTTTTTTTTTTGTTTTTTTATGTCATTGTCGAATTTTTCAAGACATGGACATTGAAAATTCACTGATTATTTTGTCAATAAGGCTGTGGAGGAGATTGTGGTTGAAAGTTTTAAGTTTGGCTACTTTAGAAGTTTGCTTTGTGTAATGCGAAAATTTGTTTTGAAACATGTTTCCATTGTTGATTAACAGAAACATATTAAGTTAAGGTCATGATAAGGACAATTGATAATAATAGAACAGCTTGACCCGTCAAGAAAGCTATTTGAAAGTCTGAAAACTTGACTGTCATTACCTGAGGAATTACAATCTATTAATTGAACTTCAAACTTCAAAATTATCCTTGGTCGTGTAGCACTTTCGATAGAATCATGAGGATTGCACAATTAGCATTCTTATAATAACTTGCTGTCTCGAATATTCCTTGAAAACTGCTTCTAACAGACTATTGTCATTTCGTCGAATAATAATAATAATCTCTTTATTGATTCACTTTTGGAAATTCGGTGAATGATACAAATACACGAGGACAATATGTGATACAGGTTACATAAGCAATGGTTATTGAAGACGACAGCATAAGAAAGACTTAAAAACACATAAAACGAGACCTAAAATATAAACTATTTACAATATTTTACAAAAGAATTTCCAAAGCGAGCAGTTTTGGAAATCGGAGCATAAAATGTAACAGAAGATCTAGTAGTCCGTGAGTGTCTCAAAATAAACAGTTCACGAAGAGGGTGCTTTTCATCCTTGACAATGTTATTAAAAAGGTTGACACAAGATTTATTGGCAGCATCAGTGAGTGATTCAAAATCCTCACTAGTGATGCCAATGATGCGGCGCACTCTGCGCTCAACACGCAACAGATTGTTGAACAGATATTGTGGCATGTTACAAAAACTTGCAATCGAGCATAACAGTATGGAGCGAATAAAGGCAGCATAACAATTTCAAATAACTTTCTTGTCGCATCCAGCACGCCTGAGATTGCGAATGATAAAAATTCGTTTCGATGCCTTCCTAACAACATGTTGCACATAAACATTCCATTTTAAGTCATTTGAAAAAATCACTCCCAAATAAGTAAAAGAGTTGACTTGCTTAAGATGAAAGTCACTGTTCACACGAATTGAACTGGTTGTCAAACCTGACTTGGTAATGACATCCATGACCAGACACATTTCGAATGATTAACAGGGAGACGCATTGAATGAGACCAAACAATCAGATTGTCCCATTCAACTTGCAGTTGGTCGTCATTAGAATTACGAATAAAGTGCATGAAAAGAAAATCGTCGGCATATTTAATAACAGAGGTGTTTTCACAAACACATGATAATGTGTCAACTGACAAAACAAACAACAGAGGACCCAGGACACTTCCTTGAGGAACGCCACTCTGGACAGGGCACCATGAAGAAAACATATCATTGCAAAAGACTCTTTGATATCGCTGGGTCAAGAAATTAAAAATCCACTTGATGACAGAAGATGGGAGACCGAACAGTTTACATGCATTCAAAATGACAGTGAATGGAAGTTTGTCAAAAGCTATTGAAAAATCCACAGACAGGATCCTAACTGCACCGGAAGATGAGTCTAGGTACTTTAAAATCTTGTGTTGCGCCAAGACGAGTGCAGAAGTGGTTCCAGAACCTGGACGTGGAATGAAACCGAATTGCGATTTCTGAACACAAACTTTTACAGTCGGGAGGATGAATTTATTCGAAACAATTATTTCGAAGGCCTTAGATAAAGTCGGCAGAATTGAGATAGGCCGAAAATCTGACACAGACTTGGGCTTCTCACACTTGGGTATGGGGTGAACATTGGCAAGCTTAAAACAAGAAGGGACCACGCCCTCACACAAAGACCAATTGAATAGCTCGGTCACAGCAGGAGCGAAAATGTCGGCAAACACACGAAAAATCCATGGAGGTATTCCATCCGGGCCGACGGAAGGTTTAGTCAGGCGCGTAAGCTGACTATGAACCTCATAACATGAGATAGGCTCCAACACACACGATGAAATATCCAGCACGAGGTCAGAATCCGAAGAGGATTGAAAGTTACTCGTAAAGTGCTCGCACAGATCATCCACAGAGAACTCCTGGATTGCGGCTGCTTTCTTGTTGTTACGTGAAAGAATGCAAGTGTAGCTAGTGTATCAGCAATAATCAGCAAATGTGTGAGCCACTTGTGTGTGGCCGCTGTGAGTCACTTGAGTATAGCGCAATATAAATGTACTGAATAGATTTTAAAAAATGCTGCATTTATTCAGTCAGTAAACATATTCATCAACATAAGAATCAGCATTTAGTGATTATTACTGGTGCATTAATAGAGAAGAAATGTCAGTAATGTTTAAAGAAAAGAACCTGATGAATGCCCGAGGTAGTTTACTGAATATGCTAATCGCGTATCTCGAATTTACTTCCGGTATGGCTGCGTTTTAAATTGGGAGTTGTGTCGATGTTGAGAGATGTGAATTAGGCCTACTGATGACTCCCGATATTTGGATGAAATAGGGACTATACAGGTCTTCCTGTTTGTCAACTGAGGATGCAACCGAATATTTAATTGTTTTATTTGTACCCTGTGCAGTTTGCACAGTTATCATGTATGTATCGATCAGTGTCGTCATAAAGTCACGGAATATGCCAGCTAATTCTCTGGTGTAGGCTACATAAAAGAGCGGATTACTGCAATCAAACTGCTAGATTAATTGGTCTGAGCAATGTGAAGTCTCATCTTGACATTCGGGTCACGTCGGATCCAACAATGATCCTCTCCACAAATGTGCAAAGCAGTCTCCTACAAAATCAACGAAGCACAATTTATGTCACTAACACCTACAGGATATGCAAATTCCTGCTCATGTCTCTCGAGGATTGGGTAATTGTGAAATAACTATATATTTGCAACTAGACTAGCAATTTTCTTTGCCTTTTGTTTTGTTGACGAAATCTCGCTCCAGATATTTACGGTGAAATATATGAATTAGCCCTTTTAACTCGTCTATCAGTTTCTCGACTAAAATAGGAAGAGGAAATTTGGAACTTTCATTTTATTTTCAGAAGATTGGTTCTCATGTTAAACAAGTGATTTCATTGAATTAAAACATGCTTGGAAATACGTAATATCTGCCAGATTTCATAATTTTCACTTTTGTTAAGACTCCCTTCCAACATGCGTGTAATCCAAGATGTCTTCGTGAATTAAAGGAGGAATAAGGTGCATAAATGTGAGTCTGACAACTTCCAATGTCTGTATTGGAAGATTGGCAAAATACAAATTTCATGAATTCACGTGTTTATTCATGCATCTTTTAAAGTGAAAAGTGGCCTCATTTTTGCAAATGGATGATTTTCATAAGTCAGCATCACCATTGAGTTGATCCAGTTTGATATGAAGTTATTCTGGAATTCGCTTCTGTATCATCTTTGCTTTTGTATTCGCTTCTGCTTACAGTTTGGCAACTTTTTACAATGAAGATTTTGATACTTTCTTCTTTTCTCTGATGCTTTTCGGCAGGAGAGGCCCAGAGAAGTCAAATTTACAATATTTAACAACAATTTCGTTTGAAACTTATTCAGTGTTATGATCTCAGGATTTATTAATGAAGCACTTTTTGTTTCAATGAATCTCGATCCTGTGGTGTTAAGGGACGTTTATTCATATTTATGCATTAATTTTTCAATAATATGTCACTTGATTTCAATTCTGACACATGCAGCAAAACAAGACATAAGGCGTGACATTTTATATATTGCTGAAGTAGCGATATTGCATCATCGCTCGAATTGATACGATTGCTGTAGCTTTCGAAATATCCGCATCAGCATGAGATTAAGGCCGTTCAAACTTCAGTTGAAATCTGAACTCATAGATAACGCGGTAATCGATGGATGGTTGGGTTGCTAGTTTCGCACTAAAAATTCAACTACCATAAGTAATAAATCAGTTCTGTGTTTTCATGCTTGTCAATAAAATTCAAGCCTTGGTGTTTTTTTAGCCAAATGTAGGTTTGGAAAAGTCAAGCTTTGCATTAGACTATAAAATGTACAAAAAAAGTTGGCCAGTATATTTCGGCCCTTCACACCATAGCCATTATGAAGATATTAATGGCTGTAGTGTGATAGCTGATATTTGTTGGATTACTATTTTTTGGATTTTGCAGAATATCCACTCGTCATCACAGGCATCATAAAAAGTAAAATCAAAAGCAAAATAATTTTTCATTTACTTAAGCGCAGTTTACATTAATAGTAGACAGCTGAGTTGGATCCAAACAAAGAATATCACGCAGCAGATTTATTACCTTTTGCTGTTTCTTAACTGTCGGATATGACACAGCTCCAATGCAGAATGGCTCCTACATGACAGGTACGGTTGATTGATAAGGAAAACTGACTCTTCGACGAAAATAATGAAGGTCTGATCGTATTATCGACATAGAAAACAGAATGGAGGAGAAGAGCATGATTATTGTGAATCAATTAGCTTAAGATGTGCGTTTTTCTACGTTGTTTCACGTTTTCTGCATCTTCTGCGCTCTGCAGAATTCAAGGGTCATTGATAATAACACTCATGCAATAGGTATCTAGGCAAATAGGCCATCAGAACTGTTAAACACATGGTGCAACATATTGAAATTACGGTAACTGCCTTCTTTTAGGGATTACAAGTGTATTTCTGTGATTTATGTCATGAAGAACTTCGGAATTCATTTTCACCAAATTTGCTCCGAAATCAATAATGTTACTTCTAAAATAACTGAAGCGTTTTATTTGATACAGTGCCGACATCACCGACAATCATTAGCGTGGAACCTGCCTCATCAACGAGTTTGCGTATGAGATGGCGTGAACCAAATGAGAACAGAGGAGACATCAAACACTATACCGTGGAGCTCTTCATAACTAATGCTGCTGGTAGCACCCTCGGTAAAGTTCGCGACTATCCAAAAACTGTGAAGAAGAAAGCTGTTTCTGGAAATCCTGGCGTGTATGAATCTTACATTGAGAAGCTAACACCGAATACATACTACAAAGTGGTTCTTCAAGCTGTGACAAGGAAAGGTCGTGGTGATCGTGCAACATATCGTCCGGTGAAGACTTTGGGTGCAGGTGAGTTGACATTCGAATAATTCTTCGAGCAGATTTTGTTGTGCGCGAGCGAGAGAGGGAAGTTAATGTACGCACATTGTAATTGTTCTGTTTATTCGAAATTGGTTGCTGCTTTAGGGAGGGATAGGAGATCTGTTGGATCTCCGTCCTCCGCTTATCAAAGCGCGCGCTACATGATGGCTCCCTCTCCCTTCCCTCTCCCACCCATCAAGTGGTCCTCTAGCCATGGGAGGATGGTGGAGGCTGAATCTGCCCCTCACATGTCATTTTGCATCGCGACTTGTTGGGAGACAGTCGTTTGCAGAAGTAGTGCAGAGACATGTTGTTGATAGATAGTATTATGCTGATTATTGTCATCGATATCTGTCACTTGGTGCGACAAGTTGATGGTGAATCTATACAAGACGTGGCTGAAAAATGTAATGGACCCATATTCACTTGCCTTGCAGTGCCATCTGCGCCTACCAATCTGGAAGTGGTGGTGAAACCTTTGAATGTTGGGAAAAGGAACATGCCGACTCTGTTGATCACTTGGAAAGCACCAACGGTACCTCATGGTAAAATTCAGCTGTACAGGGTTCGAATCAAACTCGTGGCCCCGAAAAACAAAGCTATCAAACTGATGCCGAAGCAATTTGAACAAAACGTCAGTGCTAAAGTTCGACGGAACAGTTTTTCAACCGCGTCCATAAATACATGTAAGTTGATATTTTTTATATTACAACGTATTATTACCAGTTCAGAACACTTAAATTTTCGTTAATGACCCTACTTTTAAATAATATTACATTACGGAGGACAGACTGATTAATTAACTTCCAAGGAGATTTAAAGCTGTCTGCTTACTTTGCAATGATCTAATGTGCTAAATTGCGTTAAAAATGTTGAAATGTTATAGAAATTATATTTAAAATTAATTAAATTTTTTAATTATAGAATATTATAATGTTCAACGAATCTTAAAATTCATTCCTTTATCGATACATCGCAGTTTGAACATTTTGCTTGCGCAGAATCACCTATCTCAGGTATTTCCTAACGAAATCCAATCACAGCAGTCGACTTCGATTTAAAAAATATTCACTATCTCAAACTGTATATCATCGAAGTCAATACTTGATTCTATATGTTGTCATTTATAATATAATTACATTTACGACTTGGTGTGCATCAACTATATGAAAAATTTTATATCATTAATTAGTGATGAAAGAAAGTAGTTTACTCGATGAATTTTATTTCGACACATCACATCTACGATGTTGAAATATCTCCCACTAATTATACTTCATTTGCCTAAAGTGAACTTGGATCCCTCGATCGTCGGACTTACTGATTATCCAGTCCACGTATGATGATATGATTCTTTCATCAATATAATCCGTTCATAATCATAAGGATGTTGCTATTCAATAAATCTGAAATTTATTCAGAAAAATTCTTGTAGGAACCCTACTTGTCTTATTTTGATCTATACTGTTTTCATAAATTGGGAGCTCTTCCAGAAACATATGAAGTCTTCTATGAAAATTAAGTCAACTTTAGGTAAGAGATAGAAACACTGATGATAAAAAGAGATCCCAATAGTTGACTGGAGATCACCTGGGATGATTGCACATAAACACAGTTAGATGCTAGTGACTAGGAAATTTCAATGGGTCAGTGATGTTTCAGATTTATTGCAACTAGCAGTGTTTCCGTGATGTCACCCCTTGTTGAAAAAGAGGATACTTTAAATATGTCAGAGTCTTCAAGTTATTGAGGTTTAAATTTTCTTTTTTGACTAATGGAGGTACTGTAGTTAGTGCGGTATGGGGTTTTGCAAAGTATTCAGTAAATCGAGCCGCTGGCTGATTAGAGGACGTCTATCTGGTTTCTGTCAGGGGACTTCAAAAAAATCTTTCTGTTAACCCCCGTTATCTTCACTAAGTGTCATTCCACGACAATCGTTGATGCGCGTTGCTTCAATATCCTTACTCTCTGACATACACGCAGCCTACCCCGTTAACATAAGATTTATTATATTCTTATAGATTGGAAATCTAACTGCCGACACAAAACATTAAAAAAAGTAAAAAAAATGCAGTAGGTCGATTCAAATACGTCGCCGACGATCTTGAGCGTATGAAAAGCAATAGATCGATTTGAAGATAATTGGCTTAATTTCCTCATCTAGTTACTGATGGATAAATTAGGAGCACAGATATCGTCCTACCTTCCAATTTCGAAATGTTTCGACGTGGTCGCTGATATGATTGCCGCGATGATGGTAATCGTCACTAGGAAATTACATGAGGAAAACATTGCAAATCATTTTTTATCATTGGATCTGAAATGGGATGGCAATCAGTCGAATGTTGAAAACCAATATTTTCCGGTTGAAGTTTTGTTTTTGTAAAACATCGAAGTTAAAAAAGACGATTTAATCGCACAAAGGAAGCTGTATCACCTTTATTGAAGTTTCCTTTGATTCTTATTCTATTGCTAAGAATTCTGGATCGCATTATTAGCCATTCAAATTGAGTACGATTATTTGGTGTTAAGAAGTAAGCGTTGAAACAATACTCCTGTAACAAATAGAGTGCGTTATAAAATTATTATTCACACGCATATGTAGATAAATCACTGAAGTTCATGATGCTATTTTCAACTGGCAAGTCTTTCTTAAAAAGAGTTTGGAAATAAATAAATGGATTCTACTTTGGAATTACGTAAATTAAGGTTAACTAAAAAGGCACTAAACCGATGGTTCGGTAAGATTACATCACATGACTGTACATCAACAAAAACCATGAAGTTTTATGACAAGTTCCGAAATACTAGCTCGCTGTATGCGAATACAACTAAACAGACTGCTGAGACTTATATTGATCAAAGAGATTGTGCCTGAATTAAATCAGAAAGATAAAGGATTGACAAAGTATCTGAATATCATTTTGTGACTTCTTTTCCCTCATGATATTTCATATCCATCCCAATCCCTTAAGCTATATGTGCATATTTCTGTGAGCTTGTTATTATGTACTTAATTAATAGTTGAGATAGTTTTGAAATTTCAATCATATTGTTGCTCACTTTTCACTGTATATAAGCTTGAAAATTGTCCAACCAAAATAGACCGAAACGTTTCTGAATAAATATTTCGCAATAAAATGATGTTGGATCCTACTTCGACGGTGCTGACATAGCCAGACTTTTCTTGAGCGTGTGATCTTTTAGTCCAGACGCCTTTCCTGCCGACTTCCAATGATGCCCTCGGGGGGTCGACCTCTGGACCGAAAGTCGCTAGGCCAAGCACTTAGCCACTCAGCCACGGAGACCACTAATATGAAAAGAAAATCAGTTGCTACCAAAAGATATGAAGATCAACAGAAAAGATAGGAAGAACAGCAAAAGTTAAACAGAACTCATCAGTCAATTCTTGCAGAACTTCAAATATGTATAATATAACTATATTATATCTATAATTCTTGTCCTGTGTGTGTATGTAGCAAGATGAAAATCGATCCATGTACTTTATGTTAAACCACAAATTTTGTCGCTATCTCAGGTGAAACGTAGTACAAAACAGTCAGGAGATTTCTTTGTTTTATCTTTGCTCTATCGGCGAAAAGGTGAGCTCAATCAATGATGAGAAGCAAAACATTTACTAACTTGTTAGGCCTTGAGTCAGGACACTGAATTCTCCATGCTCATTTGCATGCGTTTATATCCTCGAACACACATCCTCATTTAACTTCCATGTCACGGAAGAAGGATGAAAATGCTAAAGGCAGCGGTTGCTCACCCGGTGTCTTTTTGTTCATCGAAGTGTTAATCCCTGATTGCGTTAGCGGCAACATCAAACAGCAATCATTTTCTCCTTACAGATTTCGGTGTGACGTATGAGGTCCGAGTTGCTGCAAAGAACCAGGTTGACTTTGGTGATGAGGAAAAAACCCAAGTGACCACTGATGATGCTCGTAAGTCAAGATGCGTACAATGATGGCATCAAAAGTTAATTGTCATTCAGTTTGAAAGCAAATTTTTTCGCAAAAGTCGATGGATGCATTGCTTCAACACGGCAGTTTTTCGCTTTCTGATAATTTGTTCCGTTAATTTCTTTGTAGATATGATTCAACTAATTAATTGCTGAGTGGTAGATTTTGGTTGCACTCAGTAAGTTTCTATTATAGTAAATTATTATGGGACAAGTTAGTAAACTGAAAATACATACCGTTTGACATATACAAAACAAATCATGGTTGTATGTAGGCATTGCTGCATATAAATGACACTATCCTCTATTTTCCTTTTAATAGATCGATTTACCATGGATTATTGACATTACTCAAGACTTTGTGATTTGCCTTTCATAGATATGATCTACTTATTTTCTCAACATGGTCATCGTTGCAGACAAAAACTGCTCTTCTCTATTTTTTCTGCATATTTTATTTTAATGAGCTTGTCCAAACATTTTGGCAATAATCTTCTTGAATTTTGAGTTTACTGTAATAATTTTTAGTCCAAGATTTGATCAAAATGCGAAACAATAGCTCCTAATCCAAATTTAAAACTGTTTGCTAGAATTGTAGTGATTCTTAAGGTTCGCAATTTTCTAGTGGTTGTATTTGTGAATGTAAGATCTCATGGAAATCTACTTGAGACTTTATGAGGAATCATTCCGAAAGAGTTTGCGTGGACATTAAACAATGAGGACAGGTTTGCTACTAGAAATAATCACGGTTAGTACCTCTAACGTATCGAGTTCTAATTGCAGGCCTGTGTCTAAGATTGACTCGATTACTTATTAACTAGCTTTGTTAATTATTGATCTATGAAATTTTAGGAACGTGTATTTTGATAGAATTTTATCATGTCTGTCAATTTGCATGTCAATTTGTAGCTCCAACTGCTTCACCAATGTCATTGACAGTGAGGGATCCTCAACCTCACAGTCTTCGACTAAAGTGGAACCTCCCGCAGATGGAATATCAAAATGGTCAAATCAAGTTTTTTCAAGTGCGGCATTTTCAAACGAAGAATCGAGATGTCACAGAAATCAACAGAAACGTAACTGTCACAGATATTTCGATCGAAAATTTGAAGATGAATACACAATATTCATTTATGGTGCGAGCTTGGAATAGTGCCGGCAGTGGACCGTGGACCAATCCGGTAGTATATACAACTTCCAAGTATCCGAGTGAGTAAAATATTGTGTTATTAAATGAAATATTGCATTCAGCTGTTTTCGCTTCTTAAAATTCGCTTCGCTTCGCTTTCCAATTTTCAACTGGAGTTCGAGATCTTTATAGCATTCATTATCTTTGTATAGGCCTACTTGTTCGTCTGACCCTACTCGGCGAGACAAAATGCGTTTGATGTAATTTTGCAGTTATAATTCAATCAATGTATGCTATATCTCAAAATTGTTTCGTTTAATATGATTTTTACTTGTCTACCCTACTGTTACAAGTAGATAACGATGCCCTCATTTCTGACCTGAAAAGATAACCCACAATGTGAATTGAAAAGTCTGGTGATGATCATTTGTCAAAAGTGATTTGCAATGTTGAATATGAGTTGTTTTCTGTATCGTAGTCGGAATGTAAATAAAAAATAGGCTCTGCTTATCACTTCCCTTGTATGCTATTTATTTATTTATTTATTGTATTTATTGTAGAATTACAAAAGGTAAACCAGGCTGTTGAACAGCTCTTATGGATTTACCTATAAAAAACATCTAAAAGTATGCTTTACAATGAGGTGATAAGTCAAAGTCATAAATACGCTTTTTGAAAACAGCCACAGATTTCGATGATATAATGACGCTGGGTAAGGAATTCCAAACATTCACAATTCTGTTACTGAAGAAAAAGTCTTGCACCTTTGTTCTTGGGAATTCCTGAGCTCGGAGCTTGAAATTATGACTGCGAGTAGAGTGCCGTGATGAATTCAAGATAAAGAAGTCATTGAAATCCAGATCAACTAAGTTATGCAACATTTTATAAATCAAAATAAGATCAAATATTATTCTGCGTCTCTCGAGATTCAGCATCCCCAGCAAAGATAAACGAGAATGATAGTCACTGTAAGGTATTTTCGCGCGTCTGCAGATGTGCCTGGTGTAGTACTTTTGCACCTTCTCAATGGCAATGATATCCCTCTTTAGACCAGGATTCCACACCGGTGTACAATATTCCAAGATTGGTCGGACATACACACAATAAGCTTTTTTAAGTAGACTGCAATCATTTGTTATGAAGCATTTTAAAATCAGGTATGCACGGGATTTGGCTTTAGAGGCAATAGATTCGCAGTGCTTGGAAAACTTGAGATTTGAGGAAAATACAACTCCAATGTCAGTAATTGAATCAACTCTGGAAAGTGGCGAATGTACGTTCTCACGGAAATATTCACTGTCATTGCTTCCACCAAAACTAATGTATTTACACTTTTCTTGAGAAATTGGTAGCTGCCAAGTGTTAGACCATGCTTCAATCTCAGAAAGAGATGATTTTAAGCATGCGAAATTCCCATCACTTCTGCTTTCATAAACCTTCAAGTCATCTGCAAAGAGAAGCAAGTTGCACTCATTTTGTGCAGCTGAGACTATATCGTTCAAATAGATTACGAATAGCAGCGGTCCAATTACTGAACCCTGTGGCACACCACTATGCACAGGCAATTTTCCAGAAATCTTGTTTTCCACCATGACATTTTGATATCGGTGTGTTAAGAACTCTCTGATCCAAGAAAAAAGCTCGTAATTGATGCCATATCTTTTCAGTTTAAGCAGCAATTTTGTATGACAGATTCGGTCAAAAGCTTTCTCGAAATCTATATGTATGACATCCACTTGTTGATGGCAGCTTACTGAACCTGTCCAATGTTTTAACGATTTCATCAGTTGGGTACATGTAGAGCGCTTCTCCATAAAGCCATGTTGTACCTTAGCAATGAGTTCATTTTCTTGCAAATAGCTATGTACCTGTAATGATTGTAGTCGAAGTTAGAATGTTAGTAGTATAGAATAGGGGGTCTTAATTTTCCGAAAATCTGGAGGCCCGTCAATCTCATGCCTGCTGTTAATTGTGAAGTTATCGAATCGAGAATGCCATTCAGACACGTAGCACTCACAAGCCTCTACGGTAGGTCGCACCACAGAGATAAATTGCCTTGTCTGCTGTTTAGATCTAGAGATGACTTTCCTCAATACTATTGGTCACGGCCAGAACTATTCTCGAGGGGTAGGAAGATCAGTTTTCCATTGAACGTAGTGCAAATTCAAGTTTGAATTCTGACGGACCAGGAGATTGACGTCACATTAAACGCACACAGTCAGCAAATCTAGATCGAGAAAGGTCGAGCGGTGTGAATGATATTTCCATTTGACGAATTTAACATTAAAAAAAATTGAGTTTTCAATTATCTTTGATTTTCAATTGGAGGCATACTTTTCACTTGACATACCTGCCTGCAATCTGACCGCTGAAGTTCTTGGATTCTCTGATAAGAGCCACTTTTGCAATGCTGAGGCTTGGTCAATCACACAAGCCAAAGAAAGACGAATATGTATGTCAATCTCTATCGCTTGCTACCATTGCATACAATGGCTGGGAAAGGATTATGTCCGCTCTAGACTAGCCCTCATGCAAATGAATCTATCTCTGTGGGTCGCATATAATTGATTATTATCTTCATTTTTGAAGATTGCTGAAGCAACGTCGAGTTCTTCCAGTGCTGCTGTCTCAAAGCCCTGAATTTGTCGGGAAGCAGCTTGTGATAGACCACGTACCCTTCAAAGGGACCACATGTACGACAGTAATGTAAATAGTGCTCGCATATTTACCTTTTATCCTATTATCTTTATACATTATACACTGATGTAAATTCGCTAACTTAGAATTGTGTGAAAGCTTACGATTTTTCTATTCATCTATAAATATACTCGTTGCTGAACATAGTCAAGCGTTGTCATGAGAATTTAAGGAAACATCAATGACAGCAAAGCAAACACTGAACATCTGAATGTTGCATGTAGCAGCATAGACCTATACTGAGTCACTACCCTCTATCATGGTAAGTGATCAAGTAGGAAAGAAAAAGTAGCACAAATCAGGGAAATATCCATTATTTTACATCAGTCATGATGTACGTGACACTTATGCGTTACGAAGAGGATAACTTCACATTTCTCGTGAACGAGTTGGCGATGTCGCGAGGTCTCCTACCCTCATTTCCTTGACCATTCAAGCGTACCATATGTGGAGGAAGAGGATTTGCCCGAAGGTCGAAGCGACAGGGAAAATCAGTCTGCGCTCTACTCATGTCCAGTGGGCATAAATTCCCGCACAGATATTCTTCTACACTGTAAGAGGCTATCTACGTGTGGCCGGAAGGTGAAGTCGATATTAATTACGCGGGTCAGTTGGTCAACTGCAGAGTCGGGTAGAAGTTGGATGGATGGAGCATAGTTAGATCATAGCTTCTCCAGATTTAGTCATGTTGTCTCTTTTTGTTCTAAACGTTATTCTAGGCAATGCGAATTAACTGGGTCACTCTCCAATTATCCAGAAAAGAGCATTGTAAGTTCATTATTATTTACGTGCAAGCAACAAGTATCATAAAAGAGGTCAATTTCTTAGAATGAAGTGATGATATTGCTTTTGCTCCGAGAGTTATAATACGATACATGAGTACGGTGCATCCGCATTTTCCACATTATTTGGTGTGAGATTTGCTCAATCACACGTTAGCTTATCTTTTCGATATTTTGCCAAATTGAGGATTTTTCCACTTATTGTGTGGTGTCAAAGACATCAATAACATCGTTTGTTATTCGCAATGTCTGTTAACTTCTAAGTAGTTGACATATGTTCTTTTGCAATGTGCGTGATTTACGTAATGCATTAATCGAGTGCAAACATACACAAACTTATCAATACTCCACCAAAGATACGAAAGCATGGTACAAGGGAAATTCTTCTGAGGTACTGACAATTCCGTCATAATACAAGCAGGCCTTCATCTGAATGTCAACATTACATATCAAATATGCATTGCTGCCATTGGTGTAGAGGAAGAGGATTAACAACAACTCAAATTATGGAATGCATTGCTAAAATGGTCTGAATTTCGAAGAATGTGATGCCTAATCCTTCACTATATGTTATTTAAGGTGCCCTTTTTTAGAGACAGCTGTGAGGAGCGGAATAATGCAAAGAACAAATATTCGGTCTTCACTTGACTACAAAGGATAGGAAAGTCAAATGGTTAGCAAAATTAAAGTGAAAATGAAACAGAAAATGCACGACCATCTATGATGGAGTTCACATAAAATGTTCACAAAAGTTCACAAACTTGTTTTCCTTGTTTGGTGTCTGCTAACTATTGAGAAAAATCAGTGAAGTAGTGATCGTCGCAAGATGCGCAGTCTTCATTCAAGTACAGACTCTAAGACATCATTGAGCATGTGGTGTGATCAGGTAAAATGTATCATCTTAAAAATGAATTTGTATGCGTGATGCATGCGTCTTATACTTTCTCCGTTTTGATAGTATGGATAGTATTTTTTGATAAATTTCGAGCGATGACGACGTAAAGCTGAAGGGTGTCGCCATTGTCTATGAACGTCAAACATTGTTTTCCCATTAGCTATGATAACCTTGATGTGATCGCTATCAGGTAATAGCTGTAGGCTTGACATTTAATCATTCCAGGATTCCCACTCTCTTGAAATCGTAAGAATTGGCAAACTGACAATACATAATTTTCTTGTGTTGTGTGTACTGTACGTACGATATACCTTAACCCTCGATCCATGTACACTGCATATCATGTATCTTAACATTGTCTCCTTGTCTCCGTCTCTTTCATCCGCACTTCTATTCTTGCAGTTACTCAAGTGTATGATATTGTGTTCATGTTTTTCAGCCTCTTGAAAAATAATTGAAAGGCTGTTCTGTACTAAGGATGTCATATTTGTTTGTAGTGAGAGGCGCTGCTCACCGCATTTGTATGAGCAGGTGCACTTTCGTTACAAGTGAGGACATAATGGCTGTGCCTCATTAGCTACCTGTTGTCTTTCAAGCAGTATCTTAGTTCAATTGTGTCTTTAAAAAAGTAGGTGTTTATGCGTTAACGAGAAATTGTACTGATTTACACTTACGGAGAGCGTAATCATTCACGAAACAAAGCTTTTAAGCAAACTATCATCTTTCTCTCGCTGTTGGCGGAAATTAAGTAGAGATTAATTAATCTTGATCGCAGCACATAGCCTCATTCAAAAAGACACTTAATGATTTTACTTGTCGTCGATCAAACTTCTTCACGTGTGTTTTTTAGTATTTGGTTTAAGATTTGTTACTATTAAATAAACTGACGTGAGTACGGAACTCAGGCAATGCAAGCATAACCACGAAATTGCAACAATCTTGCGTACTTCGCATGTTGCATTGATTCGATGCTAAAATCATCTAGACTGAAATGCATTTGTTAATGAAGTGTTTCAGATTGTTTTCAAATATTTTCTCTTTCGTATTTTCCTCATGCAGTATCGGTTAATTATATGCACATGTACATGTATATTGTTTCTCAACATGGTTATCTACGATTTTTCTGCATCAGACTTTTTACGGCAGCAGCGGTGATGAAGTAATAGAGTTAGAACTCCGAGGGAATTGGTTTGCGTAGGCTTCCTTTGGGAATGGAATATTCATGGGATGGAACTGATGCTGCATATTCCTTCAACATGCAGGCTTAGTGGGAATTTTCTTGGAAAAAAGTATACTTTTTAACACAGTCTGTGCTTGGACGCAGTCGTCCCATGATAGCGAATTCCCAATGTAGAGAATGTCAGATAAGCGATTTCTCAGAAAAGATATATTACATCATCTGAATTTTGACGCAATCATTAGTTTGTGCGGGAATCATTCTTCAACACCTTGTCAATCCAGAGTTAATGCTGCTAGAAAGATTGGGCTTCATTTTTCACAAGTCAAAGACCGTTTCAAGCTAGTTTTGATCAGAAGACATGTTATACATTTGACATGAACTTGATTTTGCCCGATAAGAAAAGTGACAACGATATAGCGCATTGATGTAGCATAAGACTGTCGTACTTTTTCTGCTAAGTTTTGATAAATTCGTCTTCAAGTCATCAGATCACAATTTATTTCCCTAGATGTATTAAAATTCAGTTGAATTGAATTGTTTGTTACGCACCTCAGAGTGTCCAGCGATCTTCAAATGATAGTTTGATAACAATATCAACTTGTGAAGTGATAAAAGAAACGACAAGTCAAAGAATGAACTCAAGCAAATAACTACCATTTAACCACAGTAACAAATGTTGTAGTAGCCACAGCAGCTTGTTGTGCTCACCTTGTCGACCCCTGTCCCGCGTATCCCAGGGTAGGTCCAGTCCTCTTTTTCCATTCCTTCCGGTTGTGGACCAGGGAGGCATCCACTCCTTTTGCCTTCATGTCGGCGGTTATTGTCGCTGTCCAGGTCTTCTTCGGGCGGCCTCTACCTCTTCTTCCTTGCAGACGTGATGCTTTCTTAAGGGAATGGCTCTCTCCGCGACGCTGCACATGACCAAACCATGACAGCCTTCTTGCTCTTGCCACTTCTTGAATAGGGGCTATCTCCACATTAGATCTTATTTCTTCATTGGTCTTCCGGTCCAAGCGTGTGTAGCCCTGCATCCACCTTAGCATCCGCATCTCCGCCACGTACAGCTTCTGCTCATCTGTCTTGAGAGGGGCCCAGCACTCAGAACCATAAAGGATTGCTGGCCTGATCATAGAGGAGTATACTTTGCTCTTTATCTTCAGTGGCATACTTCTGTCACATAGCACTGGAGTCAGTCTCTTCCATGTGTTCCAGCCGCAACGTACTCGATGTGCAACATCACCTGCGCTGGTCACCTCAGTATTGACCATGGACCCCAGATATTTAAAGCAATCCACACTCTTCACCGGCAGACTCTGAATCTCCATAGTTGTTCTTCTTGGGTCGGACGACAGATATTCGGTCTTGGAACGGCTTACCCTCAGACCCTTGCTCTCAAATGCTCTCCTCCATGCTTCCAACCTTCGCTCTACATCTTGATGACTGCTTCCAAATATTACGAGATCGTCGGCGTATAACATATCCCAGGGACCACCTCTTCTGCAATCCTTGGAAATTTCATCCATTATTACGATGAAGAGAAAAAGGCTTAAAGCTGAACCTTGATGTAGCCCAACCGAGGCTTATTTTTCTTTCTGAATGCCTCCATCGCCATTCTCAGACAAAATTGTGGGTCTGTTGTGCCAACTCCTGGTCTGAAGCCAAATTGATTCATATCCACCTCAATAAGATCACGAAGACGCTTCTCCAAAATCTTCTCCAGAATCTTCATGGTGTGACTGAGAAGCTTGATACCGCGATAGTTGCCAACATCTTGATGGTCTCCTTTGCCCTTGAAGATAGGTGTAATAACACTTTTCCGCCACGCGTCCGGTATCCTTCCCGATGTCAGTATCTCATTGAAGAGGTACACCAGAAGGTCCAAGCCATAGTCCCCAAGCACCTTGAAAACTTCAATAGGAATGTCATCCGGTCCACAACTTTTACCCGATCTCACTTTTTTCAGTTGCTCAGCCACTTCATCCCTTGTAATCATCTCCACTGGACCCTCAACAGCAGCTCCAGCAGGGATCTCTTCATGCGGCCTTGTTTGATTCAACAGGGCTTCGTAGTAGTTTGCCCAGCGCTCCCTGTTCCCACTTGCCGTTGTGATAATATGACCCGACTCATCCCTCTTCAAACCTTCATAATTGTCGTTTCTCGCTTTATCTCTCGCAGTTGCAATACGGTATACCATCTTTTCCCCTTCTCGGGTACCCAGCTTCTGGTAAAGATCTTCCGTTGCATCATATTTAGCCTTGGCCACCGCTGCTTTAGCCTGTCTCTTTGCGAGCCTGTAAGCTTCCTTGTCCTCTGATGTACGGGACCTCTGCCATTTCTTAAAGGCCTCTTTCTTGTGCCTGACGGTCTGCTGCACTTCACTCTGCCACCACCAGGTTTCCAAATTTCTAAATTTTCCGCCTCTAGTGGTGCCGCAGGTCGTCTGACCAGCTTCGGTCAAAGCTCTCGCTAGACCATCCCAATCGCTAGTCAGTCTCGTTCCAGACATCCGACCATAGACGGCATCAACAAACTTCTGACTGACATCTTGCTCCTTAAGAGCCCACCATTTCACCTTCTGAATAGCCACTTTGGGATTTGGATTTCTTCTCCTCCTCATGAGGAAATTCATAATGACAGGTCTGTGTTGACTGGTCACTGCTTCGCCCGGGACAACTTTACAGTTCCTTATCGAGCCTTGGTTGCCACGATTTACCAACAGGAAATCAATCTGTGTGCTTCTTCCGCCGCTTTGATAGGTGATAAGATGGGAATCACGTTTCCGGAAGAGTGTTGCCCAAGACTAAGTCATAGGCTTGAGCAAACTCGAGAATTCTCACACCATCCTCGTCTCTCTCTCCGAAGCCATAGCCACCATGGCACTCGTATCCATCAGCACCGGTACCCACATGACCGTTAAAATCTCCACCAATGATGAGAGGCTCATTCACCATACTTCGAATAGTATTCTCGAGGGACTCATAGAAACGACTCTTCACCTCTAACGAGTGACCGGCTTGCGGAGCATATATAGACACAATATGTGTACAACTTCCGTCCGAACCCGTCACCAGCGTCATCGTCATGACCCTGTCACTCACCCTTCGTATGTCAACAATAGATGTCCAAAGCTTCTCTTCGAGTATTATACCAGCGCCGTTATCTCTAGCACAGCCACCTGAGTAGAACAACTTGAAGCCGAGACCAAGATCTCTCGCTCCACTACCACTCCAACGTACCTCCTGGACGCATGCCACGTCTACTCTACGCCGCCTCAATACGTCAGCGACTTCGATGCCTCTGCCCGTCATGGAACCAACATTCCACGTCGCGAAATTCATTGATTGCCACCCTAGCATACTTCTCACTACACCCGGGTTTAGGCGCAGCGCGTCGCTTGCGGGGGTCACCCTAGCATTAATCGGAAATCTGTTAGAGGACATTAATCATAAATTGTAACTGGCGAGATTTTTATGGCCGGATGCCCTTCCTGACGCCAACCGTTTCTGTCTGGGATGGTCCCATAGCCCTGTGAACTAAAAAGTTCTACCTACCAGAGCAGTAGGGGGAGAGGGTTGCTCAGACCCAGTGGATCGATGTCCAACACTGTGTCCTTCTATGAAAGAAGGAAACCAACACTGGGTAAACCATCCAAAACTCAAGGAGCTCATCCGCCCGAGACCGCATACCGGCGGATATACCGCCGAACACTCGGTTGACTGGTTGTTGAGTTACTATCGGCATTAAAGATAGTATCCGGGGGAAACGACCTGTCAGTGCCACCAAGCAGGTTGTCCAAAAAGGGGCCGCCGCCTGGACCTTAAGGACACGTGGACGTACAACCAAAATCCCCAAGCTTGTTGTAGATATCAATTTCTGAATGACATAATACTGCAAGTCTGAGAATTCGCTATACTGACTTTCGCTATTTTGGGTCCGAATCCGAAAAAAATAATTAGTAGAAATGCTTTCTGGTCAGTTGATTTTGTAGCTATTTGAAGTGTTGTCGTCTCTTATGAAAAATAGAGAAACAAACCCATCTGAAATTGATTCTTATTTTGATACAGCGCATTTTGACTCGCTTCTTAGATGGAAAAATAGTGTACTGCTAAAATTGCCGGAGCATTGGAAATTCAGACATTGAGTAACATGTAGACTCTAGCTGTGAGAATCTAAACAACTTTCGGTAGCGCTGGCACACCATCAGACTTATTAAAGATATCTAAGTAGAAATCAAGGTTATTTAGACTCACATCGATATTAAATACCGTTCCATAAAAATGCATAATGAGCTAAATGCAAACTGGTCGTTGTGTAGGAAACACTCAGCGCATGTAGGAAAAACAATGGTGTGTTTAGCCCAAGTCATCGACATGAACCATTGCAGGGGCACTTAAAGATATTTTGAGAGCGGATTTCCTCTTTTTTTGCCTATCTATTGATGCTATGCCTTCGCTCGATATTTCGGTGAATAATTAATGTATTTGCTGCATTTCAATAGGAAATTCCGCTTGAGCAGCAACTTGGTTTAAATTTGAAAAGAAGATGTTGCAAAAGTACAGTACAGCACTGATTTCACTTATCATTTTGAAACTTTTTTTGAATTTTGATACACAAGTAATTTAGTCATTAATGTCTTCTTCTTACACTTCTTTCAAATAACACAGAAGACAAAGTATTTTCGTATCTATGAGTTCCTCTTGTCATTGATGAAGTACTTCTGGGGACAGTTTGAAGTTATATCATTATTTTTGTCAGTCACATATTCTCCTCGCCTCTGTAAATTTGATCAGTTATGTCGCCACTTATGATGAAAAATTGTGAAACAAAGAAAAATCATTCAGATCATTTGTTGCAATTAGAATATGCTTCTGTCATTGTTTCTGCGACGTCAATTCAGATGCAACGATATCATTTGCATAAAAGAAATTATTTAGATTGTGAATGACAGTGGTATTCCTCCAAACTCAGATCGCCTACAGCTCATCTCCCACGAGAAGCGCTTTGCTATTTTCTGCCTCACGATTAGCATCCGTTAGACCGTTGTTGTTTTCCTGAGCAGGGATGAATCGCAAATTGTTAATTTAATGTCGGAAGAAGGTGCAATTGATCGAATCATGAATCCTTCACCTTTCGCTTTGCCTGACACACGACTAATGCTTGTCGCACGCTTTGATGTGGACCCTTGGGAGTTATTGTTATATGCCATTCGCGCTCAGGGGTGAAGATATCTGTCTCAGTGCAAGATGATCGTTGTTAATAGTAATTCGAGCGGAAAGTGCACTTGCACTTGTGGTGCTAACTTCTCTACTTTTACTCGAATATGAGGTGATATTGATGCTGCTTGGTTTGTCATTGTTGACCTCGGAAACGATAAAAGCGTTGGAGACTATGTTTTGGTCCTCTCTAATTCATATTCATCTGGGGGTAGTCATTCCAGTAAGATGTGCATCTTGCAGTAAGGCTTCAGAGTTTCATCATTCTTGGCATGATTACAAAGCTAAAGATTTTGATCTCGCAATGCTCAAAGATCGTAACGAGAGTGGATACTCCAAGTTTAAATGTGAATGTTTCGTTATATGATAATAGTTATCTGGAGTATAATTGTCATCCCCCACTCAGGTTTTCACATCTATTGTGATCCCGATCAGACGAATGAAATTATAAATAGCACGATGAGCATATTCTCTTCTACATAGGTCTACATGCATCAATGTGTAGAATGAAGCATGGAAGAAGCAAGCAATAATTGCTCATTAGACTCATGACAAATTATTTTCAATTCATTTTCATAATTCTATCAGTTATCAATTGAATTGATCCCACCAGGGAGGGCCCAACCATTTTTCATCAGCACCTATACCCAGGCATTGAAATTTTACTTTGCGATTATCATGTTACTAGTGAATAGAGATCGTTATGAAGCTGATTCGTTGATATCACAACTTCGAAAATCTGACAGTGACCTCCCAATGCGTCGCTTCCCACTCAGTCCCTTAATTCAGTCTCATCCCACACTTTTCCCACGTTTTGTTGAAGTTCCGCTCAGTTCCCTTCTCCTCAGGTGATCGATAAGTTGCCATTTATCATTTCCTTATTTGTGAGCAATTGTTGGACCGGTTGTGAAAGCTAGACTACAAAATGGAACCTGCAATTTTGTATAATCGCAACAAAGAGCAGGAAGGAAGGTGCGCAAAAGGATGCAGTCCATCTAGCATCGCTCACACTTCACATAATTTACATTCAACTCTACATGTACGTATATAGAAATTACATTCATTCTTGAGTATGTGAAGTTCCAAGACCATTTATTGATTCAGTGTCAATCAATCTGAAACAAAGAGGTAACCTATCAGCATCTGCTTTCGCTTGTGTGGACAGGTTAAATTCGTGCGTTGTGTAACATATTTTCCACAAAACTTTCACTCAAAATCGGAATCTTCATCAACCCGATGATGGACGATCTGTGCATACAACACGTTGTCAAAAATACTTGCACAGTATTTCTATCGTGTGCTGTTAACGGTTGTAGAGGAGTCAATGAAATCTGCTTAAAGTGTGAGTGAGGAATAACTGTGTGTTCAATGATATACTAGGGTTCACACTTTCAACTCTTTTTGAAATTTCAAGCGTCATGTACTCACAGCTACACAAAATGGATATCTTTGTCATATCAAGTTCTTACGGTTTAAATCAACAGCATCTCACAGCTGCAATCAAATCGAGAAGTGGCGAAGTGTTTTTCTCTCCTTGCAGATTTAGCATTACTGTCGGGGTGTTGTAGAAGGTATCAGCAATTTGTTGAGAGCATGTCATGAATGATTACAAGATATCATCAACCATATTCAAGTTGAAAACATGAATATGGAATAGGCTGTATACTTTTCTGATGATTCGGTCTATTTCTTAACCTAGAAAGGCAGTTCTCGTGGATTAATCTATCAAGCATACAAAGCAAGAAAATTCACGCATTCGGACAGTTTGCAAAACTTTTAATGGAAGTTGTCCTGCATTGATGTCTCAAATTTCGTTTGAATTTTTACTTTTGTCGACATGCATTAATCTCCTTCCATTTTCCTATTGATTAAAGTATAATGTTGACCAAAATATTAGGTTAGCTAACATTTATTGTTGAATTTGTCAATTAATTTTCCCAATCATCCTACTTATTCATTTCAAATTAGAAATGTGATTCGTATGTTGGATGCGAGTATTAAGATACAACAAATAATTCATTTCAATATTATGAACGGTTTTGAAATTGATGCATTATTAATTTTTTTCTCATATCCGAAATATCTTCTTTATTGAATTACAATTTCATATAAATAATTCGATTTTTAGGTCCATTGCCTCCGACACGCATCAGAATAGTGCGATTGAGTGAGACTGAATTGAAGGTGACATGGAAATTGCCCAAATTGCTGAGTGAAGACAGAGTGAAAGGATTCCGTATCTTCTATTCGGACCGTGACATCCCTACCGATCAGTCACAATGGAAGCAAACCGACACAGGCCCAATATTCTATTACACCTTAAGGAATCTTCGTCCTCGTACGTCATACGTAGTTCGCATCAGTACAATCAATGAAAAAAATGAAGTGGGTCTCTGGTCGGGTCCCATCGTTGCAAAGAACATTCCTAAATTCACTGAGTTGACAGTGCAAGGACTTAATTGCCGGGTTGTATCAACCAAACAACTCGTATTGAATTGGAGGATTCCAAAAAATCCAACCAATCTTCAGCAGTTCCAACTAACTGTGCGTGGACGAGCTACATACTTAGACAGTGAAGGAAAATTACAACAGCATGACACTCAGAAACGTACTAAAAGTATTCTCTATCCAGAACGCCCCGGCATGATAAATAGACGGTTTGAACGTCCAATAATCAATCTTCTTCCCAACACTAACTATCTTTTATCCATTCTAACTGTCTATAGACCCAACAGCGTTTCAAAAGAGATCAATCGACGTGTGAACACATCCTGTGAGACTCTGCATGATCGTCCTCTTAAAGTGAGGCCACCTATTCCGGTAACCAAGGTGAATAGACCTCGTCTCATAGTTGGTTTAGAACTTTCACGAGTGAGTGAAAGAAATGGTAATATTCGCTACTATTATCTAATCATCTCTCCTGTTAGTGTTTCTAATCGAGTTCCAATCTCGACACTGCCAACCGAGAAACTAAAGACTATGGTCGACTTCGCTGGCACTCCATCGGATTTACCTAATATAGGTGCGAATTTTGGCTCCTCAATGGCATATTCTCAGCTTTTTGCATTATTTACACTGCGATCTCAAAATCTGTTCGCAAAGGGTCAATCGAGGACTACTTTTTTAATCGGCGATACTAGAAAGACTGGACCATTGAAGAGAGACGTCGATTACATCGCCATTCTTCGAGCCTGTGTTATTCGTGATCGTAAAGAAGTGTGCAGGGACTCACAGCAATCGGCAGTTTTTGGTTCAAGACGAGATCCCATCGGAGCTTTGGGATCAAAACCCACTCAGAATCAAGGTATTCAAATGGTTCTCCTTGTTGGTGGCCCTATTGTGGTTGCTCTGTTTCTAATTGTCTGCGTCATCGTCTGGTGTTTCTTCAGGTGAGCTATGCATCTCAGATGTCCTTACTTTTGAAATCCTTTGATATGTGGTTATCGTTAATTCAACAGCCAAGTCGGTCATGCACCTAAAACCATTATGAGCCATTATGAGTATTGTCCAACTACATGTATGTGACTGTATTTCCGGTCATTCATGAATGCATTTCCTTTACAGAAATAGATGGTTTGCTGGAAAATTTTAGGTAATTGAGTGCGTCGCACATTCAATAAATAGTCAGTTTATTGGTAGCATATGATATTAAATCGGAAACTATATGCATTCTTATAGTCATGCGACATATAATATGCGCTTATATCATATGAAACAAAAAATATGTGACTGTTTGAATATCAAAAACATTTTGCACATGCCAGTGTGTACAATCTTTCTATGTACCAGTTTTTGAAAGAGTGATCATCCCAGAAATCCAAAAAACGATTTATTTTGACTGGTTGATCTCGTTAAAGAAGTGAATGTAGAAAAATTGATAGTCTTGTTTGTCGACCGAATTCATGTTATTGAAGGCTTTGTGATCACATTTGAGATGGTCAGTGTATGATTAGGTAGTGTAATTTGCACGATTATTTAAAGAATGTGATATTTATGGGATGTAGTTTATCGTCTGACACGGGAGGTCATCCATTAGTCAAGAAGAGAGAGTCGAGTCACTCCCAAATTTAAGACAAGGTGTTGTGCATAAAGGAGAAACGTTGGACCCGACGTTTAGTCATCCTGCCGACTTTACGTGACCAAGTCGTCGAACAATGAGCAATAAAGCGTCGTAAATTTACGAATGACTCGTTTTTTTCTTCTTGACCTATTTTGGGATGTTTTCGTTGAAATATGAAGTCATCTAAAATTTACCGTAGTTCACGTAGCTGTCACCCGATTCAAATTGTGATTGTTATCAATGATGTCGATTTAGTAAGTTGATTGGAGTGAACTTTCTTCGATGACAAGATTCAACTTGATGGTGTACAATAAGTTCAGTTTATTATGGCGTAATTGAAAGTTTTAACAAAGTGCTGAGGGCATTTCGTGACAGTAGATATCCACTCAGCTGATGTATTGTCAATCATCATTTCAATAAGTTCACCTATTGGAAAACAATTAACAACTTAACGAAAATTCTCAGACATCTTAAAGTGTCTTCATAGATTAGCTAACAATTCTAAGAAAATTTTTGATTTTCTGACATTACAGTTTCAAGTAGTTAGTTTCCGTAAATCAATCGATGTCTAATTGTTCTCATGTAGCGAATATAGCCAAAGCAATAATAAAAATGAAGCACTTGAAGTTATTGGAGATTTTATGCACCAACTTTTGAACAATAGCATTCCGCTGATGTCATCACTTGAATTATTTGAGTAAAAATAATGATTATCCATGTTTTGTGATGTGACGAAGTTATTTCACAAAAGCTGCCATGAGAGAGCAGCTGTCAGGTTTTCGCTCCTATCGGTGAATCATTTCTAAACCGAAATCTAATCGAATGCGAAAATGGATAATTCGATGCTTCTTTCGATAGTTCCGCGTGCCGTGCTAATTTACAACAAAGAAAATTTATAAGAAAAGCCTATAGCATGATAGGAAAATTTTGCTAGAGAATATTTGACTTATTCAAATTCTACACCTAGTTAAATGGTTCATCGAAAATTTCACCCTTTTATTCCCTGGTGCTCACGAATATCAACATTAGCAAGACTAACAAGTGGTAGTTTGCTATTATAAATGGTCATTTATCAAAAAATATTTTACGCATGTCATTTGAATGGGATATACGAAAAATTTTTACTATGAGACGTTTTTGATATTGTTATTGTGAAGTTCAACTTAGTCTCTGTTGTCTGATCTCCATCTAGACGTTTCGGCTAGTTTATGTTTCCAAGCACAAGTTCATTCGTGTGTCAAGGATTTGGAAGACGATAGGAATTTGACGTGATGAGAAAAATGAGCTTAGTATCGAGAGTCAAGTTCAACGAGAACATGAGTAAGGCTGTCACCAATTCATGCCATTGCGCGTTAGACTTACTGCCATTAAGTGATTATCGTATTGTATTCTTTTTATTGATTTCCCTTCCATTTATCTTTTGATTATTGCTATTTTCAAGATTAGAGGCGGCGAATTACTTTTGTAGATGAAATATTACGATCCTCATACAGCATATAGGCATACGTCTACATCGTTGAAACCTTAGACTGATGTACCAAAATGTTTTCACGGCGCTGCTTGTTTTCTGTTATTCGTCTAGAGCAAGACAATGAAGTCGAATGTGAGAATGGCGCGGATATCATTATATCAAAAGGCAATTTGACTTGATTAGTGATGAAATGCAGTAATCAATTCACCATTAAGTGCTTGTTGTTGATAGAATCACTTAATTTACGTGTAGCACTTTCCCAGATGAGAAATTGGTGATTCAATCGATTCATTCGTATGCAATTCAAAGGAAAAGTACTTAACGTGCGTTCTTATGTTAACAACTCTTTGAGGATGTGTTTTTCAGTGATGAGTTGATGGAGGGTGTTGAGTGCAATGCTACCAACAAATGTGAAGTTTGACTGGTGGAATTTAGTCGCAGTGAAGCTCCTCTTCAAAGGCAATTATTTTATGTCTTGTCAGAGGCTTCCATTTGATTAAACCTTGCGTTACAATGCTCTTATTCTGTTTCTCTTCTATGAATAATTTTTCTGATACAGAGAGACAACTTCGCTTATAATCAGTGGAGGATGGTTGTGAAATTACACATTTCTGCTCCCTTCCCTACTGCCTATCCTAATTTAAATGATTGCTGAAAGAAGGTATGGTTGATCAAGGTGTAACTCTTTCCAATGACCGTTGTGTGAAGCTAACTCAATTTTCCTCACAATTATCAAAGAATTGAAGACACGATACACCGGTACTGCATTGCAAGGTGAAAAATGCCAAACACTAAAACGTCTAATGGATTGCATGTACATTGCATTCCATTTGACGTTTTTTGGACATCCTGTAGATGGACGAAAAAATTAATGCTTTTATCAATGTTCATATTTTAGCAATCGATTGATATGGATTGAAATTATAAGGATGTGGAAAAGGAATTTCCTGAGATATTTCAAACTATCGATATTCTAGGATAACGGTTTCAACTTGTCAGATTATCTGTGAATAGGTGGGCGAAAACCAGCAAGGAATCGTAATGTAGTTTGAATGATACTACTTTCCTGATAGCATCCAGGTGTACGGTCTGTCGATCGCTCAACTGCTTGCTTTCTATCATTAGCTATGTCGCTCATCTGGCCAGCGTTCCTTCAGGTCCTTCTGTACACAAATCCAATATGCTGTGTGGCGTCTCGGTTCCACCCGATGGTATTGAAAAAATATTAGATGTGACTCTGATCACTCATCCTCGGTTATATCGTCCCATTTTACAATGGGTTCCTCTAAATCAGGGGTGGGGAAAGAGGGCATTGTTTGGCTCTACGTATGTTAGCGAGCAGTTTTTCTCTCATCTCAACTTCATGAAGTCTCCTTTTCGATCCAACCTTACTGACAAAAATTTTGAAAATGACCCCAGGTTGGCAACGTCTTCCTTCATACCAGGCATCGAAAAAATCTCGAAGAACACCCAGACTCAACATTCGCATTAAATAGGACAAGCATTGTTTTTTTACGCATTCATGAAAAAATTAATAAATATTTCATTAAAGAGATGGTATTTGGCGCCTCAAATGCAGGGTTGCTGCGAATATATGAATAAAACGTATTAATACACCACAAAATCACATGTCCGATATCATCATTTGCTTAGTCTCAAACAACGATATGGTTTCGCCGTTAAATAAGCATACTAAAACTTGTGGCCCGCGAAGGTTATCGGACTCTTGATTTGACCCCCGAAACTATGAAAAGGTTGCCCGCCCATGCTCTAAGTAGAAAGAATGGACATTTTGATATAAAATCGTTTTTTTTTTTGAAGCATGCTTAAATAGTTAGACCAGTTAGGATGAGTTCTTGGGAACTCATACTATATTCTTGGGTAAACTGAATGAGATTAGACGAGGTACTGTTAGTAATATTTACCAGATTGTTCATTTAGTCTGTAAATCAAGACAGAAATCATTTTCTTAATTTTCACTTCAACAAAGGATATTGCAAGTGGAATAGCTTTATTTGGTTTTTATCTACATTGCAACATGCACCCGCAGCTGATGTCGGTCAAGATATGGCCCAACTTGGTTTCGATGACTGAAGAATCACTTTGCCTGTTGCAATGAAGAAAAGTCGGCACCTGACATTTTACACAAAGCAAATGAAAAACTGATTGAAAATGTGATTATCGGTTACAACCCCAGTGGTAAACAGTTTCAAGCAATTTTAATTAGAGACAATGATTTTTTGAAGCATATTAGGAATCCATATTTAGACTGATGAAAATGTGTGATAGAAAACCAGGTAGCTTTTGCCATTTGTTGATTAGAAATATAAAACAAAAGCATCTTAAGTTCGGTTTCTTCGGAATCTTATTTCTGGCTCAACGTGACTCGGAAACGAAAATTATGTGGCCTAGTTATGTGATCAAGAAGCAATGACCACGCTGTATCACCTTGTGCATCTCCTATTCACACCTTCATCAGACGTCGATTTGCGTATCCTGTCCTTAATTACTCGTCTCACTGGACACCACTGCCCAGCATTTCCGGCCACACAATATTGTCAGTCTTATTTCGGTAGTGTAGATCTTTGCCATGTACACATTGTTCAGTCGACTGCATTGTAGACATTGTTCTTTTCATCAGTACATAGGTCGATCAGAATTTATAATTCAATGCCTTGAAAGCAAATTTGAACAAACTTCGTTACTCGAGTAAATATTGATACTTCTGCATAATGTAACGAATTTTAAGAAGTTGTTTCGCGCAATCAAATCCTCCATAAACTAGGAAGCATTGAACATTAGATAAACTTTTTTATGTTTTATCAGTTCTGATGATGTTAACAAAATGTACTGCCGTCAGCTGATTTTTGCAAAGATGTGAAAATTTGCACATATAGCTTTTCCCGCTACTCTAACTACAATGTTTATCTAAAAATCCTTACACGTTTAATTTCTGGAATTACTTCACAATTGAAGCCTACGGGATAGAGACGAGTTGTGTTTAAGGGCGATTTGAGGGATGTTTTAAGTCACTCATTTTGATTCAGACAATTTCAGGTTCATAAATGACGAATGGAAGGCAGGTTCCCAAATAGTCTAAGCTAATTGTTCTGATTCTGATTCATGTTTTCTAGCCGATTTTAAGTTAGATAATTGCGAGATCGATCTTGTAACCGAAATAACCTGCTAAGCATTTCTATATTTCAGACGTCGACCGAAAATGCAAAGAGACTTGCGCCGTCACATTCCGGATCAGTCATTGAAACAACCTCTAATGGGCTCTCCTCCACTTCCTCCATATCAGCCGATGCCCACTGACCCAGTGGAGATGCGCCGACTCAACTACCAGACGCCAGGTGAGTATTACCGTGTCCGCGCGACCTCCTCTGCACTCGCATGTCAACTTTCTCGTTGCCTGTCATCCACGTTGACTGTTGTCCGCTTTCCTTCCCTACTGTTCCTCACCTGCTCTCCAGACAATGTCCCAGCGGGATCCTGAGTTTAAGCCTCCCTTGGCCCCCCTACGCGTGTCAAGATTCCGTTTGAAATGAGAGCAGAGAGGCAGACGAAGTCCGAAATGTGAATGCGAATGATTGATTTGAGTGATGGTGCACCCACGTAGTCCATGTTGCTGAAGGAAGTTCAATAAAGGAGATTTAATAGGAAAAAGGAGATTGAGAATGAAAATTTGTCTTGTGAATGTTTGATACTGCGAGTGTAATGAATATATGGTGATGGGCGTGTGATTTACAGTGCGTAATAATCATGGATCTGGAAAACGTTCTTTCAGTGGGAAAGTTACAGATAACACATTGCTTCATGAGATCATTAGACAGATTTTGTAACTTATTAATCGTAATCCACAAGTTGGCATTATTAAAATGATATTTCAATTTAGTCAGACCGGAGAATGTATGTGGAAGCAGATTTGATCTCTCAGCAGCCATTCCACAACATGATACTGAGAGATCAAATCTGCTTCTACCTATATTCTCCGGTCTGACTAAATTGAAATATTATTTTAATAATGCCGACTTGTGTGTTACGATTAATCACGTACTTATGCAGTGCTTAGTTCTATGTCTGCATAAACTCAATGATGTAGGATCAATGCTAAGGAAATTGTCATACCTAGAAAATACAGTAAAAGAGAAATGCGTATCTGCCTATTTATCATATGTTTGCTCAACCACATTCAACCAACTTGTCTATGCATGATTTATGACAGAGTGAATGCATGCCATCGCAGGAAAACACCCCATGTTAAGTTTAACATTCGATCGATCAATATCCGACACTTGACGGGCGACGGCTACTGAATCTCCCTAGAAGTACAGCATATTCATTGATCTTTATCGATGGCGTTACAACCAAAACGTATATCAGGAACACTAATGATGATAATTACGTAAACGGTTACGTCATTTTCTGATTTATCCCATTTACTGCATCATACTGTACTTTAGATGGAATTTTCATTAGTTTTGCCTGATCTCCAACAACCCAAGCCTGCTCTGACATTGGCCCTGAAACCACTCATTTTTGAAAGAGAGATTTAAGCTTTCGAGCACTATTGAAACCTTTGAATTTTGGACATTTCTCTTCATCATCAATGTATGGTAGGTCACCAACTGTGGTACTATATAAGTGAACGAATTTCTGTCTTTTATCACTATTTTGTAATTGCTTTGCCTATGTAATTAAATGTGATGCTGAAGCATGCTCAATATTATCAAGCAAAGCTTTACAAAGACTATTATTTCTTATTTAGAAAATGAACTACTTATATATGGCCTCTGTGGCAACCATCTTTTGAATTATCATTAATAGATAATCGAGTTTACAAATTCAGATGACTGAAATCTGTAACATTACTATAACATAGTAAGTTCAACTGTAGTCAAATCAGGCATTAAGGATAATGCAGTTAGGCAGCTTATAGACCATTAAATGCTATACTATTTATTTACAAGCTTTAATTATTAAGTCAAAGAAAATACATTGTTAACAAGTCTTATCACGCTTGCAAGAAAGGCCTTTTGTTGAATTTATTCCGAAATCCTTGGCACTGTAAAAAACAAATGCAAACGTATTTCAAGATAATAGTTTTTTATTGTCATTGCAACGTGTTTTGGAAATTGTTTTGATTTAATCATTCTTCTTAGAACAGCTTGCACGTACGACACTATATACAATCTTGGTAATAAGAATATGTCTAGACATACGGCACGTATAATTCAAGTACCTTTTGATCAGAAGAATTTCAAATATATTCATAAATCCTTCATTTTGTTTTCAGGAGGAAAACGTGTTACTTTATTTGCATTTTGCTTCTCTAAAAGGGCATGCAACCAATAAGACCATACTCTACCGCGCAAAAATTTCTCTAAGTGCGCATTGATTATTGGCTATGTGGTGAAGAGAATGATGTTCACCAGTTTTGGTTTTTATCTCAATTTCACAAAGGAAGTTAGATTTTGGGGATAATGCTGAAATACATGTAATTCTGATATTGGAATGATGTTCATTTCAAAACTGATGAAAATATTTTGATTATTTGACTCTTGCTTGGATTCAGTTAAAATCACTGAATTGAATATTTAAAAATGCACGGAGGCGAAATGCATGTAACAGTAACATATGCGCACTTGCCTGTTATGCAAGTCGTGTAGTATTTCGTGTTGACGGACTAGATAGTGGAAACATCGTTGATGACTTGCATGTACATAAATTAATGGAAGCAATAAGGAAGCATTTTTTGTACATCGTATCAGAAGTTCTTTTTGAAACTCTCTAACCAACTAACTCTCGGAAACTGAATCAATCGTAAGAATTTTAACCATGCAATGTTTGAGTGTAGGGATGTTAAATGACTGATTACTAGCATATCACAATGACTTATCGAACTAGGTTCTATCATATTATCAAAATATTCTCTAACTTGTTTACTGTTTAGCGCTGGTCGAGCAGTTTTCTATCTAGGAAAATCGATGATACAGAATTGCAGCGAATGAAAAATTGTCCTTGCCACAGCTTTCATTATATTTTCACTTGCAAAGATCATATTTGATATAGGGTTTCGATATCATTACATGCTCTGCTTAAAACAGCTCTAAATGCGGTCAAAAATCACTGCATTACCTATTCCTTCTCTGAAGAGATTAGTTGTGGTAGATTAACCTTCATTATCGTGTGCAATTGAATCTGAAATGCTCACGAAAATGTAAGTGAACAGAATTCGCAAAATTGTGTTACTACAATCTATTGAATTCAATTGCAATTTGATGTGACTTGACGTATTGATGGAGGAATTACACCTGTCAAAGGAAAGCCGCTCTGATACTTTTGATTATATCAAATGTTAATATCCTGCGAATTCTCCGATTGTGGTGAAGAGCTATTTAAATACGAGGTCAACTTATACATTGCTTTAATATGGGAAAGGAATTCTCATGTTGTTTCAAGTACCTGTCAGGCATCATTTTTGTGATTTCTCGTCCATGACCTCTGATTAAACACTGAAGAATCGAAGTTTGGAGAAAGATTTTGAAACGCCTTCAATCAGAAGCATTCATAGATGATGTTGAATTAACATTCACTCTATATATGTATAAATATTAATACAACTTGTGATTTGATGAAGTCGAGAAGGTATTGAAAACTTTTGCGAACGATATATAACCGAGCAGTAGAGTGTCATGTTTGAAATGAGCTTGATTGTTGAAACGAGTTGATTATGGTGTATGGGCCGGGGTTTGGCCAATATAGGCAACCATATTCGAAGGTGAACTGGCAGCAGATAATTCTGAATTTAGTTTCATTTAGACTTAATCGATCAAATGAGCTATCTGGTCATGGAATCACAATAGTGCTTATTGTAATTCGAATAAATTCCAAGTTAATTTGCAATTCGTGCGAAATTCGTGACAACGAAAAAAGCATGTGTTAGGCCTACATAACATCGAGGAATTGGTAAAGACTGACCACCGCGGATTTCACTGTTGTGAAGCAGAGTTTAGGGAATTCTGGTACATTTTTCTATCAGATGTGCACAAAGTTGCTCCAAATCACTGGGACTCCTGCGAGCCATGTCCGTCTCCAAGAGATTCATTAGGTTTTCAGTGGAATTCATGACATGAGATCTTACTGGGACAACGCAATGTCCGAATTCCACCATCATCCTTGAAGTCATCAATAACGGGACTGTAATGCTGTGTTGCATCCATCAATGACCAATTGCTGGTTTCTTCAAAAGTTTGATTGGCAAGCGGAAGGTGAATTTTCAAAATGTCTTCGTGGACTTTTCCACTCACATTGTTACAAATAACTAAATTTGCTTTACCATCGTAATGAAAACTTGCCCTAACTATGACATAGCTTTTTCATCATCACTGTCAGTATCACAAACATTCCAATGTCACCATTAATGATTGGATTCTGGCCACACTCGTATTCTCTTGTCCATCCGGATTTTGAAAGCGGACTACCACCTGTCCACCCTTATCTGCGCTATTGTCTCTGACTGTGAGTACCCTATATATATATATATATATATATATATATATATATATATATATATATATATATATATAATGAAATAATAGAAATCAAAGCAAATGCAGTTAAATAATTAAAATGAAAACACAGGATTAAGAAGCATGCGCCAACATGTTTCTGCCACTACTGTGGCTTGTCAAGGCGATAAATGAACTATATTGAATAGCTACAATACAAATGAATTTCAACTAGAAATACATGGACACAGTCATTAGCCTGTAGGCTAGAGAAGATCATAGAGTTTTAGAAGACGTTCAGTGGTGGTCAGTATTTTCTAATGAACATAGTTTCGTAGTGTTCACGTTCTAGCCTTGTAGAAGAAATCGGCATTTTATAGAATGGCATGATAGAGAATTTTTTACTCAAATTTACCGCAAAGAGCCAAAGAACGGTTAAAGCATAATGATAATAGATATACATCGAATGACATTATTATTCCTTTTGTACATACCTATAATCCCAATAATCCTCAAGTCTTCAACAAAACTATTTACCCATTAACTAATACATTAAAATCTATTAAATCTTTCGAAAATTGTAAATTTCAGAATTCACTAAGACAGCCAAAATCAATTTTAAAACGAAATAAGAGAACTCAAATTGAGGGGGTAACTAAATGTGATCAACCCTGCTGCAAATGCTGCGACAATATTACAGCAGGGAAGGAAATTACTTTTCGAGTTGATGAATCTGACTTTCATTTTAACATAAGACACAACATGAGTTGTGGGTCTTCCAATTTCATTTATAAATTGACTTGCCTAGGTTGCAATACGTTTTACATAGGTCAATCCGGTGATACCCTTCGTCACAGAGTTACTGTCCATCGGCAACAGATTCAAAATGCTGAATACTCATTTTTACCAGCAAGCACCCATATCAGAAATTGTGCGGTAAATTTGAGTAAAAAATTCTCTATCATGCCATTCTATAAAATGCTGATTTCTTCTACAAGGCTAGAACGTGAACACAAAGAAACTATGTTCATTAGAAAATACCGACCACCACTAAACTTCTTCTAAAACTCTATGATCTTCTCTAGCCTACAGGCTAATGACTGTGTCCATGTATTTCTAGTTGAAATTCATTTGTATTGTAGCTATTCAATATAGTTCATTTATCGCCTTGACAAGCCACAGTAGTGGCAGAAACATGTTGGCGCATGCTTCTTAACCGTGTGTTTTCATTTTAATTATATATATATATATATATATATATATATATATATATATATATATATATATATATATATATATATATATATATGTATATATGTATATATGTATATATATATGTGTGTGTGCTGCAGTATAAACTGTTGGAAGACGCGGCTGTGTTGATGTCCTTGCTTTAGTTGAAAGTACAGTCAATCATTAAACATGTATCGCTATTCAGAATTGCGTCATTTGTATTACACGTCATCACCGAATATCGATCACGAAGCTATGAAGGTTTTGCTTAGCATTATTAGTCATCCTGTTCAATAGATATTGCAAAAAGAATAGTCTCACAATTTGTAATTGAATAGTACGCATCATACCTCAACAAAATTATTCAAATATAATCAAAGCTGAAAAATGCTTTATTCTTCGAGCGAATTAAGCAAGTAAGACTCATAACGCTTTGGGGGTTTCCGTTCTTCGGCGTTTCGCATATGATAATGATCCTTGTTATCTAGCAAAATTAATCCAATTTCAAAATGCCCGTTACTCGAAGAGCAACGTGTTGTTAGGCAAGCCTTTTGGTGTTCTTGTTTCCAGGAAACATGAGAGTGGACGATCGTCGTTTGATGATTTTCATTTCGCTTTCACGGAAGAGGTCTACAAAAAATTATAAAATGTGTTTTCAGAATTATTTTGGCATTTGGATTTAGGATTTCAAGTGTCAACTAAGTTATTTCATCATTGAAGGATTGGTTGCGAATTCAACGAATCAACGAATGCAAATTCAAGCCTGAATTCTGACGAGCTAGAACATTGACACTGCATGAAACGTACACACTCAGCAAATTTAGATCGTGAGGAGTTAAGGGTGTAAATAATATTTTAATTTGACGAATTTATCACGAAGAAAACTTGAGTTAAAGATACTTACTCTTCGCTTGACATGCCTGTCTGCAATCTGACCGCTGAAGTTCGTGGGTTCTCTGATAGGAGCCACTTCTGCAATGCGGGCGCTTGGCCAATCACAAGAGCCATTACATGCAATAGTTGGGATACGATTATGTCCTCTCTAGAATAATCCACACTCAAATGAATGCATCTCAGTGATTCCAGCGGTCAGGTGTAAGACCGATGGGATTGCAGCATTTAAGTCTTATCACGGTGGCTTGATACGTTATGCTACTCTAATTATTTATACACATGAACAGCCTGCGTTATACCTGTTTGGAAATTTGTGAAAGTGATTTATTTATTGGAATACAGTTAATTGGTTGGATTCTATTAAAAGTTTGAATGGGATTGAAGATTCATTGGTGGGCTTGGACCGAATTATCCAACTCTTGATTGACATTGTTGCCAATAATGTTGGTATGAGCAATTATTTGATTGATCTTCACCTTAAAAAGTCGATTATGGGATTGAATGTGAATAGTATGTGAATAGTGCGCATATTTAACATAAGAATGGCCCTATCTGACAGATTTCGAACCCAATTTTAAATTTACATACCTCTACAGGTCACCCACCCCATCCCTCACCAACCTCGACTGTTTCCCATGTTCAACCCGTATTGCATGTCCCTCCCAGCCATGTCGTTGTTCGCAGATTTGTTGATGGCGGCCCGTTCGCACGCTGACCTTGCTGCACCTCCCGAGGTCGACATACGACACTGCCAGACACTCGACTATCGGCACAGACGACAACCGGCAACACAAACCACTTCTCTGAGCGGACCAGCGACAGGGCGGAAAGTCACCATCGGTAAAACCCCTGTCCTTCAGACCCTGCCTATCACGAAAATGCCATATGGTCAGAATTTTGAATGATCGAGAGTAGATAGTGCCAAGTATATTCGTATGATATCAGTCATCTGATACATTTCTGTTCTGTATCAAAGAAAAATCATTATGCGCTTTGTAAATGATTAATGATACGAAAAATGTGCATTAGTACAACACCACCCTCCGATTTTATATGCACGCGCAGTCTAAGGAGAGTAAATTAGTTTCAGTTGGATTATTTTGATATAAGTCCGTCGACCACATGGCATCATCGTGCGTGGATCACCTGCCTGCTCACGCCTCTGTTTCTGTTGCTCACCTGACGTTATACTCGTACTTTTTGGCCTTATGTTTTTGTGAGTGTGGTGTTGGAGTCTTCTGTGAGAGTAGTTGCACTTGTTTCAACTCCACACTCAGATAGTATTCGCCACACCTAGACATTCTGCTATTGATGTTTTACTCACCGCTTGAGTGCATGTGCGGTGGTATTTTTTGTACAATGTTCATGTCCTATCCTTTCTCAGGCCAAATGATACGCGCCAACTCTGACGGTAAGTTTTGAGGGAATCACCTCAGTGTTTTACTTCCAGCTTCTCCTATTGGCTGTCGCTGTGTGTGTGAATTTTTTTGCGGGTGTGTGTTTTGTCCAAATTGATCGATATGCCAATCACAACTGATAAGCACTGCCAACGCCAGATAAGATGTATGTTCACATGTTCACATGCATGTTACTGTTGATGGTAAGATGAGTAACTTGCAGGATCGACCAGCCCTGCTCTCTTCAATTCATTTCCATTTTTCTTGCATAAAAAGTTAGTGAATCTTGCTGAGTACAACATTCGGTTCACATCCGTTATCCTACATCAATATCACGGTGATATAGCCAATGTGTGACTGTGCTTTAACATCTTCATTTCTTGAATTCCAATTCAGTATGCCGATATTCCTTAGTATTGAATTCGGTATCCGATTAATTCGTAGCTTGTAACAATTACGGAAGACAAGTTAGGAAGGAATTTCTTGATTCTTCTACATTTCCTCGAAACTGCAAACGAATTAAAGATGATAATAATATGTTTGAAAGATGATTATTGCAAATATAAAGGTCCATTTACACCGGACGCGGCGCGGCGCGTCCAACAAAAATGCCTGTTCTCACCGAGCTGCGTGGCGAGGAGCGGGAGATGGGAATGGAGAGGGTAAACTACAAATACCATACCATTATGGACACTTCTTATTGCTAGATAATTAACTTATTCATATTCCTTGTGTTACATGCATTCGAATGAGTCCAAGCAAGACACCATAATATGACACTATCCCGACATAGTAAAATGACGCACTCAGTTTTAAGAATTTACATGAAATCAGATGCAACATTTCAAGCATAATAGCTCGAAAATTATGTCTAAGCGACACATTCTCGAGGAAATACAAAAACATTTTGCATTAGATCTACGAGCGTGAACAAAGTGTGATGTAATCAGGTACTTAGATCTGCAAGTTTCATCAGATGAGAACAGTTCGTTATGAATTGAAGTGTTGCCAGTCAATTATAGAGCAATATCCGAGTAATTCTGTGATGAGTTTTGGTCGACCAACAGTCTAGAAAATAGGCTCAATCTGAGAGGAGCACTGAGTTCAGTAGGATTTTCGCTAAGTAAATACGAATCTGCAGAAATTATTCTCTTGTGTATCAAAATCTATAAGTTGTGGTTGTCGTATGATTTGAGGGAATATCAGATCAGATATTTCAAGGACAATACTATTCACAGAAAACCAAGTGAAATAAATCCTTTTGTCAAACTGTCAACACAATTATAAGCTATATCGACTGTTGTCACGCACTGCGATGACCATGAGCGATAAAAGGGGAGCATTTTTCAAGGAGAGAAGATGGCTGCTCTTCGCAAAATAGATACCACCATCATCTTCGTGAAATTTCCTTTTAAATGAAGTGTGTTTCAACTAAATTGGTTAAGAATTCTGCGTTTTGCGTCAAATAAACAATATGAAGCGTTTTGATGACTTTATCGCAATGCTTAAAGTAGTGGCGAGCAATTATAGACAGATAAAGGAGACCGACATTGCTAAAGCTATTTTTTGCAATTGTAAATTAAGTACGGCATACGTTTGAGTGATTGACATTTCAAATTAATCGTTAGGATATGGAGATTGCTATAAACCACAAAATTTTGCGAAAACTAATCATTTGATATTTCATATTTGTAAAGAATACGGTCTTAAGGACACAGATATCATTTACACATTTTCATTCATAGGGAAACAACAAGGCACAGGTGACATCATGAAATAGATTTGACGCACGGATTGACTTTGCCATAAGTTAGCTCACAAAACGACCTTTATTAACTTGCATTGTCTATGCTATTGTAATCGGGAGTATCACTCTATTGAAGATTATCAGATAAGTTGAGAACAATAACAATTTTCTCAAGTTCGTTACCGGTGTTACAGTATACGTTTTCCGTCCATCTCTTTTACCGGCGGGACATTGAAATGGTGTTTACATTTTCCGGTCGGAAATTTAAAGTATGTTTGTCACACTGATTTAGAGTTTTCGCTTTTCTCTTTTACCCCCTTCCCCGAACTAGCTAAGACTGCATGTGTGTATTTTACACCCTCATTAATCTGTTACCCCTTTCATGAGTATAACGTAGGATATTTAGAATAAAAACGAAATTCCATTATACATTGTATTTTTTAAGTGACATGCATTTATCATTTTTTTTAATCTTATACCATTACTGCTTACATAGTAGGTGTTTCTTCCCTTTATAGCGTCAATGGTATAAACAGTAGAGCTCCATATGCTGATTATGTTGTGACTTTCTTTGACCTAGGGGGCTATTCAGTAACGCAGATATCTGATTCTCTGTTTCCGATCAGAAAAACAGATCAGGGGGTAAAAGCAAGTCATAACACCGGTACTCGTTTTGCGGCAAATAAAATACCATTCATCTCCAAATGCATTCATCTGAATTCTATTTCATGGTTGACAAAGTATGAAAGTGCACTAATAAAGGATTTTGATGTTCATTTGGTCAAATTGTCCTCACAGATGGTCAGAATTGTCGGATAGCTATGTTGAAAGTCAGTCATTTCTCTGCACGAGCATCTGGCAACCTGTGGTGTCAGGTTTCAGTGCGGAAGGTAGAGCAAGCCGGGAGTCGGCTTGGCGCGGGATGGATTTTCCTATCTCATAAGCAAACCGTGCGTCATTTCAGAACTTTTTTCTGAAATTACTTGGGCGCATAGTCCCGCTGCATAGTCAGCCCATAGGTTTGCTAAGGTTCTGAACGAAAAGTCTAGACGCGCCGCGCCGCGTCCGTTGGGAATGGACCTTTAAACATACGAGTATTCACATAGACAAGGCAGATCATGAGATCTGAGAAACAAAAATTACACGGAAGCTGTGTCTCTCCTTATCCACTGACCTTCATATTTTGAATGTATTGAAAACTGGTCCTACAAGAACTTCATATTTCATTCACGTGCGAATACCCTGTTTTTTTAAAACACCTATATAGAATGCTAATAACACGCCGCACACTTATATTGAAATCATGACTACAAATCATCACTATCGATTCCTTGCATTATTCATCTGATGAGATATATGATTATTTCAGGGATGGGCATCCGAACTGATCACGTGAGCCACTTTTGGTGTCTATTGGGTTCACTTTCAAGCATCACTTGAAGGTCACAATTTGAGCCATTAAATTAAAATCTAACTAATTAAATGTATTAAATCTAAAGCCAACTGACTATTTATTTCTGTTACTCTAAAAAGGAATGCAGGTGGACACTGGAACCCATCCATATTCAAGAAGTAATATATGTCTAAATGATGGTTGAAGAAAGTATTCAATTATCGTTGTGTGATTGCGAATGCTAACATGAAAAGGGCTGGACCATCTTGCGGATGCACGTCATTATAGATTCCTTCCTCGATGTTTATTGATCAAAAGGCACAACTTTAGCATGTGGGATTTCAATCTCAGAATTATTCAATGCCGAAATCTCAGGAATCCTATCAGTATCTCGAAGGCTCGCGAGCATGACTCGATGATCTATTGTAATGTCAGCTGTTTGAAAATTGACTGTGGGCCACCTTCAATTATCACCATGGACCAGGCCCATAGGTTGCAGGTTGCCCATCCCTGGAGTACAAACATGTAAGATTACATTGTTTCTAATTGATAATCAATATATGCCACGTCGTAAGTAAAGAGTGGAAATGAGTATTCGTTGTAAAGCTATACTTGTATATTAACGTATAATCCTGATGTTATATGATTACAATGAGGCTTTTATTATAACAGCCTAAGTGTGCTATGAATCATGTCAAACATTTAGTAGCTATCTTTCTGCATACGCAACATGTCGACAATTAGCTGTAATTGATATCATACTGGCGGCAACTAGAAAAATCATGATTATTAAAAGGATTGTTCAACTGTAGCATTTAGTGTGACTTATGGGAGGCGCCACTGCAATGTCAGTTATTTAATCTCGATATGCATATGGCGGAAGGAATACGGATACATGCGGAAGACATAATGGAGAAAGATGTAGCTCCTTCCATTTATGTGCTGCAATTGTGAGCTGTCATGCGCACGATTAGCTTATTAATATGATAATCCACCACTTCTGTGCAAAATTGCATGTCTCGTTTATATTGACTATTTATAATAAGCCTAAAGTGTTTTTCGATCAACATTTTGAAATTGATTTTTTGTGCTTTTGAAGCTTTGAAGCTTTTACATCACTACTCCCCATACTTGGGGCTTGGACGGTGCTGACATAGTCAGAAGCTTGTGCAATGTACATAAAATGATTCAGAGCCTCATGATGGCCTTGGATGTAAGGTCGTAATATATATATATATATAGTTAATGTTATATTTCTACTTACGATCACAGTGCTTGCTTTCCCAAACCATGAATTCAGAACTATGTCGAGTCAAGGCATATTCACTCATGTACAGGTTGTCCCAGAAGTAAGGAACGATATGATTTGTTTCTCAAACTTGTTGCCATTGTTTAATATCATCAAAATGCGATCCGAATAGTTGTTTTGGTTATCTAGTTTTGTTCTATTTCAAAAAAGTTAATCATGCAGTTTAATTAGACTGACCACCGCCACTATAACTGACCATGCCAGATTTGATGTATTTATAAAAACTAAAGGGAAAGCATACTTTTACTTGTACTTAGCTATGAAAATGTTCAAAAAAGCTTTATGAGCTCATGGCAATCGATGTTTAACCTTATATATGACCGATTGGTGAACAGTGTAGGTTATCATTTTAAGCTTAATACTGGTCCTATGACCTTCGAAGTAAATTCAGAAAAAAGACGAACTGAGCCTTTCTCCTTGTACGAAATTAAATTCAAAATTTGATGTTATCTTCAAACTTTCATGTAGCAATATCATTGTGCAACAACATCCAATGGATTTTTGAAGAATTTTGAGATAGGTGATGCCGAAATTGATCTTGCGATTTAAATGAAATGTAGTGTAGTATCTGAGACTGATGCCATTTATAGGCTAATGCTGTCAGCATCATCATTAAGTGCAGCACAATTGCTCTCACATACTTCGTTTTGTTTAGAATTCTCTGGAATTGATGATTATAGGTTTAGTCTTGCCTCTCCGGTTTATGATTGCATGTTCTTGTCGACATAAACTGGAACTGCATATGAAATGTGAATACGCTTAACAATCCCTTTGTTATAAGAAATAAGTGATGTATATTCTCTGAACTTAAATGTAAAATCCATTGAGACAGCTGAAGAGCAGTTTCCCTAAATAATTATTTCTCCCTATGTCGAAAATCGTTTGTGCCATCAGAATAGCATTTAATTGCTTGAAGCTCGTATGTAAAACGATGCTGTTTTTAATTGCATCTGATATTACACATTATATTTCTAGAGATTTAGTGGCATGACCTAGAAGTGACTCAGAACACCATTTCTATGTAATTTGTAAGACTTGGATTGTCATTTTTAAATGACAGTACTTATGTTTATGAATAACAAGTTGACAATATTCTTATTGTCATTAGGCAGCATCCATCATTACAACTATGTTGCAACTCATGTGTTTTGTGAAATATGCAAAAATTATTTTAACTCCGACATTATGATAAAATGTAAAAATTTTTAATTGACGTAGATGAAGTCGATTAACATCTTCGCATATCATTGTTAAATAAATGGTTGATGATTGAGATCATGATTGCCGAGTATTGCTCAACGTGTTACTATTGAAAAATCTGATAACAATTTCGTCTCTAGCATGATAGTATCGGTTACTTACTATGCAATGTGCACATGTATGTTCTTTGTTGAACTGTTTTTGAAGATCTGCTAATGTTTTGTGTTATTTCCGATACAAAAGTAGTTGCCTTAAATTCAAGCACATTATTTCGAATATTTTGCTATGTAAAAATGAGCTATGTCATGCAAAAGTCTCATGTGTAATCATCAGGAGAGAACATCTTGTTTCCTGTAGGAGGGGAAAGTAAAACGATTTAGCTTCGTTTTCACTCTGAATCTCTTGTCACGAATCATTCAAGTTTAGAATGAATGTAAAATTCTTCTGTTTGTTACAGAAAGTTCAAATTGGGGAAACATAGGCAGCTTCTAAACGATATTTGACTACATCAAAAAAATTACAGATTGATCATTTGTATTATTCGTTCTTAAAAGAACGTGCAATTGCTAAATGTTACAGAAGATGCCAACAATTTCAGGGGGAAAAATACCTGTCGAGACGATTCTCAGAGAAACGCTAAACTCTGTCTCAATAGCCATTCAGCCGAACGGTGGTTTTGGTGACTAGCTCATTTGTAACGCCGTGTGATTGACTTCCCTTGCAATTCTTCAATGCTAAGTGCTACGCAAGAACATCGAAAAAGCGCATTTTCACAGGTTTAAAAATCGATAGAAATGATTTCTTTATTTAGATCTGTTTAAAAAATGTTATAATGTCTTTTTTTAAATTTTTGTTGACATGAAGTGCAAATTCTTTTCATTGATCTCCATCAATCACTTAATGTTGAACAATGAGGAAAGGGAGGATGATACGAGGACCTGGTGAAAGTTGTTTTCCAGGACTGCATAATTTTATCAAATCTCTCCTGTGTTCTAATTTTCAATAGAAATTCGATTTAAATTTTTTTGCTAGAACACCGTCAATTTATCTTTCAAATTGATTTGACTCAGAATTAAAGGCTCAGACTCATTTTAATGGCGGGAAGCCAACTCAGATGCGGAGTTTTGATGTTTAATTATTTCGTAATATATTTTCTTAATGAAGAGATAAGGAATTGTTAATTTTGACATTTGAATTTTTTTCTTTCAGTTGAAGGTTACCTAACTGAGATGCCTTACATGTGAATGAAATAGAGACATCGGGATCTTGGCTGTATTTTTCGGGGCGAAATGTGTGCCTAGTCCTACATACAGCAACAGGCATATATGGTTGACTATTATTACTCATGTTTATCTAGTCGTTCGGGGTTGATCGTCACATATTGAGCAGAATCATATTTTCTTCCATGTTCTCTAGCTCACCCTCAAAAACTGTTATCCGTGCAGAATTGTCTTTGTCGTTAAAATATGTTTTGCATGTGATAAATAAAGCTTGGTGTTGGAGAAAGTTTGTAGTGATGGAGAAAGTAGTATATTGTTGGCATTGTTAGAAACAGGAAACAAGAACGAATATGCTGCTCGCATCTATCAATGTTAATTGAAATTTCTATGTCTAAAACATTCTAAATGGTGATTTATTTAAATAATTAACTATCCACTTTGTATTACAAGTAAGCCAACTCACTACTTAGGCATCGACGCTGTTGCAGATATTACTTCTTTGAATTTCTACTGTTTGACATTTCTACATTTTATATGTTGCAAATATTCATGCAATCCGACAATCGTGCAGTTGCCATTTAAGTTTACAGCATCCATGAATTCATGGCATCTGCGTCATCCCCTCTGAGAATCATTCGTCTAAGAGGAATGGATGGGCTAGAATCCCCCCCCCCCAATAAAGCTGTTGACATCGCGTTGGATCATTTGGCATAAGATGGAAACCTGAGTATTTCGTGTCGGTCTTTGTAGATCTTTCAAATTGAATTTCAGTCACATTTGAACTCCAAGACTTCAACCCAAACATGTCATAATCAGATCCGACTTTCTTATGTACCTTGCAAGTATGCTAGTTCTTTAGCTGCATTGTTATAACCGTCAGGTCTTTTTATCAGAGCATTGAAAAATAATTGCTTTTCTTGTAAAAAGCCGTTCTATCATTCACCCCAATTATTTTGGAGTTGCCTCTTCTAGTAAGCACTAAGTTTTATTTCACTCGATGATTCTCGTATGAATGCACATGAGTAGAATATTTTGAAATTCGAAAAAGTAACTGATTTAAAAGTGAAGCTCATGACAGCTTTAAGAACGTTCGAATAATGAATGAAATCAGAGCAGTTAACCTCGTCCTCCACACAACACAAATGAACCTTTGAATAAACATAAACATGCTTGCCTAGCTTAGTCATTATGACGAAGATATAGATCACATTATGTAAATGTAGAAATGCCTAAAATTCTTTTACATTAGCGAATTACATATGCAGTGGATACAACAAATATAACACAAAGAGCCTATTAGCCCATGCCGGAATGATAGAGAAAGCAGATAATTTCATCAATGTAGTAGCTAATATCAAATTAACAAATAATACACAATGTTGGTTTAAGCATTTGATCTCTTTTGCGTACTTTTATTTTACAGATTAAAATTACTTTTTATAATATTTGTAAATGAAAAATGTCACAAAGATGTTGGTTGACGACATTTATTCTAGAAGGCTTTGGTTCGGTTCTCGTCTGGCGAACACGCCGGAGTGACTTGACATGCATTGATCAACCAATTTATTTGAACATGAATATCACCTGATGCATAAATGCACAAGATGCACAATAAACATTTCAACATTCGTCTAATCCGACAATCATGCAGTTTCCCCTTGCATGATGCCAAGTGCCCACCGCGTTCTTCATGCATTCCTGCGACTGCTGTTACTCGCCATCTTCAAGTGTGCTCATCAGATGTCTCAGGTGCTCGTGATTGTTTCACAGTATTGCACCGTTCACTGTATTTTGTGAGGCTACGCATATTAGAGGCCCCTGTTACCAAATATTTTGACCCCGATTTATTGACACAAAAGATTCCGTCTGGACTTTGTCTTTATCGTAGCAATTTATTGTCTTTCCATTCCTTTCTGTGTCTTTGATTCTATAGTTTGGTGTAGCTCGCATTCATCAGAGATTTCCATGTCAAGTTTCATGTACCTTTTAATGCATTAGGTGAAATTAATGTTTGATAAACTGATTGGTCAATGCATGTGAAGTCATTCCGGCGTGCTCGCCAGACGAGAACCGGACCAAAGGCCTCGCGAATAAATGTCGTCTACCAACATTTTTGTTGCATTTTTCCTTTATAAATTAAACACGGGGACTGCATTCTTCAAGAATCTATAGTAAGAATCGAATTAGTTGAAGCGAATATCCAGACTTTTAATGGAACATAGTACTACATATGATTCCTGAAATATTCGTTCCCCTAAGTTAGTGGATTGATACAACGGCTGACACGAATATCTTAGGATCAGTTGAATTGACTTCATGCTGCGCTCTCGCTTACAAAATGGGTTATATACTCACTCGAATATTTCATTTTTTGCTTGAAAATGTATATGATTTGAAGATTCACGGTTATTAATCATTATTTATCAATGAATTATGTATAGATTTTAAGTACTGCCTTCCTAAATGTGCATGTCTTACGCATACACGTGCTACTTTCTGTGAGTATTTTGTCCGTCTTCATACATGACTCTGTAGCTTGTTTCTAGTAAACAATATTGCTTGAAATTTGGAGATGCTCACAAGTTGTGTGCACATTTTGATAGAAGAATCGTGCCTCAACAGCAGTCACTGATTGTCAGTCAGCGCACTGCATGTGGATTAACGTTCTTTCTCTTCACTAACTTTGTGATCACTGTATGAGAATCATAATGCTGTTTCTTATCCATGTACTTTTCTGTTTTGAATGATGAATCTTGGCCTTATTAGCATAATTATTTAATTTCAATTCAGTAAACAATAATTATCATCGATGCTGTATAATATAGAAAGAGTTTAGCTAGCCTGGATAAATTATGTATTGACAATGAGGTAAATGTTTATATGCTCCTTCAATGAAATAGTTATAATTGATAATGTCTTGAAGATGGAATTTTTAAGTTCTGTTCTTCATGATTAGACATGGTTGCTCTTTTCATTACGATATATGCAGGTGATAATTTTCAAACGAATGACAGGTAATTACGAATTATAAAATGCATTTTAAGCTGTACTTCATCAACATGATGTAGATATATATTGTAGACTAAGAATGCAATCCATATCTGAATACCTGTCATAGAATTTTGTCAGCCAACTGTCAATTTTTTATCGATTCTAGTAGGTCTTCGTATGTCACTGTTGATCATTGTCATCATTGTCACTCCAATGATGTCATTCTATAGTGTGTTTGCTGCTTTTATTTGCAGCTGCTTCAAATACTTTTAGCTTTACCATTGCTTTAATATTCGCTGATAGTTATCTGAATATATCTTTTCTATTTCAGCTATGATGAGTCATCCGCCAATACCTATTGGACAATTCGAAGGTCACGTAACCGCCTGTAGAAGCAATGACAGCATGAAATTTTCGCAAGAATATGAATCCATCGATCCTGGACAGCAGTTTACGTGGGAGCATTCCAACCTCGACGTTAACAAGCCTAAGAACCGCTACGCTAACGTCATCGCCTACGATCATTCTCGAGTTGTGCTGCAGACTATTGACGGTGTGCCAGGATCGGATTATATCAACGCCAATTACATGGACGGTTATAAGAAGCAGAACGCTTACATCGCATCACAAGGGCCACTACCTGAAACAGTCGGTGATTTCTGGCGACTTGTGTGGGAGCAGCGCTCGAGCACGATAGTGATGATGACTCGCCTTGAAGAGCGTGCTCGGGTTAAATGTGATCTCTACTGGCCACAGAAGGGCACCGAAAGTTACGACGACTACATCCTGGTTACTCATATGGACTCTCTTGAACTAGCGTATTACACGATACGGACGTTTGTACTTCAGAGACACGGCTCTTCGGAGAAGCGTGAAGTTCGACAGTTCCAGTTCACCGCTTGGCCTGACCACGGTGTGCCCGATCATCCGACACCTCTGCTCATGTTCATGCGGCGCGTTCGAGCCGCTAATCCACCCGACGCCGGCCCTGTGGTAGTCCACTGCTCAGCTGGGGTTGGAAGAACCGGGGCCTTCATCGTCATTGATGCAATGTTGGAGAGAATCAAACAAGAGAAAACCGTTGACGTCTATGGTCATGTCACTTGTCTGCGTGCACAAAGGAATTACACGGTGCAAACTGAAGATCAGTATATCTTCATCCACGATGTGCTGCTGGAAGCGGTCATGTGTGGAAACACAGGTGAGTAGCCACGATAAGTACAGCTTAAATGTTTCAAGTTGATGCCTAAACTTCAATGTCTTGTCTTCGAACCGTGGGTCGCATCCGCCTGAAATCGTCGTGAAAATCGATAACACGTTCGATTTGTGTGCTAGGTTACTTTTCCACTATTATTAATAGGTCTACTCTTACAACTTTTCCATGCAGTCGAGCTAGAATATTAAAGAATATTGAAGATCTTGTACCCGAGAGCGTAAAGTTGTGACGTTCAGCTACTTCCTATCACCATTCTATTTCTTCTCTATGTGGGAATAATAGTTTTAAATGATGTATTTCATGCATGTGTATAGATCGGTCTGAAGTCGATGGCAGTTTCTCAAGTGTCACAGAGTTCGTAGTTTTACTTTCTCTTGTACAGATTTTGTCACGTTAAGACTGTAAAATCCGCAAAATGAATCATCTACAGAATGTATGCCGTTGGATGACTTTTGACAATGACATTTTGTAGATTGTGTGTTTCAGTTGGTAGAGTCGCAGCTCTAGTGAATTATAGCAACCCTCGATCCAGCACGTGCAAATAATCGAAGAATGTCCTTTTTAGCGCTTTGAAGATATGTTTTATGTTGTAGCAACAATTCTCAAAAGAAGATTGTAGCAGACAATGTCTTTCGCCGCAGGTCATAGGGTTTGATACATAAAGGGGTCATAGGGGTTGCGCTATATTTTTGAAAACTCAATTATAGCGAGGCACCTTTCGTCTGATCATTCAGACATCTTCAGTCTTAAATTGAGCTTTCAAAAAAATTCTTTTGGGTGGTGCTGTTCGAAATTCAGAAAAGGTAAATAATGTCCGCCTTGAACAAATAAATGGCATTTTAGTGGGTTTTATGGGGCTTTCACTCTTTTACTCTTGCTTTAAACTTTATTGGTCATACACATAAAGTAAAAAATTAAGATTATAAGTATCCTAGGTTGATTGTTAAATAGAATTATTGAATAGATAAAGTAGTTTAATATTAAAAATTGAATAGTTGGAATCAATTAATAAATTGAGATTCCATCTCTATTTTTCTCGATTAACAGGCTTAATCACTACGCTCACACTAATTGCTGTAATTTTTCAAATTGAAATAGCACACAAAGGCATCTGTTCTGAATGGCAGAAGTCGAAGTCATGCATTTTCTTGTTAATATATGTTCTTGTTCAAAATTGACAGCAATCATCACAATAAAGTTTTATTCCGCATTTCATGGTGGCAGAGAGAACTTTTCGGTCACATTATTATTATTATGTTTGTTGATTTCGAGTTAGTGTTAGACTGCGCCACACGTTGTATACATACATATTCGCATTTGTGATGTAGAAGCACAGGGATACAATTTGTTGAAGCAGCGCTATAAATACTAACTCACATATCATCATAAATTATCGTCGGGTGTTCCCGTTGCTCTTTCTTAAAATAAAATGCAAATGTTCTTTCTATTATTGTATTACTATAGATCTTCATTGACCAAGAATCTGAAGAGGACACTTGAGACATCTCATTGTTCAATCTACAATGAGACTTCTCATTGTAGCATCTCATTCTTGCTGTTTGTGATATTTAGTCATGAGGTCATTAAGTCTGATGTATGTATATTTTTTTATTGTAGCTAAAAAATGAATTCGATGTGTTAGATTGAAGTTGACTGTTAGATTGAGGTTGAAAATGATTCCTCTGGATATATCAGACAAGAGTCAGAGACCTGGTACAAGTAGAAAGTTGAAAAATATAATCTAAGTAGAGATCTGAATAAGAGAAGGGAAGATCACGAATGTTCACATTTGTTTCTGATAGAAGTAAATAATTCTGTTTGTTCATTTGAATTGAATTGAATTGCAGCAGATAACGCCCAAACTGTAGCTAATCATTTTCAATTCTTCTCTTGGGAGAGATTCCAAAATCTCGGCATTGAGAAAATACAATTTCATTGAATGATTCAGCAAATGTCTACTGGAGGCTCACTCCTAAAATTGACGCATCAAGCGAATTAAAATTGTGAAAGTTTAAGTTGAATTATAGATGTTTGATGATAAATCGTTAATTAGATATTTTGAATGCTGATTATGCAAATAAAAACTAATGGGGAAAATTGAAAAAACAGTTTGGATTGATGAATGATTGATCTAATTGGTTTAATCAGATGCGAATCAATAGTAGCTATTTTTTCGTCTGTTTTCTTGATTGGAAAACTACAACCATTCATCTACTTTTTTAATTTCGATCGAAGGATTTTGACTCTAACCAGGTTTTATCCTGTTCAGGTGGGAGGATGACCCTTTGACAGTATAATGTTACTAGAAGTTGTCTTTTCCTCACTTACCGTAATATCAAACCGTCATGGGATCATCCTAGAATCAGAATCACTTCATTTCAATTTTAGTGAAATGTTGAAATGAACGGAATGTTCCTTCGCAAGAAGATTATAAAGGAATTTTCATAACTTCAGAAACTCAATGTTTTCCTGCTAGTAAATTTTTATCCCGTTGGTTTATAGTCAGTCGTACTTTTGTTCGGTTTTATTATCTCGGTAATAAGAGGCAGTAAGAGTTTCGTCTTATCAAAATGTAAGAACTTGTTTTCAATACCTGATGTTATAGGGGGCAAAAAGCTACTAACGAATCCTTGTATCTGTACAGAATATTGCAACAATATAACATCTAGAAAATTGTTGAGCCATGACCATGATTGAGATGACAAATTTCCGTAGTGATACTCTGCAGAAGAAAAGTGCGAACAATGTTTTTTCATACACCATCAAGTTTGATGATGTGATTAATTTGAACTAACTTGAGCTAAACATGATCGATGAACATTTTTAGTAATACAGGAAACATACATTAATACTTATTCTATTTCTGCCAAAGCATTTTTAAACAGCATGATTGTTTGGAAAAAGTTGCGGGTGTGCAGTGCGACAAGAACGAAAGTGACAAGCATCAAAAGGAAGATTCTATAAACCATCGTGAGATCGGCATTGATGTACGGACTGGACACAACAACTTTAAAGGGGAGCCAGAAGAGAGCACTGGAGGTGGCAGAGATGATCATGCTCCGATACTGCATAAGTGTGACAGGAAGAGATAGAAATGAAAAGAAAAATGCTTCGACTGCGACAATTACTGAGCAAACTAAGAGAAAGGCGGCTGCGGTAGTTCGGACATTTGCGAAGAAGAGAAGATGGATGTGTAGGAAAGAGAGTGGTACTCTGAAGATGAAGAAGCGAAAGAGAGGAAGACCCAGGAGACGATTGTGTGACTGCTACCACGAGGATGTGAAAGAAGTTGGCCTGAAGGAGGATGATGCTTTTAATCGATAAAAATGGGGGAGCAGAATCCGCACCGGTGAATCGTGAAGAATTGGAATGGTCTGAGTAGGATAAGTCAAAATGGTAACAGCCAATTTCTGGTATTCAACTTTTGAAGACTACTGGTATTTAACATGGATAGCTTTCACACTTTTCCATCCTTGATTAAATGAACACACTATTGCAAAAGTTGAATATTTTTCTTTAAATTCTCATGGAAGAAGCGTATCAAGTTTGCCTACAGCCTCAGGCCCGCAATCATGCCTGTGTGACAATTTTCTAGCCAGTAGCCTTTATGATTTGTACATCTCCATATAATTTCCACGAAAACATGGTAATGACGCTTATATATCCTATTTCTTCTCATACAGACCCTCTTTGACTATCCTTATTCTGCTTCTATTGGAGGCCCAGCTTGTATTAAATAATCAATAAAAATATTTTCTGTATATTACATATTTCATATAAAGAAAATTTAACATACATTTGTTTAATATGCCTGGAGCCTATCGGTGACACTGTGAGAAGACATCGACTAAGATGGTGTGGTCACGTGGAAAGGAAAGAAGAATGTCAGTGGGTGAAGCGCGTTCGGAAATTGCAAGTGGATGGTCGCCGACCTGTTGGACGTCCAAAGAAATCATGAAGCGAATCCGGGCGATGTCATCAAAGAAGACTTTCGAGCGCTCGGACTCCGTATGGAAGATGCAAACAACCGAGCGAAGTGAAGAACTTCCATACAAGCAAGCCGTCGTACCCAACGTGGATGGAACAATCGACGTTAGATGGTGTAAGCAAGTATTTCTAGCTAAAAAGTAATTGCATTGTGAAAAGTAGTGAGGATGCAGCAGACTGGAGTTGTTAGAGAAGTGTAACGCGTGTGCTAACTCCCATGTGACAAGAGCACAATCTCAGTATTAAAAGGAAGAGTTCATAAGACCATGACGCCGGCACTGATGTACAAACTGGACGCAACAGCACGAGGAGCCAAGAGAGACGACTGGGGTGGCAAGGATGGATTACTGAAACGGAATCCGCACTGGCGACCCCTAAGAGACCAGGCCTGTAAAAGAAGATGACTCGATCATTGATTTCATGTTTCTGCCTGATCGAATGAGCATCGCTAATTGATTGTTTTGATCAGTTTCAAATGACCAGCACCTTCGTAGACAAGATCGCTGATCGATAGATCGAGGAAAAAGCAGTGGTCGAATCATCGATGGATCAGAAAGTCACAACGTCAGAATGCCTTGATTAATCACATTCCCCTTCTAAAGATTAAAAGCGCAATCTACTCATTTTCTGTTACCGTAATTAGAATTATTTGGAATAGTACTTCAGTGTTGGCGCTTCGGTTGCTTTTTCATCATATCTGAACACATCGGAGAAATCATTCCCTATGCCTGCTGATTCGTCGTCTCTAAGTTTGCGTATTTCACTATTGGAGTAATTTGCACTTCGTTAAACATCGTGTGCTGCTGGGTACTATGCTTTTTGCGTGGGCACAATTTCAAACTACACAGGTGCTTGCAATATTTTGTACTGCGCCTAAGAATAGAGCCGTTTTTAAAGAACAGATCTACATGAGTGTTCTCGGTGATCGATGCCTGCATTGAGATGTCCTACTCAAAATCCTCAGGCCTATGTAGGCTGCTTTAATTTTTCACAATGCAATCATGTTGCACTGTCAATGCTTCATTGCCTCCTGCGATCATCTTTCTTATCGACTCATTCATTCTCTTCTTTTCATTTCCTTCGGAACTTTTGAACTTCTGATGACTAATCTCTCGCATTAAATGTAAAGATCAAGAAGGTCATTCGCAATCAGTGGTTGTCTGAATGTTAAGGTTTCTCTCTTGCAATTGGCTGCCAGGCTGTCTACGTGCGCCATAGCGCCGCACATTTCCTCTATTCTCATGAAAATGTCAAATTCATTTCAGTCAAGAAAACATTAACTAATTTGATACGAGCACGATATTTCTCCAAATTAACATTCATTTTTACTTTGTTGAAGACTCATTTTTTGTATTGAAATCTGTCTGCCACCTTACGACGCATTCATAAGCCACACCATCTCTTTTCAGAGTTGCTGATCACTTATTAGGTTGCGCTGTAGAAATTTGTCAAGTAATTAAAAAGTGAAACTTCGTGAAATGAATTTACTCGTACAAAGTCGACTATGTGTAAAGATGCCGTCCGACATTTTTTTTTGACTTTCGTACTTTGCTTAACACCATTTGGACAGAAATGTTTGTGTTGAAATCTTTGGTTCATTTTCAGGATACTAGGATAGAAGTAAAGCGCAAGTTATGGCGTGCTGATAAAGTCCTTAAATAGTAATTGCTAGTCAAATAAGAATGTAAGGCTAATTCAAACTGTGTTAAACTGTGAAATCACATTTATATATTTCTTCATGGAAATAGCCTTTTCCTAGGCCTAATAATAAAAACTAGGCAATTCTAACTGCCTTAGCCCTGATTATTTGAAATTGCCGTAATGGAAAGTGATCTAACCGGCATTCAGTACTAAGCGGATGCGTGAAAGACCACGAGTCGAAGATAGACTAATTTTCTTCTCTTTGGTGAAAACTTCAGCAGAAAGTGCAGCATCACCAGCAGATTGACGTTGGGAATTGCAGTCTCGTTAGTTCACGCGAAAATCTCGACATGTACTCGCAAAAACATTTTGTGTCCACCTTTTACCGACTTAGGTAGTTAAAGTCTTCTGATTTGCTTCTTTAAACTTCTAGGTTAATCACTCAATTGTTATCAGTTCATCTCTTAATCTGATAGATGACAGGTTTACATCTCTGATTTTTGTTTATAGATTCAGTGTAATTACTGGGCAAGTGCATGATTTCAGATTTTTTTGTAAAAATTCATCCTAATGACATGTAAATGTGAGTGGACGAAATGCGTTGTGCAAGATATAGCTTTTAATTTTCTCAAAATAAATGAATTTGGGGACTTTATTTACAGGCTAAGTAAAAGGGAATCACTTCTAAAGATTATCCTGTAAAAAGTAAATGCATTATAACGTCTTTTGCTTTGAATACTACTAATTTTTCATTTGTAGCAAATATTTTAGTACTTTCAACCTGGATTCACCATAATCGAATTATCAATTTGATGTAGTAACCGCCGAATAGACAATGATATAGTTGATATTCATTTTCTACATGTCTAATATCTCGCACGCATCGATCAACTTATTTTACGTATGATTAACACTTTCTTTGCCTGTACACGATTTCATCTCTACATTTTACAGAGGTACCGGCACGTAATCTTGCGGTACATGTACAGAAGCTTCGTCAATTGGAAGCGGTTGGAAGAAGTCAAGTGACAGGCATGGAACTAGAGTTCCGCAAGATTGGTCTCAAACCATCTAATTCCCCTTTCTTATCAGCCAACCTTCCTCCCAATCGTCTCAAGAATCGGCTGGTAAACGTATTGCCATACGAATCTACCCGAGTGACGCTACAGCCGATTCGAGGTGTCGAGGGCTCAGATTACATTAATGCCAGCTTCATCGATGGTTATTTATCAAGACGGGCCTACATTGCAACTCAGGCACCCTTAGCGGAGACGACCGAAGACTTCTGGAGAATGCTGTGGGAGCACAACTCCACCATTGTTGTAATGCTCACCAAATTGCGTGAAATGGGAAGAGACAAATGTCATCAGTACTGGCCGATTGCACGATCAGCCCGTTATCAGTACTTTGTCGTTGATCCGCTGTCTGAATACAACATGAACAACTACATTCTGAGGGAGTTTAAAGTCACAGACGCCAGGGTGAGATATTTTGATCCTTCTCTAATCACGAGTATATATTTTCATTCTCTTCTTGAACTTTGTGTCTGTCCTTCATCATTAACTTATTGCTTTCTTACATTGTTATAGGATGGTCAGTCGCGCACAATTCGCCAATTCCAATACACAGAATGGCCGGAACAGGGAGTTCCTCAATCAGGTGAAAGTCTCATAGACTTCATTGGTCAGGTGCATAAGACGAAGAAGCAATTCGGGCAGGACGGTCCTATTTCAGTTCATTGCAGGTAGGATTTCAAATTCTTCGGTCTGGTAAAGCAATTATGATGATTGCTAAGGGCTATATAACTTAAACTAAGTTTTCGAGCAATCATTATTCTTTGGATGCAGTAAATATGGGTGATGCTATATAATACTACAATTATGTCAACATGCTTTTTCTTTGGCTTTTAGCTATAATTGTCATTGTCATAGACTTTTCATAAATCAAGTATCAGATGTTAATCCGTAGAGTTTTCGTCTGCCATTCATCTAGTCATAATTTATCCACCAGTGACTTCTCGAGAGCCGATCTCACAGACTAAAAAGTAGTAGTCTGATTTTAAATGACTTTTGACTTTACAATGCTCGGAAAGAATGTTTTTCCTATTCATCGATCATCTGATGCTCCTATGCAAGTAGATGGTCTCGCACCTCCTCCAAATTTCTTTTGATGACTTCTTCGGTGATGCGTTGTCTTTTTATTTGAGAAATTATGCGTCTTTTACGCTGGACATTCATAATGTCGACATTTCAGTTTTCGAATGCAAAATGCCGCAATTCACTGACAAATTCAAATATCCATTTGACACATTTCCATTAGTGAGCAATACTTACAATAATGAAGAGACACTTGCCGCTTTTCATTGGAGAAAGTCGCTAATGAATGCACAACACCACTGGTGACTAACAGATTTATGTTAGCCGGCGCAAAACCGGTAACAATCTTGAAGTTGATTGATTGATATTTGACTGTGAAATGCGTAGAAATGATCAAAATATGTTTCACAGAGAAATTATTTGATGTTAGATAATTGAATTACATTTTCAACACTTCACCTTATTAAGATAGAAATTCCTTATTTTAAGTCAAGTAAACATGGAGGCTTAGTAAATCTTTCTCCAAAGAATTTCTCTCATTCTAAAATTTCAAATCATTGATGACAGCATATTGGATGATTTTGTTAAAAGTTATTAACTTTCAGTTACTGCCGAACGGATGAATAAGAAAATAAGTACCTGTAGTCAGTGGCATTTGGGAATTCAACTCTGTGTAGGAAAGATTTTCCTGCCAAGAATCGTATCATAGTATTCTCTGGTCAAAATTGACCCTGAAAATACAACGACCAAGCCATACATTGCATCAAGATGACTGGAAAATCTAATTACCGTGAAAATATGGCATGATATTTTTCAAAATATGAAACAATTTTTTACTAAATTTCAGCACATTGCAGCGATGAAGAGGTTGCCCCCGACTCCTGCGCTATACGTACTATGATATCTTAATGGGAATGCTTTCCATTTTTCTCGAATGTGCCTGCAAAACCGGGTTTGCACTCTGACCGGGTTCATAGAAAATTTTCTCTTGATTTATTATTCTGATTATCAATTCACTACGTATATTAGGTGATATTAGGTTCCACGATATAATTTGATTATTAGAATTCTAAGGCATCTATTTATGCCCTCATTTTGCTTTATAATATACTGTTGAAGCAATAAATGAACTATTATCACTTCGTGGGACCAGCTCTACAAACACATGGTAAATATCAGCAAGTGAATACTATAATTTGATGCTGGAATGCAGGGAAGTAAAGCGGAGAAGATGTATAACAGGAGTAGGTATATGAGTTTTAATGAAGCCTAAAATGTAGAAAATAGCCATAGTTTTACGATTGTTATGACTTTTACAAAGTATTCAATATATTTTCCAAACAATTCGTTCTAATGATGATTCTTGATGAAAGCTAAAAATGGCGACTAAACATGGGTTGACTCGAACTGCAGAGTCGAATTTTCCATGTGCCTATTCTTGAATGATAATCTCTACTTTTCCCTCTTATTCATGGACCCTGAAAGGAGCAATTATCTCTGATATGTGTCCAATAATCAGTTTCCACGATAAGTCTATGCAATAACATCATAAAGCATCACCAGTGGCAATATTGTCAAACATGATTCAAAAATGGCTCTTAGGAATGTGCTGCTACAACGAATTAGGATGTCTGCATCCGCTCAAAAAACATGCAAGCTGTATTCATTCCAATTCGTTCAAGGCTTACAGAGCGTTGCAATTTGAAATTGATGAAATCCAGCTTCTAGACAAGTTGAAAGTACAAGCATATACCAAAAGGAAATCGGCAATCGTGATTTTGTACAGGACACAATTGAACATGATGATAGCGCAGTTAAGCCCTGGATAATTCGGGACTTTCCGAACAAAAGCTGACAGGAAGGAAGTTTATTTGTCAAATTGATCAGATTTGAAGAGATGCAACTATCACGAAACATGCTGCGGTTCATCAAAATCACAATTTCGGCTTCATCAGTCTTGAGTACACACAGAACCAGCGACTTTGTAGCACATGTATGCGCGCTCTGTTACTGCAGCATCAACAGCTTTTCTGTGGGATTTGGACTTAGCTACTAGAACACTGCTTTGCACAGGCATGTGGAAGAGTGGATTGCAGAGGAAACCACGATTTGCTACATAAAATTTTCCGAATTACTTTTTCTATTTTCATGCTATCAGCAAATGTCATATTTCGAGGAGGTATTTTAACCTCAGGCATTTTCCGCTGAAAAATATATGTATAGACTACGGAGTGACTCAATCAAAATATTCATGTTTATTGCATTGGATATTTCCGTATTGCTTAAATTTCTGTCACGGTTTTATTCGTCAATTTATGCATGTCATTATTATCATGTATCACCTGGGGACTATTTTTTTGTATCTGGCATTGATTTCATCCCCATTATATGATATCCTTTCAACAATAAATAGTTTGGTCTTTTAGACTGTTTTAACCTTTATCCACAAAATGTATACTTTGTATATAGCAACTTACACACACTGTCTGCAATCGTTTACAGTTCTTAATCAAATTTCCTTTTTATCTTTGCAGTGCTGGTGTGGGTCGAACTGGAGTATTCCTCACACTCGCTGTTGTGCTGGACAGAATGCGTTATGAAGGAGTTGCAGACATGTTCCAGACAGTGAAGATGCTCCGAACTCAGCGTCCAGCAATGGTACAAACAGAGGATCAATACCAATTCTGCTACGCTTGTGCTATTGAGTACCTGAACTCTTTTGATCATTACGCGACGGACGTGCGATGATTTTAGATAACTTTTCAAATTTGAGTTGTGATTCTTGAGGCCTAAGGGGAAGGCGAGATTTGAATGTGTGCACAAAGCGTTTCTCGTCACATCTCTATGCAATCAGCTAATGCCTGAGCTAGAGGCCTGATCGACCACGCATTGCCTGTGTGTAATTGACTTGTTTGTTGTTTGAGAGATTTTGAGGGCAGAATAACCGTTAGTGCATTTTGCTTCATTCCTATGTCCATCAACTTTTCTTGTCTTTCTGTCGATGTCATATCTGACGGATATTGAAGGAGATTATCTGAGGACGTTAGGTCCTTTTCTTAGACCATTTGTACATTCATCAACCATCCTCGGCCTAACATTCTTTCAATACGTTCTTCAAAATCCTCTTTCTTTGAAAATCTTTTCCTTCCCCATTGAACGCGCGACTGGCGATTCTCACGTCCTTCTCTTCTTCTTTAAGGTTTCATTCTTCCTCTGCTAATTTCTTCAGCCATGCAATTGCTTCAACGGCAACCATCTTATTTACATCGACATTGTTGTATTTTTGTTCATATATGCGATTTTGAAGATACCCATTCATTCCTTCGCCGGGACATTCGATGATTATCGCAGTTTTTGAGTGGTGACCGACCATGTATAGAGAAGAGACTGTTGGGCTGCGATAAATATGTTTTTTTACTCCTCTATATCGTGTATCTATCCGTTGATCAATAATATATGAAACTCTTGAGAATTTTTTCTTAATTTTAGTCGGTCTGTGGGAGGAATTGAGCAATAGGGGACGCTTTGACTTGATTCGCGATATTGTCTTGTTAGGGAGCGATTTCGTATTGATAACAAATTCCTGTGCTACACGGCTTATATGATGAGCTCGATTTCTCTTTAGTTGCTCTTCAACATCGTCGGGATGTCTGCTCTCTCAGAGTCAGATGATAGTTTTCTTTTTGACGCATGAAATACTCGTCTTCCGAATCTGTCTCTAGTTAATAGACTATTGTTGTATAGTCTGCCGGAATACTTCTATCGCTAGGAACTTAGTTTAACGTATTTTGTTTGAGTTACCGGGGTACTCATGTATCAACGAAATTTTGTTCTCTTAGGTGTGAGCTTGCGAGGGGATTTGATTTCAAGTTGGATAGAAATTGATTATGTACAGCAACTGTATGCTTGCGGAATGCACTGTAAGTTGTTTTACGCGAAAATCTTGAAAGTAAAGCATACAACGGTATTGATGTGCTCGGCACTATTTCTGATCATTTCAGTGTAAGGGTACTTTCCCAAACACAGACACTTCAAAATTCTGCAAAATATACAGACTTGACTGAAAATTCGCCGCGCCTTAATTCATAACAGAGCAGAATATTTTCAATGATCATAGATTTATATGTCAGAAGACTTGGCCTGAAATTGAACAAATATGAGGTAGCTTGCAAAATCTAGCAGAGTGTCCTACGTTTACGATAATGGCGATCTCCTTCTCTAGTACTTGACCGGGTCAAGATTGAGCAAGCGTGCATGTAGAAAGATTCCAGCAAATCAAGCTTTGAGGAAATCTCTTGTTGGACCATAGTCCAACCAAATTTCTGAAAATCTTCAAGTTGTCTTATAATAAGCAAAAGGAGTAAAATGAAGAAATTGCAACATCAGTCTTAGTTCTTCGATACTTCAAATTATTTATTATTATTGACTGCCAGAATTTTACCTAGTGTGAAATTATATTCTTCTATTTAAATAAAAAAATTTGCGATATTTCGAAAACTATATTTGAGTATTTTATGAAACTTGCGCTCTGTTAATTAGTCTCGGTATGTCATCAAATTCCGCATCGCCTAGTCCATAGAGTAGCTAAATATATTAGGTAGAATGGCAACTCAGCATCTATTAAATCCCCAATGTGTATACAGTTTCGATTTCATTAAATGCACATGAGACGATCGGTCGAGACCCAGTACCATATGTGAGATATGCAGTTTTTACACGGTTGGAGAAATGTAAACGAATTTGACTGATAATGATTGCAGTACAGAATAAGGAATAGTATTCCATAAATCCTCAATATCACGTCAATTTTGAGAGGCAATATAGTATGTTAAATTAGCAATGCGATGGGTTACCATCACTAAAAGCTCAACTTTATTATAATAAGAGTATTTTCTGAAGCGTGATCATATCACAAACTGTCACTGAAAGAGTAAAACATCATAATTAAGGGAGCTTGTCATAATTAACATTAAAGGATGTCTATGAGTCCACACTAGGCTACTTCAGATTCAAGAAATGACGCCTTGTGAGTCATAAAATCATGAAAATTGAATTAAAACATGACATCTCAGATATAAAGAAGCACAGTGAAATCTCAACTTTTCCCTAAAGACTTGCATTACAATGCAGTTCATGACATTTGCTAGATCATCAGTTTAATTTCCGCTTAATTAAGATGCTTGTTAGCGAATATTCATTCCTTTTGATATCCAACTTGTTTGATGCTACTTATAAAGGGGATTCATGTCGATAGTATGTAAATTTTCAAACATTTAGCTTTCAAAAACTGCTCAAATAATTTTTTTGGACCCCAGGAACGTAATCTGCGTAAAAAAATGAATATTTTATTTAAAAATTTTCACTGCATGCAGACATTTTTTGAGTCTACAGGCCTATGCTCTATGGCTCAGTCATTTGACTTAATTTACGTGTGCCACTCCTAAAAGCCATCCTATGTTATATTTTTGTGGGCCAACACATGTTCTACTTTATTTCGATAACACTAAGCGTCTTTCTCTTAGAAAAATTAAATCAAATGGCCGTGCTGTGAATAGTTCGATCATAAAATAGCTAACTCTGATAATGTTGAGCGCTTATAAAACCCTAGTCAAATCACTCTAAAATGGATGTGCCAGCAATATACGTTTCTTTTTTTAAAAAAACTTAGGAATAATGTAGGGCCTACAACAAGCTCGTTTAAACCGGTCAAATGGCTGGACTGCAAAGCTTGACCATTTTGAAAAACAGCCCTGAGCCAAGCAAACAAATCCTGCTGATCTACTCCTCTGAAATGTGGCAGTATGTGCTATTCCATATTTCTACACCTTCATCTGCTATTCGCCGAACCGTCAGTGCAGAAGACTTTTCAAGGTGAAATGTGGAGAATGGGTTGCACATGCTGGTACAACTCAATGGAGAAGATTTACACCTTTGGTTTGATTGACACAGCTGTTCTTTCTTTTAATTGATCAGACTGACTTCACAGCTCAAGCGTGTCTTGTGGAAATTAAAATGTACATCTGGCAAGCAAAAATATAGGATCAGTTAGCTTCTAGGTACCACACATACCATAAACCGTTGAAGGCCTATACACGTTCTCAAAAACCCTAGCTAGTTTGCGTAATTGCGAGTAGGATTTTCAAAATCCCGACCTTTTATTATCCCGGGATTGGCAAACGAAATACATGCAAACAAATTTGTAGTAGACTATAAGGGCAGAATGCTGTAATATATTTTCAATATATGCATGTGTAGCACTAAATTTTTAGACGAGCTTCGAAACATACAATGCACAATTTTCGACATCATGCCCAGTTATAAATGTAAACGACTTGAAGCTTTCTTTCTACTCGTTGTCTCAAACTATAGTTGATCATTATTTCTAATGCACAAGTAGATCAAAGCGAAGTGCGTGCATAATTAGGCCTATGTATTGCTTTAATGCTATGGCTATGGCATGCTATGGCAACAATTCGCTGATTTTTAAGCGAAATGAAAAGTCCGGCTCTGATATGTGACCAATTCGCGGCATTTGGCACAAACCTGAAGAAAGCATAATAGGATTCACTGAGGACAGATTAAACTGATTCCACTTCAAAGGCTAAATATAGCCTACATCTAAATACACGCCTGTATGTATTTATAAGTGTATCTAACATATTCTTGATAGCTACACAGTGATAATTATAAAGGAAAAATGCTCAAACACAGTATTGCAAAATTATTGATAATTATATATTATGCTAATATAATTACATATTATATGTCTAAACAAACTTATTCTATGTCATGGAATGTAAAAGTACAGATGTAGTTAGCTTGATCTAGCGACCTATAATTAGCATCTTCAATTAGCACGTCAACATTTTAGCATGTTGCCTTCAAGCACATCATAGCTATGATTTTCACACAATGTTATGTTCACACGTATCTACACGGATTGAAACACCTTGTTATCCGCTGCTTAAAGCCCTGTGCTCAAACTCCCCTTAAAATGCTCTAATCCTGGGATAATGATAATATTGAAATTTAGCGTCGTGGGCAACGAAGCATTCCACGCTCAATACGATCCAGCTCCTCTACTAACGGAGCAAGTTTCATCAAACTACATGCTATATGTTTTGGCATTTCTCACATTCTAAATAAACATTTTTTGCATTGATTTATTGCTCAATTTTTTGTGACAAATCTCTTATATTTTCTGTGCATTTTCTGGAAAGTATGCCAGTAATGATATTAATAGCGACAAAAATGCATTACACATATAGGCATGTTGTCCC